>JAVSCE010021675.1:0-353962 GCA_032199065.1 Smutsia gigantea | reverse complement strand
ATCAAATGATTTCACTCACATGTGGAGTATAAGAACAAAGAAAAAACTGAAGGAACAAAACAGCAGCAGACTCACAGAACCCAAGAATGGACTAATAGTTACCAAAGGGAAAGGGACTGGGGAGGATGGGCGGGAGGGGAGGGATAAGAGGGAAAAAGGCATTACGATTAGCAGATGTAATGTTGGGGGGGCACGGGGAGGGCTGTACAACTCAGAGAAGACAAGTAGTGATTCTATAGCATCTCACTACGCTGATGGACAGTGACTGTAATGGGGTTGGTGGGGGGGACCTGATGAAGGGGTAGTTTAATAATCGTAATATTGCACATGTAATTGTAAATTAATGATAATAAATAAATTATATTAAAAAAAAAAAAAAAAGAGAGAGAGACCGTAGTCTATTGGACACTGACCAGAAATTGATTCTCTAGACCTCTTTTGAACAGGACACAGCATGAAGTGTTTTATGTGTGTTAACTCACTTAGTCCTCCTAGCAACCCCGTAAAATCAATGCTATTATTTTCACATTTTAAAAATGATGAAAATAAAACACAGAATGGTTACCTCTGCTCATCCAAGGTACACAGACAGTAAGCCATAGAACTAGAACTTGAACTCAGGTATTTTTGACTCCAGAGTCTGTTCTTGACTATTCACAATACTGCCTTCTATTGTTATAATCCTTTACAACACCTATATTCTTTGAAATTATTTGTTTATGCAGTTGTTCACTCACCAAGTATTTATTACCGTCCTGCTGCCTTCTCAGCACTGTGAGGGGTTATGGAGATGGGGTAGCTGGAGGCCTCTATGGTGTCTTTGTGTGATTTGGAAAAAAGTGTCTCTTCCTCAAGGCACTTTACTATCTTTTGTCAGAAAATTACCATAATATTCCGATCTTTTAAGAGCATGATATTTAACTGTCATTGCTCAAAATTGTCATAATTAATATACAAATTTACTTGCAGGCCTGAAGGTAGAATAAATATGAAAATCAAAATACCAAATGTGTTTAGATGTAAATAATGCTCCATAGATGTGAAGCCCTTGTGAGGTGCACAACCTGGCATGATGTCCCTACATGATCCAAACAATAGAAAATAAAACATCGCTCCATAGGGATGAAAAGTACCCAGAGTAGGTCAGGAAACTCATTTGTTTTCCACAAGACCTTTGGGGTTTATTGATAGACTTTTTAAAAATCTTCCCATATGAACTCAGATAACTCAGCAATGTTAAAAATTATTATTTGAATAGTAATGAGACATGAAAGTTTTAGGAGTGTATTACTGCCATTCTTTTGGGATCATCTTTTATTCTCATCAGTTCTATTCAGTTAAAAAATACATGTTGGGTTCTAAACAAGTGCAAAGCTGTATGGCAAGCACATTTAAAAAATATGGACTATAGACTAGAGGGCACAGCCCATATACTCTGATGTACAGAGCACTATTGAACTGTACATGGTAGCAAGTCTTCATAGTATTTATATGCACTATGGCTGACATTAATCAGTTACCTACTTAGAAGAGTTTTTCTTCTCATCAAGATCAGAGCATACCTATGCCATTACTTTGATATTAATTAGCACCTATCCTCAAGAGATTTCAAAGTATGACTGGTTATTAATTTCATCTTCACAAATAAAGTAAAGGAGGTTTGAGGAGGCAGTGGTGGGGCCGAATTCAAAGCCAGGAATTTCTCCGAACCCATCACGCCAGGCTGCCTCTCAGCATCTGGTGGGAGGATGGCCAACTCCCACCTCCAGTTGGAGGTGAAGATTATGGAAGGGAGAGAGAGCACACAGCCAGAACAATGCACTAATGAATATTCTACCTGTGTCTGATCCCAGCTAGCTTGCACCTACCCAGCCCAGGCATGCTGTTTGGCAGACAATTCAAATGACTGAACTCTGAACTATAATTTCAAATGCATGAAATAGTCCCAGAATTTGCTGATATAAGGTTCATTATATCATTTCTCTTCTCCATGCATATTTGCTTTTAGGCTTAAAAGGGTAATTTGAACATATCAGGGGGTATGAAATAAGAATGAAAAACATTGAAAGTTAAGCAGGTGTCAGGTACTATTATAAGCCCTTTATAATATTAACTCATTTGGTAAGTGAGAATCAGCTCCCCATGGCCCCGCAACCCCCAACCAAGAACAGATTTTGAGAATTTAGGCCAAACTTGGAAATACATCTGGAACTTCAAGGCTGGGTAAAGGAATGAGCATAAAGGAATCTTTGCACTTCAGACTCTCCCAGGTAGCAATATGGCCCTGAAGGCATTATCAACAAACCAGTGGGTGAGATATTTCAACCACGAGAATAAGTAAAAACATGTTATTGACAGGTGCTATGACTTCATATAATTCATTCTTTCAAATGGCCATTTTTTAACTTATTCATGTAGCCTATAAATGACTAATTTGCGAAATAATCTTTTTAGGGTATTATTGCAAAGAAAATAAGAATTCTTTGTAGCTGTTGAAAACATTTTCTTATGATTTGTTTTTCTTAGTTCCCTTTCATCTTCTTTTTTAAAAAATCTATGTCTATGCTCTGTTTTCCCTACTCTATTATTAGCACATCAAGAACAGGGGTAAGTTTTATACCTTTCTGAGATTTTTAGTGTTTACCCTTCTACTTTGCACATGGAAGATTTCACTCATTTATTCACTGCTGAGTTTTTGAGCACCTACTAAGGTATCCGGCACTGGGTTGGGTGAGGGAGGACAATGGCAAATAAGACCCAGTTCCTACTAAAATTGTCATTGTAGAGAAGCCAGACAATAAACAGGTGATTTCATTAAATATAAATACAGTGTAGGGAAATATAGGGGTGCTGGCCAGAACAGAGGGGTACTGAACTCAACACGAGGTGATCAAGGAGGACTTCCCAGAGAAGATGACACAGATTCTGAGATATAAAGAACATCATAGTTAAGAGGAGAAGGGGCAGGGCAAGTGAAAGGAACTATGGGTACCAAGGCTTCAGACTCACCAAGAGCTCCATTTGTTCTGGGAACTTTAAAGATTTCATTAAGGTTGGAAGAATAGTGAGATATTGGCTGATGAAACTAGAGAGGCAAGCAGGAGACAGCTGTCAAAGGGAACTCCACCAATGTTTGATTTGTTTTTGATGCTCTGGAGGCAGGTGACATGATGATAGCTGGAACTGCCATAGGTGTGGCTGAAAAGAAGGTGTCTACACAGACCTGTCATTATGACAAACACCAAGTGCCTCTTGCAGGACACAACAAAAGGCACCAGGTTGTTCTCGTTACAAGTTACTCCAGGGAACTGTGCAAAATGGGAGAGAAGCCCCATCATCTGCTTCTGAACCTATATGCTTTAATTGGTAGAGTATTAAAGAAAGGGGGAATCTGATGAGTAGATGAATATTTTTCATATTCTCCAAACTTGTTTGGATATCATCTGTGTGACCTTTAGGTAAATGTAACCTGAATCTTATAAATACCTACCCATACTAAGCAAAACAGCTTTTGTTCTATTTGCATTTTGCAAATTAAGCATCATATGAAGGTATACATATCCCACTGCAAGCAGCTTTTCCTTCTCTAGCTCTTTCCAGGCTCTAAAGGCATTTCTCCAATATGAGCTTAGGTACTGAACTTTGAAGAAGAGTCCACTATAATAACAGTAAAGTTTAATGATGCATAACTTGGAGAGACTGACAAATTTCCAACCAAAGTATTGATTCTTACAGAATTTATGAAGCACACGCTGTATTCTGTGTCATTATGGTCCATTTTTGGCTGAAAGAATCATGTAAAATAGATTTTTAAATGAGTGGTAATAGCCAGACATAAAGAAGGTATTGATGTGTGTCATGATGGATGAAATAGCATGCCAGATTAAAGCACATAACAAATCAAAAACAACAGTACCCTCTACTACTACAAATATAAATTCGCTTTTCCTTTTAATCACCCCTTCTGTATACCACTTTGCACATTCACAATTTCCTTTCTTATAAATAGCTTCTGAAGAGCATTAAAATGTGTAAAATTTTTGCACAGTTGTGTATACTGCTTTGGGGAAACTAAAAGTGCAGAAACTGGTTGCCTAAATTCGACAAAGTAATTTGCTCTTATACGTAAATACTGCCCTTTGTCAATAATGCTAAACACTTCTAATATAATCTTTATTATGTGCATATAAATGACATATTTAGTGGATCAATATTTAAATATTTTTATCAATTCAATAATCTTAAAGTAATACTGGAAATTTTTATGTTTTTCAGGAGCATAAAAATTTATTCTCCCTTCATAACTCCTGGCTAAGCTCTTTTTTTTTTTTTGGTCTCCAAATGATCTCAGGGCAGATGTCCCTACATCTAACTTGTTTTGAGAAAGTATAGAATTTATTCCTCTGGTCCTCTGCCACCTGTTTTTGTCCTGTTCATCTTAATGCCTGTTATAAATTATTTTCTCAAGAAACAATTGAAATGTTGTCTTCTTTTTTCCTAAGTCCACATTTTGTTTTGACACATGGGGAAAAAAAGTGGCTTTCAAAATAGTAATTTAAACTTTGATTTTATGCTTCACTTTGGAATACATGTTTATTAAATGCGTATCTCAGTGACAGAATAATCGATACAGATTGTGTAGTACATTACAAGGAAACCATGTCTGAGATTATTAGAAAAATTAAATGCTTTTAGTTTTGCTTACTTGAGCAATATGTGAAAATTAACAGCTTAAACCCTTTCATGCTTTTGAATATCCTTAGCCGTAGTCAGAACTGATGGTACTGTGGCTGGTTCTCCTCCCCTCCCTGCCCCCTCCTCTCTTCCTCCTTTCTCTCAGGAGAGCTGCATTACCTATCTGGTTAACATTCACCTAATGAACATTCAATTACTGAATTCCTAATTTTAAAGACTAACATTTATAGAGAGATAGCTACATTGAGATGTGAGACAGAAAGAAAAAATTGAGTGACTGTGACTTTCTCTGAAAAGTCATGCTGTGTTTCCATCACATTCTAGAAATCTTTTTAGAGCTAGAAAGAGAGGTCACCCCCATCTAGCTATACTAGGGACCAGTGGATCACAGTCATAAATGTCTCTCCCCCACATTCAGAAACCCCATGAGAATAAGCTAGATTTTTTTTTGAACAGTTGCTTTTCAACAGTTCAAGAGTTTATCAGCCTAATCAAAAAAGTAACTTGGCAGTAAGAAAAAGGCTGAGACACTCAATGGCCTCTTCCCCAGCCTACTGGAGCCTGAAGAACTCTTCAAGGTCTTAGTCAATGGTGAAAAGAGGAATTTGAACTAGCACTCATCTATTCCACAAACAAGGTGCTGGAAGTCTGAGAGGTCAGTCTTTGCACAGGCATTTTTCCCAGACCAAATGTTGTCAAATTCAAATAAAATAGGCCAAGTCCTGGAAGATTAGAGCAAAAGTTCAGAGAACAGGGAAGTGAGTTTACCTCCAATACAGTAGTCACAAGCAGTGCCCATTTACACATTGCATTTAACCTGGGGGTGTTTCAAGCCATGGTGTCTATTTTCATAGGGTTTTCAACCAGACTTTTTTTTTTGGAACAACTTTTAGTTTGATAGTTTGATATAGACACACTCAAAGATACTTGAAATGCAGTAGTTGTTATTCATCTTTGGTTTTTAATTTCCAGTTTTTTTACAATCTAGAGCAAGTATTCATTAGACATATAGGCAGACTATACACATACAATGTGTACATAAGTGTACATAATAGTAGCATTTGGCTGTGACAAACTAGCATTCCTAAAATGGAAGATTTAATAGATGAAATGAGGAAATACGTCAATGTAATAACATATCAGATTTTGCAAATGAGCTATTCCTAAGGCAATTTGAATTGCTTTGCTTCTATATTTTCACAATTGTTCATTCCTTTGACAACTAACACACAGAATCCACCTTTGATCTTGGAGGACTCATACAAAAATCGAAGTACAATAAATCCTTACACTTGGGAACTTGAAATGACACTGGGAGAGTCCTTGGCCTGTTAAGTATGCAGACTACACAAGACCTGACGGAGGATTAGCTTTAGGTAGGCTTGGGTAAGTGTAGGAAACTTCTCTTCAGGGCTCTCAATCACCCTGTGCTACATTTCCCACCAAGTATCAGGGACCCCAAAAGTCCTAGGTATGATTGAGGATTTATTACATGGCTTAATTTTACATATATTATTTCTGATCCTTACATCGACTTGCAGAAATCCCCATTCCACAGATATAAAAATGAGACTTAATAAGTCTAAGTACTTCTAAGGGACAGAGCTGGTTCAACCCCAGGTCTGACTTCAAAGCCGGGCCTCCTGCTTATGACATCATTATGTCTCATCATGAGACCTGAGGCATCTAGTGGAGTCCACACCCAAACCTGCTCTTCCTGTTTTGGCTCCAGATTCCCTTTGGTTTGGGGGCTTTGGAATATAGGCAGTACTGAATTGGTGTTTTTGTGGGGAGGGGGAAGGGAGATGAAAGGCATACATGGTTCTACTTCGATGAACTTTCATTACTAAAGTTCTATTTACTTTCTGACACAGACCTTTTGGAAATGATACCTTCACCCAGAGGAATTTTAACTGGATGAATTTAAAGTAGCACGGCATATTGTTTATCAGGCTGAGGACACAAATGCCAATTTAGAGTACTGTTAAGATTAACCATTTGTGTTGGCTTGACCATGTTGTGAAAATTACCATTAGTTTCTTGAAACTGCAAAGCATTGTGATGAGAATTTGTCTTTATTTGCTTTGTGAATATCTGCCACTCAATTTTCACTTTAAAACATAAACTGATATTTCTTGGGCTTGCAACTGAGTTTTCCTATTGTGAATAAATCCCTCAAAACCTATATGCTTGGTAGAACAGCCCAAAGATCTGTTAAAAATCACTAGAAATCAGTATTTCCATAAAGACCCTTCTGTGAAATTTACCATGTGACTTTGGACAATCTACTTAACCTCCCTAAACCTTCATGACCAAATATAAAATGGTCACTGAGGGGATCAAATGAGATAATATCTATACAAAAGGGCTTTACAAATTGTTGAGTATTATACAAATGTAAAGGCATTTCTGGGCATCATTCTTAATCCAATTTACTCCTTATCGAGAAGTAATTCCACAATATAAGGCACTGAATTGGCGTCTTCCAGCTGTGATATCCTTTTGACCGTACCCTATAATGGAAGAACAAAGATTCCTAGAATTCTCTCTGTAATTTACCTGTGCTTTGCCAATAATCAATATGTCATGAGCTCTCAACATTTTTTCCTTGGATTTCCTGATCCTGAGTAAGTGGCAAATCCTGAAGTTATTAGGTAGCAAGGCTCATTTATCAAATCCTTAGAAAGAAGCTTCTCTTTTTGGACTTTCTTTCCTATCAGTTAGTAGTTTATCTTTTATAATCACTGATTGCTGTCTAGGCTGTCTACTTGAGATAGAAGGCAGGGAGTAACGCAGCCATAAGAGGAATGATGAATGAAATGTCTCTGTAGTCCTTCGCATTTGCCAGTTTACATTTGGGGTAACAAGTACCTGTCTCATGCCTTCATCTGATTCTTTCTCTAAAAGTACCTTAGCGCCCCCTGCAGGTTATGTGAATTTCTCCTCCCACAGTCTTGTCTACACTTTTTTTAACCCCTCCTGCATCAGACTAGGGCTAGTTCTTCTCCATGGCACTAGAATCCAGGAAGATTGTTATTTCTAGAATTCTCTGAAGTGTTGAAGGAAATAACTCTAGAATAGTGATTTCTATCTCATGTGCAATTTGAGGGTAATAATGGATACCAAATATTTGGCATAACATTAGTAGCTCTGAAGCCGTTGACAGGTGACAGGCTACAGGAGACATTGATAGGTGAGAAATCTGAAGTCTAAAAAGGCCAACTAACTTTGTAAGGCTTCCAAAACTAACTTGCGGCGGTTGCCGGACTGGAACTCAGGTCTCCCAGATTTTACTGAAGTCGATTTTCCTTTACTGTGGTTTGAATAGTTTCTTTTCTTTATTTTCAAAAGTGACAGTTTTGTCCTCCAGTTGTATATCTGGAAAGCTTAAACCTAGGAGCTACTAATGTCATCCCCTTGGCTTCAGTAGGGAACTGATGGATTAGGGCTTCCAGCCCGGCAGAGGGATCTGCCTGCGAATACTAACCCAGAGTGGGGCCACATCCTGATACCACTGCAAATGCCTCAGAGGTCAAAGGCGTGATTTAGTGAGAACTAGAAAGTGCCATGAATGTGGGAGAGAGCTCATTTCTTGATTTACTTGAAAGTTGCCTAGAGCAAAGTCCTCCAACACACAACCTTTTTATTGATCTTCGAGCTGAAAAGGCAGCAATTTGTTGGCTTTTTCTAGATTTTATGATCTTGAAATTCTTGAACATTTTCGGAACCTTTTGTTTCCTGAAATGTGACTCATTCACCCCCAAATTATTAATTGGCATTATCAATCCTGGGTTTATATGGCTTATTCTACCTGCAGAATGTCCACTGACTCCAATCCTATCACCTACAAATCTGAAGGTTAGGAAAGCCTTTCTCTTTTGAAACTATTCAGAGATTTGAAATACAATTTTCAAGGAACCCATGCTGGGTTTGAATAAATCCTTGGGGGAGAAAAATAATCCGGAGATAGAATGAAGTCCTGTAGATCAAAATTAAAGGTGCAAATATCTAGATGTAAGTTCTGAGAGGCCAAATGAAAGAAGACTGTGAAAATATAAGTGTTTAAGCCATGAATCTATATTTGTTCAGCTTCTAGATTTCCTTTTGGAAAGTAGTTTTACAGCTACTTAACAGCATTTCATTGACACTTTACTCACTATTTCACTTGCTTCAAGTCTTTCATACTCAAGCTCTCCCAATTACAATCTCTACACAAAACACCGCCTTAGCCTGACTTCCAAATGGCTGAATAGTTTGATGTAATTTCTGTTGGAATCGGTAATATTGATACTGCAGGTGCTGGAGCAGCATTTTTCAGCTGTCAATCATGACCTTTTAGCAGATGGTGAAATCAATTTAGTTGGTTGTGACCAGCATTAAAAAAAAGGGGGGGGGGCGGGAGGAGAAAGGAATAGAAAATGAGTAGAATATAAGAAAAAGAGTGGAAGCTAAGTAGGTGAAACTCTTGCTTTCGCTATGTGTGTATTTTGATTGTGATGTAAATTGCATTTCTTATATGAGCTGCCATCAAACTGAGAAACATCATGCCAGAGTCCAGTAGATGAGGGCAAGAACTCCTTCCTGACTTTGAGGCTCACTTTGAGCTTTAGTTTTCTTCTCTGAAAATATGTGTAAAAAGGCTTTCACAGTAGGGATGTTTTAAGAGTTAAGTAAAACATCAAATAATGTTGGTGCACAGCACTGACATAGTAAGAACTAATAGCATTGTTATTTTAGCAGGAGTTATAAGGAGAATTAATTGAAATCATATTTGAAAGAATATTTGAATAATTTGAAATAAGGAATCAAAATACTTACCCTTCTCCTTTAAGACTAGTTTCCTTGCAACTTCTGCCACCCGAGCACACAGCATCAGGGAAGAAGCTGGGCATTCCCAAGATTAGAACAAAGAAGCTATGGATAAATTTTGGATGTCCTAAGCTTACTCTTTTGAGACAAGAGTCATGGGTTGTAAGAAAGAAAAGGATTTTCTAAATTCTTTTACTTCTTCCTTATGTTGAGAAGCTGGCCAGACAAATAATATTAGAGTGTCTCAAATGATAGGAGGACAAGACAGGTTAGGGAGAAGGTGGGAAATAACTAGCTTCTCAGTTCCCACTGAATGCTGGGTAGAAGAAGGTGAGCATTGCTCTAGTTTCTCTTTTGCACAAGCTCCTGGAGGTGGGGCTTCAGTGGGAGAGAGAAGTGATGGAGATGTCCTACGGGGGTTGCGGGGACTCCTGAGGAGAGTGGCTTCTGCCTCCGAGAGGATATTGGACGCTGTTGCCTTGCAGGCAGGCTTCTGCTGAAACAGGGGGGCTGTTACATCAAATTAAATTGAGTGGACTAACATGGTTTTGTACAGGAAGATGTGAGTTTCAGCCCCTCAGCGTCTTCCTTAGCTCCTCTATGGTGTGGTAGCTAACCAGAAGTTACCGAGCATGAGCCCAAGGATCTGGCTGAAAGTAACTAAAGGACCTGCCTGGCAACTTTGCCAAAAGGAGGTTGCCTAAGGGGCATGAAGTCATCCACTGTGGAACACGGTCCGGTTGGGTGTTACAATCATGTGTCGGGGAATACATATTGTCAGCAAAAGTGGAGGTGGGGGCCAATCAGAAAGGAAAAATTTTCCCCCAGGGCATGTCAGAGTTGGGTGAATGAAGCAAGAATAATCATCATTAATGGCAGTTCCTAGTAATGGGGGCATCGGAGCGCCCAGGGTATAGACAAGTCACCCCTGAGATGTTTACGGGGAATAGGCCAAACCAGGAGAGCCTGGAGGACACCTCATGCACTGAGACCCCACCTCCCCTAAGATGCCATACACCTTACTCATCCTACATGCAGAGAGGGCCGAACTCTGACGAGTACCTCTGTGACTCATCTAATCAGAAACTGGGTTACAGAAAGAGATGAGTTAATTTACTAAACAACACTGAATTGATAATTTAACTAAAATAACTTTTCTGAACTACCTGGTGGGTGTGAGATTGTGAAGAAAGCCCAGTTGAAAAATACAGAAACACAATTTCTTTGTACATCTGAGCATACTGTAAATACCTTTATCATTATTTTTGTGTTATATATTTATTATTGTGTCATATCATATGAGGGTAATTCTAAGTCTTTATTTATGCCAGTCTTTGTATCATGGAGTATATCTAATAATAACTCATTTGATACAAATTAACTATCTAACTTAGACACCTCTACCCCAAATCTCAATTACAGAGCCACCCCCAAGTGTTAAATAAAGGAAAGAAGGAGGAAGCCAGTCTCTGGGTTTCCAAACAGAATGCCACCAAGTCCCTATGTAACCTACAGTGCAAGGCAGGAAAACAGTGGTGAAATTTTAAAGTTTACAGAGGACTTTTTTGCTTTGCGAATCAGTTGAAATTCCAACTATGATTTTTGTAGCTTAACCTTTAAAGTCTTGTCATCTCCCAACAACATAGGGGAAGGTGGTGGTGGAGGGGACATAAATTGTCAAAACAAAACAGAAAAAGATATGATAAAAACGACCTATTTTGAGGGCCCTGATCTGTCTAGAACCATTCCTTTTTCCCACAAAGGCCGGCAGGATAAATGACTGCTGCAGACTGTTGACAGCAGGGAGAGCAGAGGGGTCCCTGATACTCGGGGACACCAGACCATCATTTAGGTCAGGGCCAGTTCAGTATGTGTCCTTGCGGCTCTGGCTTTTCATACCACAGAAGGCAAGGTGACACAGTGGAAAGCACTGGAGTTTACTGATTGTATAGGGGTTGGGATTTTATCTTGCTCCAGTTCGATAAAGTGGGTTCTAGTCTGAGAATCTCCATCTCCTAGATGGGTGAACTCAGACAAATTATTTAGTCTTCATAAATTTACTCTTCATTCTATTCCTTTGTTAAGTTATCCCTTTGTAAAATGGGACAGAATTGAAGCTTTTCATAAGGATGTTGGCGTTTAAATGTGATAATTCACGTAAAGCATACATCTCATTATCTGAAATTTAGAATGGTCTCAATAAGTTAGCCAGTCTTATTCTTTTTACCCTTTGGGGCAGCTTTAGGCTTGAACATCACTACCTACATGAAATTCAGACAAAATACTTAAATTTATGAACTATAGTTCCCTCATTTGTAAAGTGGAACTCACATTAGTTGAGAGTATTTAGAGAATATGATGAATATTTTTCAAGTTTATCTTTTTCTCTCTTCTTCTTTTTGACCCTTTTCTCCTAGTCAGTGTGTGCAAGAAGGCCAGAAGGACCTCAGGGAGACGGATCAGGGGTGTCTTTGAGCACATCCAGACTCTCTTAGAGAACTAGCGGTCTAAGATGGGAGTAGGTGGCCAAAGAGAAAGCAGATGAGAATTGATGTAAAGAGCATCACAAGGGGGGAAACCAAGGGTTAGTACATAATTAGAAAAGAGAGTCATGCTGATTTCCAGGCCATTTTATACCTCGTTGTCAGATATATCTTTCTAAAAATTCCAATCTTGCTTGAACCAATGCAGTGGCTCACTGTTGCCTCCCACAGAAAGTCTAATTGCATCGAAGGCCACCTATGATAAGGTTCCGGCCTCCTCTTCAGGATGTTTGCCAGCTGTCCCCTCCATGTGCCTTTCCTAGTAGGGAAGGTGGGAAGGAAATTAATGAGGATGTTATAATTGAAATAGAGTTGGCAGGGCTTGGCAGCTTGGAAAAAAATTAATTTCTGGTGGAGGAAAGGGAGTGATGAAATTAGAGAAAGAAAAGTCATAATTGACATTAAGCTCTTTCTTCCTTACCAGATATGAAATTAACACTGGCAGCAGTAAGTTCACAAAAAAATGCAAGTGTCCCCTGATTTATGTGCCCTAGATTCTAAGACATAACTAACTAACATACATCATAAATTCTACAACAGGAAAAATGAAACCTATCATGTATATGACACATCTTGATTTTAAAAACATATGGAAGACATTCTTTTTTTCTCTTCATTCAACAAATGTTTATTTGGAATCTAATATATGTTACACCCTGTTCTAGGAACTGGGGATGCATCAAAGTACAATAAATGTAAAAACTCCTGCCTTTCTGACACTAAATTTTCAAATGCAAGAAGTCAGAAAATTGGCATAATATATTACTTAATTATGGAGATGATAAATGCAATGGATAAAAGGTGAAGCAAGGTAAGGGGAATCAGGACTGAGAAATGGGTAAGGGTAGAAGTTGGCATTTTAAACAGGTTAGTGAGAGTAGGTCTCACTGAGAAGTTGCCATTTGAGCAAATGACTTGAAGGAAGTGAGAGAGCAGCCCTGTGGCTCTCAAGGGGACACCTACTAAGCAGAGGATAAGTGGTGTAAATATACACCATATATGGTAATGTAGAGACCAGGGTTCTATAGTCCCGTGAATTGGGGAAATACAGCCTTACATACCGAATCTCCTTTCTTGGAGATAAAAATAAGCATCAGCATATTATTTAATCATTGTGAAATCAAAATAAAATGTTTTTAACTTCATTCAACCCAGCATATTCCAAACTTGCTAGATAACAGGAACTGTTGTTTACAGACATCTACTAAGATCTCTGGTTTTCCATGGAACAATGGAAGAAATGGTAGTTCGGGGAATACAATTTCTATAACCAGTATAATTATCTGAGAAATATCTACTGTAAAATCTGAAAAATTTGTTTCTGAGGTTATATAAATATCCTTTATATTTATTTTGAGCTTTGGAGTATTATTGTGTGGTTATTAACTAGGCATTCAAAATAAATAATGCCATGGTTCTATTTATTGAATTGATAATCAAAGTAATAGACCACTGTATTCTTGTGATTTTATGTTTCTACCAGGAGTGGTCATGTTATACAAGTATTATTGACCCTACTATTCTGAAAATGTTTTGCAAATTAATGCTTAAATGTTTAAATGATATCCTTGCCCTTGCACTGGTTTGAAAAGTTGTTTCTAGATGAGAACACCCTTTTATTCACTGAAGGAATGCATGCTGGCTGTTACCATGCCTCGCCTAACAGCAAAAGAATGTTCGGAAGCATGCCCAGCTAATTGAAACTACAGGGGGCTTTTAAGTAGGCAAAGTGTTATTACTCAGTTTCAAATTTGTCCAGGTTATTAGAATTACCATTTCCTAGCCTTGCAAAAAGCACTCTGGGAATGGGAATGGCTGCAAGTATTAGGCCTCTGTATTTTTTCCCCCTTTATTTCAGTTGTTCCTGGCAGACTCAGAGGGCTGTCCACATTACTTTCCACAAGAACTGGGGTTACTGTTATGAATGCAAAAGACTGGTAGTTTTCAAACCCGTGGTCTGGAGTGAGAACCCTATGCCACTGACATGAGACTATCACAAGAAGTTCTCAATGTCAGTAAAATTTTTGAAACTTTGCCTCAAAGAGCAATTTAAGTAGCAAAATTATAGTCCCTTCAATCTAGAATCTTTAAGTCTGAGATAAGTTACTCTCAGTTTACTTTAAGATAAAGCTTTGGGAAAATATTCCTAATACAGCACACGGATTATTTTAAATGAAATAATTTGCTATATTTGATCTTCTTTTCTTATTTGAAATTAAACTAGTTTTTTAGGATTTCTAGAAAACAGCCTATATTGGCTCTCTGTGAGTTTATCTCTTATTTAGGTAGGCATGTTTTAAAAAGTGGATCTGTAAAGAAGCCAGAGTTCAGGATCTCTGCATGCAGGTATGAGTGAGAGCTCAGAATATTCTGGTACAATCTAAACGGAGTGTTCTTTTAATTTTCTCACCACCTGCTCAATCTGGTACTCACTCTACTTCCAAGACTGGGCTTAAGTAAGGACAACTAGTATATGTGGAAAAGAACAAAATGCCTATTAACCACATTCTGGTTACTGGTATAAGAAAATCAGGCTATGAATACAATAGGCAACAGCAATGATATAGCACAAATACATTATCTTCAGATTTCTATGTATTTTCCCTATTAATGCAAATATCCTTTTATAAGGTGTCGGGGAGGTTCTGTTGATACAGTTTCCTATGTATTAGTTGTTCCTCCTAATAAATTATAAGTTCCTATAGGGCAGAGATATTAAATCATGCATCTTTACACTCTATGCTAGACATATGGTAGAACCTCATATGTCATTGCTGATTGTATATATAATATTAAGTATAATTAAATCTTTTAAATTGCACTTTGTAAAGGTATTTTTTCTCTCTTATTGCCACCCCTTGTTTTAGCTATTACTATTTCTTTCTATATTATTGGTTTCTATTCTTTCATTCCCTTCCACCAAAAGAAAAAGTGATGTTAAAGTTAATATTGATTCATGTAATTCCTCTACTCAAACCCCTTCAATATCTTAACCTTCCCTGAAAATAAACTAGAATACATTCAGATTTCTCACCACGGCCTATCAGTATCTGTACGACCCGACCTCTGTTTATTTTTCTCCACTCTTTTTGGATCACTTTCCCTACCCCTCATCCCTCACTATAGCCTCATTAGTCCTGTTTTCCATATATCTCCCCTCCTGTACCTTATAACCTTGCACAGACTGTTCCCTCTGCCTAGGGCACTCTCCCCATCCCCATGATTGCATAGGTAGCTCATTCTCTTTTGAAGATCTCTGTTTGGTCTTTTGTGATTGTCCTATCTAAAGCTGGTCACCTCTGTTAGTCTCTTATTTAGATATTTATGTATTTCTTTCATAGCACTTGCTATAAAGTGCATTATTTTCCATCTGTTTGTCTGTATAAAGAGATTTTGCCAGTCTTATAAGGCTCACCATTACATCTCCAGTGTCTAATTCAGTGTCTGGCATATGATAAGTGTTCAACACATATTTGTTGGAAAGACTTATGACAAACACATAAAGTAAAACTTTTCCATTACATTCTATTTTCCTCCAGAAATAAACCCATAAATGTATGGCCAATTAATACATTAATTGCACAGGAACCAAGAATATACAATGGGGAATGGACAGTCTCTTCAATAAATGGTTTTGGGAAAACTGGACAGCCACATGCAAAGAATGAAACTGGATCACTATTTTATACGATACACAAAAGTTAATTCAAAATGGATTAGAGACTTGGACATAAAACCTGAACCATAAAACTCCTAGAAGAAAACATAGACAGTAAGCCCCTTGACACAGGTCTTAGTAATGATTTCTTGAATCTGATTGCAAAAGCAAAAATGAATGAGTGAGGCTACATAAAATTAGAAAACATTTGCACAGCAAAGGAAACCATCAACAAAATGAAAAGACAACACACTGAATTGGAGAAAATATTTGCAAGTCATATCTAATAAGGGGTTAATGTCCAAAATACATAAAGAACTCATTCAACTCAAGAGAAAAAAAAATCCACTAAAAAAATGGACAGAGCACTTGACTAGACATTTTTTCCAAAGAAAGACATACAGGTGGCCAACAGGTATATGAAAAGGTGCTCAACATCATTAATCATCAGGGTGATGCAAACCGAACCACAATGAAACATCACCTCACACCTGTTAGAATAAAAAGAATGTTAGTGAGGATGTGGAGAAAAGGAAACACTTGTACGCTGTTGGTGGGAATGTAAATTGGTGCAGCCACTATGGAAAACAGTATGGAAGCTCTTCAAAAAGTCAAAAATAGAGACTACCTTATGAGCCAGTAATTTCATTTCTGGGTATTTATCTGAAGAAAATGAAAACAATAACTCAAAAAGTTCATTTCAGCATCATTTACAATACCCAAGATATGGAGACAATGTAAGTGTTCATTGATGGGTGAATGGATATTATTCAGCCATAAAAAAGGATGAAATCCTGCCATTTGTGACAACAGGGTTGGACCCTGAGGGCATTATGTTAAGTGAAATAAATCAGACAGAGAAAGACAAGCACTGTATGATTTCTTGCTTAGGTGAAACCTAAACAGCAATGACAAATCAAGTTTACAGATGCAGAGAATGGATTGTTAGGTACCCAAGGCAGGCATAGGGTGTGGGAAATGGGGGGAGGGGGTACAGAAAAAAGAAAAAAGTCCATATGGCCATTTTATGGAATGGGAATTAGGGAGGGCAAAGAATAGGAGCAGGAAAACAAATAGGAGATTGATGTAATAATGCAGGAAAGAGACAGTAGTCATTCCATCTAGGATAATAGTGAGGAGAGAAGTTATTGGGTTTGGAAACAAGTTAAAAACAAACAAAAACCACAGACCTCTATTAAAGGCATATTAACGATAGTGTGATACAAAGCTGTGATGACATTAAAGTGTATTTAGTAACCACTCTAGCACAACATTGACCAATCAAAATGGACTTGGGCAGTGGTCATAAAAAAGAATTCTGTATTCCTAATATATTTTCTAAAACTATAATGACTTCTGAAAATAACCTACAATGGAAAAAGGAAGGTTTTATGGAAAAAAAGATTTTTAGAAACAAAAAGGTCTTAAGATTGAGTCTAGACATAAGATGTCCTAAGCATTTTGGGAATTCAGAATAACCTATTCAACACCCCTTTTCTCATTTTGAAGGCGGAGAGACAAAATTATAGAAGTTAAATAACCTTTCCAGGATTTCAAAGCTAGTAAGTAGCATAGCCATAATTAGAAATTCTAGTATGGGGTTCATTTTTCTATGTGACCTGTCTGGTAGAACAATATCTACTAGATACTTCAAGTTACCAACAATCTTTGGTTTTAGAATTTCAAAAATAAAAACACTAAGTTCTGAGGAAAGGGATGCAAGCTGAAGTTGTATAGTTTGGGCGATTTTCCTTTAAAGGGAAAGATTATGCCTTTTTCTTTTAATCTTTTCCTTTCTCACCACTGGAATATAGATGTAATGGCTAGAGCTAGAGCAGCCATGTTGGATCCATGAAATGAAAATCATTTATGTTGAGAATGGCAGAGGCAAAAAGTGAAGCAATGAGGGTCCCCAAACTATCAATCCACATATGAGGCCTGGAATGCCTAGGAAAGCTTTTCCTGGAGATGGAAATAACAACTGCGGGTTTAAGGTTCCTTATACAGAGTCTAAGCTCATAATAAGTATATGATTTGGTACCTATAATTGGCATGATATCCTAAAAAAGCCTTGAATGTGCAGCATTGGGTGATGGGTGGTAGTGATATAAATATTAATGGTTAGAAATCTGATGCTCCTTCATTAGACCATTGCAAAGTATTAGGCAAAATTGTTGTCTGTGAAATTTTGAAAGTTAAACTAAGTGCCCACATATCTTGCAGCTCGTAGGTGTTCTATATGAGTTCTACTGTCCCTGGGGGACATTTTGGATATCTGTGGAGCTGTTTTTGGTTGTTAAAATAATTAGAGGAGGGAATTCTGTGGTCAGGCTAGGGATGGTAAATGTCCTGCAAAGTATAGGAAAATCCCACCCAATAATTGATCTACATCCCTCGTGGCTTTCAAACACTCTGCAAGACATTTCTGTAGGTGAAAACCTGTTTATAATTATCCAAACTTAGAACATAGCTCTGTTTTACATCCAACACAAAGTTTTTATTTTTACTTTGCATTATTTTAACACTCTTATTTTTTCAGAAATGCAAAAACTATGTAACTGAGGAAGGCTTTTATGTTGTTTTACTCCAAACTTTACTAAGAGTTGTATACCATTTTAGAAAATCACCCCACAGTAATGCTGTGTCAGTATAACACAGTATACTGTTATGAGGCTGCACTTGCAGCTATTATACCCACAGTGATTTTGTGTATAGGTGTAAGCATCTTACTGCTTCATTATGACTTCTAGTGTGGTTGTGCCTGAACACCTACTATGAATCAGTTCAGAAGTTATATGTGAAAATGTCAGGTTATGCCCTCAAAAGAGAGAAGCATGCGTTCCTCTTCTCCTTTCTCTTTTCCTGCTGGCTGAAGGTAATGAATCATGATGGCTGCAGCTAGAGTCACTATATTGGGTCCAGAGGCAGAAGCCATAGTTGAGAACAACAGCAATGAGATGGAAAGAACCTGTGTCCCTGACACTGTACAGCTGCTGTCCACCTAAAATGTTATGTGGAAGAGAATACACTTTTCTCTTGTTTGAGCTTCTCTTTTTTGGGGTTCTTTGTTATAATAATTTAACTATATACCTACCTAATACAAACATTAAAAGCAAAATATAAATATAATATAGCACAAGTCACAGAAATTTTTGTTAAATTCCAATCTAACAACACTTTCAGGATAAAAGGACATTTTACTTATTTACTGTAACTTTCACTGTGATCAAGAAGATGCAACTGGCATAAAAAAAACTTGAGAACAGAAAAAATAGCTGGTTCATTCCTGATAAGGATAGAATAATTTAAATTGGAAATAGTGTGACCATGAGTCTAACCCATAATTTAAAAGGTACAGATATGTTTCCAGCATAAGTATGATGCTTTTTTCCCACTTATATATGTATGTAAATATACAAATAAGTTTACCAAATTTCCAAATGTATACAAATGGACATATTCCACTAATTTGAAAACAGAATTAAGACAGGTCAAGAGATTTGCAATTTTTTAAGTATTTATTTTTCAAAAGTAAAGGAGTTCCTTGTATTTAAAGTGAACAGTGATCTTTTTAAAAAATAATTATCCTTAATTCATATGATATCAGCCTACTGGGAAGTTTATTATTTCAGATAATGACAGTTTTATAATTATGTTGTGTTTAAGAACCAAATATATTTATGCAGTGCCTAGCTCAGTATCTCGTATACTATAGGATCTCACCAAACATTTGGCTACATGGCTATTGAATGATTATATTCTGAATGGTGTATAATTAGCTCACAATTATCAATAGATGGTGTTTATAAACCATATCAATTAAAATATCATGACAAAATAACTCAAAGAATTCTACCTATAAATCTGTGTCTATAAAAACAAAACAAAACAACAATAAAAAGAAACAAACAACCAAAGAAATAACTACAAAAACCAGTAATCAAGTGAGTTTCTGAGAATCAGAGCAGATTCCAAAGATAGTGGTAAGATTTCAGTGCTTTGTTCTAACTATGCACACTTCCTCCCTCCTTAGAGAAAATTAATGCTCAATGAAATTATCTGCACTCATTTCTGGTAAATAAATAGCAGAAATTTTTCTTGTTTCAGAACATCAATATGACACAAGTGTTCACATAAAGAATATGGCTCTTCAATTTTCCATTTTGTCAAGTAAGAAAAAAGTAAAAACATTTCATAAAGTAAGCCAACCACAGCTATAGAGGCAAAATACAAAATTAAAAATCATTTAGAGGAAATTTAACCCAGATATATATTTGACACATATTATTCAGAAATCACCAATGTCTGCATGTTTATTCAAACTTATAATTTAAAAAGGAATTAAAAATGTAAGGGAGATGGGCAGTCAGATAGCAATTTTCAGGAGGGTGCCATATTTAGCAGGTAAATGTATCACCTTCAATTGCACATCTGAGATTCAGGTGCTTACATCTGTGCACACATCTAATCTGTTTTGCTATGACTCTACTTACAATGTTTGTATGTGCAGTTGAGAGATATTACAAATTATATCTGAAAGTATACTTATAATGCCCAAGATGACATTTTTACATGTGTAGCATGTTAGGATTTTCTGGGTGTTTTATCCCCTGCCTCTCTAATTTGTATTTAGATTTCAAACCTACTTTGCAGGAACTGTATCTAATTCAGTGCTCTTTGCACCATCTGGCAAACTACTCGTAGTAAATAGCTGTTTACCATCACCAGTGCCTTAAACACAACCCAATTTCATTTGCCAAAATCCTGCTCTGCATTTCTGTGTTGCTTTTAAAAACACATAACCCCAAGTAAATCACTTAAACATGGCCCGCTGTACACTTTTGGTCTTCTGTCCATTTCTTCTCTCTTATTATTCTACCAATGTTACTTTTATTTCTGCATCCCCTCCAACTTTATTTCTAGATGAAACCATTTTTTTACTACAATTTCAATTCTTTGAAAAGATGAGAAATTTTTGGTCTCTGATAAACATTTACCATTCAGAGAAAAGGTTGAAAGAAAGAAAAAGAAAAAGAAGTAGAAAAGAAAAGAACACACACCCATTTCCACACACAGACTTACACACAATAAAGAAGGGTCATAGCATTTCAGAGCAACATTCCAAAGATAGAGGCATTTTATATGGAATGGTTAATAACAGAACTTTAATTTGAAAAAGATTGGAAAACCAAAGAGATATTTAAAATATTTTTAAATCACTCTCACATCTTCCTTTGTTGCTTCTTTTCAGTTCTTTCAAAGAAACTTGACAGCTCTGGGAAAACAAAACCCGTCAATGATTCTTGAAGCTTAAAATCTCAGTCCTCAGAAAAGAACTCTTTCTACATTGTACACACTTAGAGCAGACATGGACTATAGTACTAAACAACAGCTCAGTAGCAGTTATTTCAAATCACTAAGGTTCATCCAGAGATGCCATAAAGTTTAGACCCAGCAGGCTCCGATTGTAGCCCAGGGGTCGGAGGGTCGGGAGGGGGAGTTTCTTAAATGTATGCTCTTGTCACTGAAATTTAAAAAAATTCACCGTTTTCAACCAGTATTTGAATTTAAAAAGAATCTTTAAAAATAACTTGCTTTTGAGCCTGTAACGCTTGGAAAAACTTTAAAGAATAGCGGCATTTTTCTGCTCTTACCAGACACTGAATATTCTCAGGCACAAACCATGTAAAGTGTCACTAACAAGGGGCATTATTCTTAGAATCTTAGATTTACAGAAGTGGGGTTGGTGGGGTGTAGTCAGAAACTCATGAGTTCAAGAATCAGAAGACTTTGCGAGGCATCTCCTTCAGATACAAATTAAGTCTAATTTGGCAAATGATCTCTAAGTCTCAATTCCCTTATCCGACAAATGGGAATACCATTATTTATCTTGTCTTAGCTCAGACTTGTTTCTAGGTCAAATGAAATAATATACGTGAAAGTGCTTTGATGCTGGTAAAGCACGCTGCAGATAGAACGTATTATCTTCTAATACTACTCTAACCAGCGGGTAAGGTGAATGGAGCCCACTGCCATTAGGTGACACCCACATTTTATTGGACGGCAGGACAGGAATTAGAACTTGGGTTTACCATAGTCTGTAAAAGGCGATTTTCCTCAGAATCTCATGAGGCTTTGCCTGGAAAACCCATAATCTGAAAGTGGCTCCATGTGTTCCTCTCTTTTTCTGGACGATTTTCTTGAAGGCTAAGCAGGAGTCAAGACTCAGGAGTCGAGAATGAGCAAAGCCTTTCTGCCCTACCGACTCTAACGTGCCTAAAACAGTGATTCCCAGTTGGTATTCCTCTGACTTCTAGGGTAAAGTTGGGGTGGGAAGACGGATTGGACAAGGACTTATTTCCTGAAGAATGTACACAAACCTCTGTAAAAGAATTATTATGTAACTTACACATATTTGTATTGCTATGCTTCCAATGTGTAGCTGCTATTCAGATTATTCAGATAAAATTCATCTGAAAGCTTATGGAACTCAGAGTAGCTTTTGGTAATTTGTATTTTTTTTTATTAAAGGATAATTAAGGTACATACAACTACTAGGTAAAGAACCCCTCAGACTTAAAAAAATTGAGGAGTTTTTGCCTAATCCATTTCTTCCTGTGCTAGAATGATACAATGAGTAGTTATGTTGGGAAACAAATTCAGGGAAACATTTAAGGACAAGAGTATATGAGAACACTCCCCCCCCCAAAAAAAAGTATGTGAGAGGCCATTTTTCTTTAAAAGATGATTATGCAAACAATAAAATGTTATACTCTCCAGTTGGTGATTATTATGATACAAATTATGCTCTTTCATTCATTGATCTTATGGCTTTTTGGGGTTTCCAGATTTTAAGAATGACCATTAAATGGTTTTCTGAATTTGTTTTTTGTTAGTCTGAAAAATTCCTTGGAATAACTTGTAAAAGGGTATCTCTGCAGGCCAAATTAGTATTTCTGAAAGTGTGGTGTTTAAGCTTAGACTGATATTCAACGGATGTTCAGACTGCAGGAATTCAAAAGGAAGAAAATGTATTTCTGAATTTGGTGCATTACTCTTGCAAATCAACATACCCAGGAATTCTCTTGGCAGGATAACTTGAAAAGTAAAGGAAAACTTACAGTAATCTTACTTAATAGGCTTCTGAAGATTAATAACAAATTGTCAATTATGTTTAATATTTAAAAAATAAAATGAGAAAAATGAGGATAAGAATCACTGGACTAATTAGTAATAATAATAGAGCTGCAACTTATTGAACTCTCATGCACATTTAAGCTTTTCAATTCTCCTGAAGGATAGTTATTATTAGTATTTCAATTTTGCAGATGAGGAAATTAGAAATAGATGACCAAAGCTTTGGAGCATAGCTTAACTAGAAATGGAAAAACTGGAATTCAAACTCAGTTTTAACTTAACTTGGAGTCTAGGACGTAAGTTTTAGTTATCTGCGATGATGAAATGCCAACAGGAAAATACAAATAGTGTTTGACATCAGCCAGACTTGATGTATGGCTAGGGATTCAGAGGTGGTCCAGGTTTTGTATGGTCTGTAGCTTGTGCAACATTTGAGAAATTTAGAAAAAAAAAAGATACAGGGGCCCATGCGAGTGATGGGTCCACTGATCTTCCTAATAAATCCATCTTGTAGCTGGCTTCAGGAATCCAGCCAGTGCCTAACCCAGGCTATTCACTCTGGACATGATTCTTCCCTAGCCTTAAATCAAGAACACATTAGGCATTTATGTGAGGCATTAGGGCAGTGGTCCTCAAATTGTTTTTTCTTTTCTGTTTTTTTCCTGTTCTGACTTATTAAAGGATATGACCAAGTCCCTTCTATAACAGTGGTTCATTAAGATATGATTCCTAGAAGTAAATATCATTGCTCTGAGGTGAGAGTCATAGCTTCAAGATACAAGAGTCTGGACTTCAACTAGTGCATTATATACTCAATACCTTAATTATTTATTGCCTGTCCACTATGTATTAAGTATGCTGCTAGTTACTATTTACAGCAAAGAACCAGAGAGATACTTCCTTTCCTAATGAAATTCCTAATTCTTGGAATGTCTGTCAGTGATATTACCTCCTTTCAAAAATACACATTCAAAAACTTGGTATAGTCGGTGATTTGTTTCTCTCCTTCCCCATATCCAATTTATTATGTTGATCTTTTTTCCTTGGGAAATGTCTTTGATTTATTCCCAATTGTCCTTTTTCACTAGCACAAGTCCTTTTTTCCTCAAATGTGGAGTATTAGAAAACCTTCTTCAAAGTTTCCTTTTTCTTTCAACATATATTTATTGCATACCACGTATGCATTACATAGAGTGCTAGGTACTTAACCTTCTAAACTCTGTTCCTTTTCCTCTCCAGTCCATCCTGTGTTCTAAAAATATCACTCTCCCCATCACAGAGTCTCTAGAGATTTTGCCTGTGTAATAAGACTGAACATTGTGATGAAGATCACAGGAAGGTTTTTGAGTTTGTGCCATCCTGAGAGATGGAGGAGCCTGTGTTGATCTGCTATCAGGGGCCTGGCTGGATAGAGTGCATCCTGGATCTGGACTGTTACGAAGAAAAAGCTGAAGCCTGGGGAATGTGCGAGGAGGGTCAGTTCATCCTGAACTCTTGGGCCTGCTGCTACTGGCAAGATGATTGATAATCAGTAAGTATTTATTAATTGATTGATTCCAGCTGTACTGAGTCACGATGTCATTCCAGGCCATCAGCCCTGTAGACACCATCCGGTCCAGGTTTACACCTTCAATCTTCATCCCTTCATTCTTCCCTGTCATGCACCAGGCAGGCTGGTCTCCCCAACTTTCTTGGGCACATTATGTCCATTCCTTTCTATGTAGTTGCTTAGGCAACTTCTCTTTTAAGCCCCATCGCTTGCCATAAAACAAAATTCATGATACCACAGGTGTTGTTCCTCATTAATACTTAGTCTTCTGTCATCCATTAGTGACTTCCATACGTGGAAATCATGGTAGTGATGAAGCTGTGGGCTTTGGAGTCACACTGCTGGGATTTTATACCTGAACCTACTATGTACTGGTGCTGTTACATTGGGCAAGTTAACTAACCACTGCAAAATTCAGTTTCACCGGAAGTAAATTGAGGATAAATTCTATTACCTGCATAAAGTTGTGTGAGTGTTAAATAAGACAGACGTTTTAATGCAGCTGGTTCATATCATGTACTTAATACACATTGCTCTTGATATTCTTAATATTCACTTTAATCAGTACCTTGAGGGCATCTTTGTCATTGACTTACTTCCTTTATATTCCCCATAGCACCTACGACAGACTGGACAAATAATGCGCATTCAATAAATACTTCACCTTGCCCAGTACGTATTGGATGGCTCATTGCAACAAATAGCGCAATTATTCTCAGAAGAATGACACACGGCTCATCGGAAACACACTGGTTATTCTTGCCACACTCATTACTAGAACCAACTTTATCCTATTTTCCCAACCCCTTATCCTCATGCTTCATATTAAAAGTCACTAAATGCTCTGGATTCTTTAGCATTTCTCCCAAATCTGCTCCTTCCTGTTTCCACTGCCCTTCACCTCTACACCAGCTGTTTTGCTGTATCGGCCTCCCCTCGTGGGGCTGCAGCTCAAACTTCCTTTCTTGGATTCTGTGTCCCACCACTGCCAGGTTAACTCCCTAAAACAGCATTTTTCATCATGTCTTTCCTTCACTGCTCATTTACCTACCTAATAAAGTCCACACTCCTCTGCTTAGGTTCTAGGGCTCTTCATAAATCTCTTTCCACCTTTCCTAGCAACACTTATATTTGGCTCCATGTGCTCTTAGTTTTAGTTTGGAAATCTTATTCGTTGTCCACTTAAAACACTCTTCTCATTTCCTCTCCAGAGTTTGACTTCTGCTATTTTCCCTACTTATAATATCCTTTCCTATTCTCCTCATTAATACAAATCCTGCCCATCCTTCAAGAGAGAGTTAAAATTCTATTTTATCTGTAATGTTTTCTTTCTACATCAGCCAACAGTGAATGGCTGATGACACTAGTCCTGCAATGGATGTCTGCTGAGTGCTCGCTGTATGCCAGGCACTATGTTAGGGGTTTAGATTACCAGTATGACCAAGGGTCCTTTTCTAGTCTCTGGAGTCTCAGCTGTGCCCTTTCTGATTACTGTAGCAGTCACAGCATCACTAGTTTTGGTACCACATGCATATTACTTCTTTTATCCCACTGACACCCCTTTGAGCTGAGGAACCTGAGGTGCAAGGAGGCTATAGGACCTGCTCAAGTTCACACAGCTGCCCTGATCTGCATTGTCTTTGACGTTCCTAAAGTGCACATCCATGTTGGCATTTTTTTGGTGATGCTAATAGTCCCTAACAGATTAAATGTTCAATTTGAATTTACCCAATAAAAACCTTTTGATTTTCATATATATGGATTTTATGTTTTGTTCTTGCAACTTTTATAGCTAGAAGTGATTTAAAGAACACTGGCTTTGGATTTTTAATACCCCAAAACATAGCTGTTAGCCTGATAGCCAGAGAAATGCTACAGCCAGAGGTGTCGCAAAAGAGTTAACACAGCTCTTTCAAATTAAGTAAATATGTGCATTATAGCAGTACATGTGGGTGTGTGCATGTTAGCCTTGCCTGGGATAAACTTACTGTAGAGTTTACATGACAAACAAATAGACACAAATATCTGATTTAATTTTGATTTCTTAAATATGGAGAGTTGTGTATTTGAAATAGGCTCTCCTTTGGGCAGTACTGACGCAGGTAACAGCAAGGTAGGCATGATTTACATAAGCAGGAGACGTTTCTGAAGCAGGAAAAATACAAACACTTTCCCCAAAGAAAATCTCCTGCTTGAACATATAGTCAATTCAGAGAAAAAACCTCAAGAGGAGAGAGCCCTAATTGGGGTTTATAAAAGTTTAACACAGAATGATGTTAAGCATTGTGTTCTTTTTTCTACACATTCGATGTAATTTTCCTTTGAAGATATATATAACATTCTGCTTTTTCTTTCATCATGTTTGTTTTAGAAAGGTTAACTTTATTTTATGGCCATATGTCTATTTATAAGTAGTTTGCTACTTATCAAGCTTTTATATCTTGGTGAATTTGTTGTACAAATTCCATGTGAAGGGGGATATTCTTGTATGGATAATATCTACTGCACATAGTTAAAGTGCAAAATAGCTGACCGGGGTTTTTATTATCATAACTTGTATCACTTCTGGCCACTGTCACTAGACATTAATTCCCATAGGGTCAAAAGTTATTCTGCATGCCTATGTATTGTAAAGCTGCTTTCAATTATTAATAGAACAAGCAAATATTAAATGAGATGCACTACATGATGCAAAGAAACAAAATAAGCTTGCAAATCTACTTAATTTCATTTCTCTAGCTTTTATGGAACTGTCTAAAAATGAGACATAAAAAACCCTCTGTGCATTTAAAGTGGGAAGACATAGTGACTGGTGTCCCCATGCTTTAGTTCTTCTCAATGTGTGTCACTGGTTGTGCATCAAGATGGGGTGTCTTATTAATTATTAGCACTCTGCTTGCATTATGCTTATCTTCCTTTATTGTGCATCTCTCATCAGCTTCACTGTCAAGTAAATGTCAAACCCAAGTTTTAGGCAAGAAGTCAGGTAATTTCAAGGTCTCAAAGAAAATCATGGTAAGAGTTAGAACATTTGAGCCAGTACTGTGCTAGGAAGCGTCTAACCTCTGGCTCTCCCCTTCCCCAGCTCTAACAAAACCCTGATTTGTAATGTTTGCTGATTTCTTGGGGTAAATACTCCTGCTACCAACAAAAGTCACTGAACATATAGTTGAGAAGACATTTTACAAAGTTCGTCGGAAAGAATACTGAGGATGTCCATTTTGACACCTTTACATGTGCAGAATGTTAGGCTCTTTGTGGGTGCTTTTTTGCCTTGCCTCTCCAATTTGTACTTACATTTCAAGCCTACTTGTTTGAAGGGAGCCGGTTCCAACGAACCCCTGAGCCATTCTCCCTTTAGAAAACAGATGCCTGAAATCAGTCACACTAATGTAACTGTTAGTTACAAGCTAAGGTGTTTAAAGTTTGTTATATTTCACTTTATATTTTGACTAGTACCACACTCAAAAGATTCTAATTCAAAAGATACAAAAGGCATGAGTAGTTTCTATCACCCCTATATGTAAACCCTGAATTTTGTCAGTTTCTTGTGTATCTATACAAAAATATTATGCAAATGTGTGTATCTGATCCACTTATTTCTAAAGCATAAATAGTAACATACTGCACATAGTGTTTTACATTTTAGTTTCTGTTGTTATTGTTCATACACACTGACAAATGTTTTATATTTACATATGAAAAGCTTCCTTATTCTCTTTTAAACCTGCATAAGTATTACACTGTGTAGTTGCTCCATTATACCTTTGATATCTCTCCTATTGATGTGGAACTTCATAGATTACTTCTTATCTTTTGCTTTTTACACACACACATGTACATACAAAGTTTCTATCATGGTATTCCATGTAAGTACGGTTTTGGCACATGTATGTGTATAATCCTAAATAGATAGTCAATTCCAAGAAGTGTAATTTCAGTTTCATGGTGTTCCTGTGTTTGTATACTTTATTTTATTTTATTGCCTTTGCCTAATTTTCTTTCACAGAGGTTGAAGAGAATCAGTTTCTCCAAACCTTTCCCTACATAGTCTATTATCGAACTGGTTCTTTGACAATCTTATACATGAAAAAAGTCTCTAGATGAGTTTTATTTGCATGTCCCAGATTATGAGTGAGATTGACCATCTTTTGTTTTATTTTAAAAGTGTTTGTTTTTCTATGGGATTGCTGTACATTTCTTTTACTCATGTTTTGTTTTTTATCTTAATATATGGTTTGGATAGTTTATGGATCCAAATTACTTTTTTTCCACATCGCTATCCTACTTTTTCAATGTTCTTTACTAACTAATCTTTTCTCCACTGATTTGATACCCTTACATATCAAAGTCTCCTATGCTTTTGTATCATTCTTAACTTTTTAAACTGTTCTATTTATGTCTTTGTGTGTTCATATGTGTGTATGTGTGTGCATGCCAGTATTATGTTTGAATTATTTAAGTATTATATGACATTTTAATAACTGAAAGCCCTAGTTCCCCCTCAGACTTTTCATAGCTCTATTTGGTTATTTTTCAATATGAACTTTGGCATCAGCTTATCTCATTTTAGAGATACTTGGATTGATATTTTTTATTAGGGTTGCACAATATTTATAGGTATACTTAGGACAATGGATATATTTATAATGCGTGTCTTCTTCTCCAAGAACATTCTATGCTTCTCGGTCTATTCAAGTCATTTCTATTCTTCAATAGCTTTTAAAATTTCATCATATAGGCCATCCTGCCTAAAGCAATCTACAGATTCAGTGCAATCCCTATCAAATACTAACAGCATTTTTCAATGAACTAGAGCAAATAGCTCTAAAATTCATATGGAACCACAAAAGACCCCAAATAGCCAAAGCAATCCTGAGAAGGAAGAATAAATCAGGGGGGATTATGCTCCCTGACTTCAAGCTCTACTACAAAGCCACAGTAATCAAGTAATTTGGTACCGGCACAAGAACAGATCCATAGATCAATGGAATAGACTAGAAAGCCCAGATATAAACCCAAGCATATATGGTCAATTAATATACGATAAAGGAGCCATGGACATACAATGGGGAAATGACAGCCTCTTCAACAACTGGTGTTGGCAAAACTGGACAGCTATATGTAAGAGAATGAAACTGGATTATTGTCTAACCACATACTCAAAAGTAAACTCAAAATGGATCAAAGACCTAAATGTAAGTCATGAAATCATAAAACTCTTAGAAGAAAACATAGGCAAAAATCTCTTGAATATAAACATAAGCAACTTTTTCCTGAATGCATCTCCTCGAGCAAGGGAAACAAAAGCAAAAATGAACACATGGGACCACATCAAGCTAAAAAGCTTCTGTACAGCAAAGGACACTATCAGCAGAACAAAAAGGCTCCTACAGTATGGGAGAATATATTTGTAAATGACATATCCAACAAGGGGTTAACATCCAAAATATATAAAGAACTCACACGCCTCAACACCCAAAAAGCAAATAACCCAATTCAAAAATGGGCAGAGGATGTGAACAGACAATTCTCCAAAGAAGAAATTCAAATGGCCAACAGGCACATGAAAAGATCCTCCACATCACTAATCATCAGAGAAATGCAAATTAAAACCACAGTGAGATATCATCTCACACCAGTTAGGATGGCCAACATCAAAAAGACTAGCAACAACAAATGCTGGTGAGGATGTGGAGAAAGGGGAACCCTCCTACACTGCTGGTGGGAATGTAAACTAGTTCAACCACTGTGGAAAGCAATATGGAGGTTCCCCGAAAAACTAAAAATAGAAATACCATTTGACCCAGGAATTCCACTCCTAGGAATTTACCCAAAGAAAACAAGTTCTCAGATTGAAAAAGACTTATGTACCCCTATGTTTATGCAGCACTATTTACAAGAGCCAAGACATGGAAGCTACCTAAGTGTCTGTCAGTAGATGAATGGATAAAGAAGAGGTGGTACATATACATAATGGAAAGAAATAAATCCTACCATTTGCAACAACATGGATGGACCTAGAGGGTATTATGCGCAGTGAAATAAGCCAGGCAGAGAAAGACAAGTACCAAATGATTTCCCTCATTTGTGGAGTGTAACAATGAAGCAAACTGAAGGAACAAAACAGCAGCAGAATCACAGACTCCAAGAAGGGACTAGCAGTTACCAAATGTGAAGGGTGGGGGAGGGTGGGTGGGGAGGGAAGGAGAAGGGGATTCAGGGGTATTATGATTAATACACATGGTGTGGGGTGGCCTTGGGGAAGAACAGTACAGCACAGAGAAGACAAGTAGTGACTCTGTGGCATCTTACTACCCTGATGGGCAGTGATTTTAATGGGGTATGGGGGGACTCGATAATATGGGGGAAAGTAGTAACCACATTGTTTTTCATGTGAAAGCTTCATGAGAGTGTATATCAATTATACCTTAATAAAAAAAATTCATCCATTAAAAGAAAATTTCATCATATAGCGTTTGCTAGGTTTTTTTCATTAAATGTATTCCCAGATATTTCTTTTCTGTTGCTATTGAGAAACCATGCTTTTATTGTAAGAGTTATTGTAAAGAGTAAGGTTTCTATACTCAATTTATTGGACTAGAAAATGGCTACAAACCAAACAAGGATTAGTTTTATTATTCTTACAATTTAAGAGGTAAAATACGGATTTCATCCCTTTTAGCATTATTACATGTTAGTTCACTGGTTTAAATTATTTTAAATGTTAAGTTTTTGTTCCTTTTCCCTTAAAAAGTCAATGAGGAAGCAAATATAAAGACAATAAAATAAAGGCAAATATAAACTACAGTAGAAAGCTTAAACTGTATACACCTATCACTCACATTATAGGACAAAGCTGGGATTCTATTCCTCCCTGTTATGTGCTGCTGGCCACTCCTGGCTCACCTGTTGCCACATAGGGACCCATGCATGTGCATTCACTAAGAGGGGATGAAGAGCTCTTGAGCTTCCATATTCATAATGTTCCTCAAATACTGTTTCTTCCTACCCATGTCAACATACTCCTTAATCACAGTGAATTTGAAATGCTTTCTTCCTTTTTCTCAAGTTTCTTGGTTCTTACCATTCCACAATTCTTAGCACTGATTTTATTAAATGAGTACATAGTTTATTTTAAAAAGCATGTATCTCATTTGGAATGACAATGATTACATCTTCTCAACACTGCCCACCAGGGACAGAGGTTAATACACACAGGGGAAGGACTATTAAATCACACTGCATATTTTGTATACTCAGCCAAAAGATAAGAAGAATTTAATTCTTGCACGTCATCTTTTCCTATGTCTCAGTAGCCTGACACCTTCCTCAATCATCTAACTAATGTGCGGAAAGAATGAAAACTCTGAGAAATTAGTGACCCAGAAAGTTACAAACCAAAAATTAAGAAGCATCCAGTGACATGCTATTTATCATTTTTGTCCTCATAAAATCCACCACTTACAGACTCTGCTTAGTGGCTATATATAAAAAGCTTCTCTATGTGGCTTATATACTCTTAATGTGATGTATATACACAAGTATAAGATATTTTTATTATAAAATTACTTGATTAAAGAAGCCTTCAAAAAACAGAGAAATGTAGGAACAAATCCCTGAATCACTCTTGTTCCTAAATTCAAACACACTTTTTCAGATCTTTTGAAGGCACAATTTTCTCATGTATATTCTACGTTTCATTTTATCATGAATAACAGATTAAATGCATTTTCTTTTTATGATATACTTAAATTGTGAAATAGCTAAAGCACAGAAAATAATATACTAGAAGTTATTCCATCACTATATAGTCTAATTAGCTACAGGAGACAGTGGAATATAGCAATAGGCTTTGGAGTCAAGGCAAATGTGGTTCAACTGGATGCATCTTCCTCTACGTGTTCTTCACTTTTTCTTATTGACTTGTTGATTTTTAGCTGAGTGTATGACCTCCTAGAATGAAGATGACATTTCCTTGCCTTTGCAGCCAGCAATTTTATCCAATGTGGGCAAAATGGTGTATAAACTTCCTGACTTTATCTTAAAAGTGAGGGAATATGCTATGCCTTGCCCCTTCCTCTTTCCTGTTGGCGGGAATGCATGTATGAAGGCTGGAGTTCAAGCAGGCCTCTTGATTCTAGTGGCTAGAGCACTCTCCGGGGATGGAGCAGTGGAAGGCTGGCAAAGCCTGGGTCTCTAAGGGCTCCGTGGAGCACTGTGTTTGCCCAGGCTGCCTATCACGGGCTTTTCTGGAAGAGGCTTTAGTATGTGGTTAAGGCCCAGTTAATTTGGAAGTTCTAAGTCACTCACAGTTTTATCTAATTCTAACTAATACAATTGCTTTCAATACATCAGACTATTGAGACATAATAGATGAATAGTGGTTTTACACCAAAAGGACGTGCACCGTTTCTGTTAAAAAACAAAAAAGTGAAAACAAAAACAAAACTCTCCAAGGCAGGCCTGGTAGCTCACTGCAGTCGGGAGGGACCTGGCTATCTTCCTCGTTTACTCCACCTCTCTCATCATTTAATTCCTGCATGCTCCCCAAATGGCTGCTTCAGCCTCCAGCATCGTCTACTTCCAAAAAAGTGTTCAGAGGCAAGAAGACAGGGAGCAGGAAAAGAAAAGAAAGTATGGAGGAAGGTATTTTCAAGAACCCCCAGCAAATTTACTCTTGAGTCTCGTGGACCAGACTAGCATCACAGGCCCCTCCCGAGGTGAAGCACTTGCACAGGAGATTGGGACTATGCTAATCATTTTAGACTAGTCTCGGTTCATCTCTGGGTGATTTACCTTTCTTAAACAAGATCAGGGCTCCATTAGCAATAAAGAAACAAGACTGGCCAAAGGGTGAGTCATTAGCTGCATCTGTCTCAGGAGCCATATGACTTCAGCTTTGTAGCACTGATGATGCCCAACTCTCAGGAAATCAAAAAAACACGCTATTTGAAAGGAGCTAGTAAAATGTGTTGTTCGTACTGGATGCTAAAGACATGGTAGTTATAATGACTATCATTATTTCTACGAGTTGATGCCTTTTAGTTTACTTAACTGATCCTATGCCAAGGATATTGTTAGGTTATGTTTAGCTTTTTGTGGCTATTATATATAACTATAAAATTAATATCCTTGATTGTACAACTTTTTTTTCTCTCTGTTTAGGATTCTTCTCTTGGGTACACTCTTAAGAGTAATTACTGGGTCATTCAGTGATAGTGGAAAAATGTGGCCCTTCTACAGAAATTACATAGAAATCAGGGAATCAAACACTCTATAATTTCCTAGGCAAGTATACTGGGCTACATAAAGGAAAGCTCAGCTTTTGAGAATCTTGAATACACACAAACAGAATCAATCAATCAATCCTGAGTTCATTTTGCCATGGTTCCAAACCCTTTTCTTCAAAATAGAAATCAGTGTGGCATAACAGAAAGTTCACTAAACTTGTCTTCAAATTTCTGGGTTGAAATTTCTACCTTGCCACTATGTCTGTGACCTTGAGCATAAGCATGATTTCTCTGACTCCATTAACTCATTGGAAAACTGTGGTAATAAAAATGGCCTACCTACCTGAAATGAGTAAACACATAGGAACACACTTTGGACTATTATAAAGGACTCGGGATATACAGATGATGAGTACTATCTAAGGAAATTATCTGAAATAGAAAAAAAAGGAGTGCTTTCAAGTTAATGCAGCAAATACTACTGTGTTCCAGCTGTAGTTCTTAGTATTCAAATTATTACCTCATTTAATCTTCACAGTAAATTTAGGAGACAAATACCACTATTATAGCCATTTTACAGATAAAGAAGCTGATTTGCAAAGAAGTTACATACATTTCCCATGGTCACTGTAGATTTGAAGCCAGGCAGTTTGGTTCTAGAAAGCCTAGGCTGAACCACAACACTGCACCATTTATGTTGTGTCAAAAAAAAAAAAAGTTGGGATGAATGCCACTTACCTAATACCTTCATATCAACACAAAACACTTTCACCTGCGTAACAGCCCATGGGGCCAACTCTCTGCGGTCCTCTGAATAGTGGGCCCTGAACGTAGCCCCATCGGGCTCCACATGAAGTGGAACGTGAAGCAGCATCTAACTGGCTGGTTGTCTTTTCTGTGGTTTGGTGTGCTGAGATGTGTATCAATATAAAGTTCTACCTGTTATCAGACATACTCACAAGGGTGCAGGACTAAAGAGAAAAAAAAAATCAATCCATCCCAGGACAAATTGCAAAGAGGGTGACATTTGTTTTTGATGTTCTTATCCCTAGTATTTTATAACAGCTTCTGCTCCCTCTTTATGTCTTCATGTTGCACTTCCCGCTTTTCATTTCCTCTCACTTAGTACTTCTATGGCTGCCGGGCTAGTGCCTGTCACTCAGAACAAATCCTCCCTAGCTCATAACCTAGTTTCAATTAATTTCCTCTTTAAAGGTATCTAATCAATGAACTTTCTGGTTATCTAAGGTGTTAATAATAGAAACAAAGTAATGCATCACCTTTTTACCAGGGATAAATGTATTTTAACATATAGGGGATGGTACTTTAACTTGCTCCTGATGAAAATTAGGCATCAGCAGAAACTAGTGGGTAAGGAAGAGTTTCTGGGTAGGATTTGAGCCCTTCAAATCATGCCAACTGAACCTACTTTGTCTCAGACAGGAAGCAAGTAAGAGAAGACTTGTGGTAAGAAAACAGAAAAGGGTATTTTGGCAGGTAGGCAATTACTCTCATTTTCTTTAGGAAAGCAAGTGCCAGTTCTCCAAATCTCCCAGCAGCGAGGAGAGGCGATGACCCAGCAGGCATTCATGGCTTGCTCTGGATTCCTCTGTGACTGTTCCGTCTCCCTCCCAGTCACCACCTCCTCCTTCTTTCCTGAAGTAAGGGCAAGGGACTAAAGCTGCATCAGCAGCCATATGTTGATGGCTTAGGGAAAAACTAAGTTAATTCCAGCCAGCTTGGTTCTGACATCCTTAAGCCATGAATCAACACCAACAAGGCCTACCTCAGGGTGTGGAATTATGTGGGAAAAAAAAGTCCCTTATTTAAGTTACGCTTTTTTTGTTACTTGTAACAGAATACAATTCCTTATCAATACGACTTCTGGCTGAAATGGACTAAAGGCATTTAAAATGGCCTTCAATGAATATCTTGCATCTTCCCTGTCTGAATATATCTAAAGTATCTAGTATTTATTAAGCACCCGCTGCACACAATACTTTACCAGCACCACTGGCTTATATGATGGCATGAAGATATTATTAGCGTCTGACAGAGGATGCTGAAGCTCAGAGAGCTTGAACTATTTGCTTAAAGTCCCACTGTGAGTAAATGGAGGGTTTGGTGTAAATGCTGGGTCTTTTTCTGAAGGGTATGTATATTTTCCCACTTAGCTCTGCTGTCTTGTTTCCAAAGCAGGGACTGAGTGACTACATTCCCTAATCACTTCATTCCCAGTCACCCGACAGGGACATCACCGGGTTATGCCCTACACGGGAGCTGGTCAAGGCTGGACTTATGCTACTTTTCTTGAACAATGAAAATATTTCTTACAATTAAATATTATTTTATCAAGCTATAGTCTGTATCTATGGGTAAGCTTAAAATAGACCATACAGGCAGGTAATACTTTGGGAGAGTAATAAGGATCTTGACTAAGATGCAGGAAAATAATAATGGAGGAAGATGCAGGAGGCAAACACAGGAATCTAAATAACAAGGAGTCTTAGAACAACATGTACATTTTGGTCCCTTTGGACTCTTCAGCCTACTTTTCTTTCCTGGTCACCCAGCACCTGCTACACCCCCAACGTTTGGCCCCTTTGCAAAGGTTGGCATTTGGTCCTGGCAAGGATCAGATGGAGTCATGGAGCCGCAGACATACATCCATTATTATTTTAAAAGAAAAAAATGTAAAGTGCATGCTAATTTTGTGAATGTACTTCAAAAGCCTTAGCATTTTGATTTATCATTTTGGTTCTGGATATTTACTCTAAGGAAAAAATATTAACATAGGTGAAGATTTAAGGTGAAGATGATATTTGTAGTCTTGTTAATGTAGCTAATCTATTAGAACAATATGAAAATGAAAATTTTGAACCATTAAATTTGAATGTTAAGTTTTTATATGATTAAATAGTTCATTCCAACAATGGAATGCCAGACAGCCATTTAAAATATAGCATTATCTTCCATTGTTTTGTACTGCCATTGAATATGGTAGTACGTGCTGCATGATCTCCTTTTTGTAAAAAATATAATGCATCAAGTTTATGTACAGAAAATACAAGGGAAGACGAATGGACATATATATATATATATGACAAATGTAAAGGACAGTTATTGGGAAGAAAGGTTGCAGGAATTTTTAATTTTCTTCTGGCTACATACATTTTCTTCTATTTTTACACTGAAAAATTATTTACCTACAAATCATTTTTGTGATGGGAAGGATTGAAAATAAAAATTGTGAAAACAATAAAAGAAGAGGCAGCCCACGTAAATCACATGACAAAATGAATGGCCCACTCCTATGCCGTCTGTAGACATTCTCATAAACAAACACTAGAAGACTGTGATTTTATTTGGTGTTAACAGAAACCTTTCTCCCCAACCCCCCCATGAGGTGCTTGGCTTCTTAGAAATGTAATACCTCTCTCTCAACCAATTCTGACTGGATAGTGGGCCCTGTTCTAAGCAGTGACAGGACCACATTATTAGCCATGAATAAAGGGAAGTAGACATTTTAGAACCTCTTAAAATAGTATTAACAGCAACAAATACAGATTCTTTTTTATTTTTAAGTATTGTTGATAGACAATCTTACATTGGTTACAAATGTACAACACAGTGGCTCAACTGTTACCCATATTATTAAATACTCACCTCCTCTATTACAGTTACTATCTATCAACATAGAAACATGTTACAGAATCACTGACTATATTCTCTATGTTGTACTACCATCTCCGTGACCAACTTACATTGTGATTGAGAATTTTTGTGCCCCTTTATTCTCCTCACCCTCTTCCCCACCCACCCTGACCATTCCCCTTTGGAAGCCACTAATCACTTCTCAGTGTCTATCAATCTAATGCTGTTTTGCTTTGGTTTTATATTCCACAAATAAGTGAAATCATATGACATTTGTCTTTCCCCAAATGGCTTATTTCACTGAGCATAATACCCTCTAGATCCATCCATGTTGTTGCAAATGGCAGGATTTCTTTTCTTTTTTTATGGCTGAATAGTATTCCATTGTGTATATGTACCACATCTTTACCCATTCATCTACTGATGGACACTTTGGTTGCTTCCATATCTATTGTAAATAGTTATGCAATGAACATAGTGGTGAATGCCTTTTTGAATAAGGGATTTTTTTTTCTGGTGAATTACTAGAAGTGGAATTATTGGATGGGATAGTATTTCTATTTTTAGTTTTTTAAGGAACCTCTATACTACTTTCCACAGCAGTTGCACCAATTTACATTCCCACCAACAGTGTAGGAGGGTTCCCATTTCTCTGCATCCTCACCAACATTTGCTATTTCTTGTCTTTTGGATAGTGGCCATTTTAACTGGTATAAGTCGATGTCTCATTGTGGTTCTGATTTGCATTTCCCTGATAATTAGTGATGTGGAGCATCTTTTCATGTGCCTGTTGGCCACCTGAATTTCTTCTTTGGAGAAGTGTCTGTTCAGGTCCTTCGCCCATTTTTTAATTGGGCTATTTGTTTATTGGGTGTTGAGGTGTGTGAACTCTTTAATTTTGGATGTTAACTCCTTATCAGATGAATCATTTATGAATACCTTCTCCCACACTGTAGGATGCTTTTTTGTTGTGTTGATGGTGTCCTTTTCTGTACAGGAGCTTTTTAGCTTGGTGTAGTTCCACTTGTTCATTTTTTATTTTGTTTCCCTTGCCTGAGGAGATGTTTCCAGGAAAAAATAGCTCATACTTATGTTCAAGAGATTTTTGCCCATGTTTTCTTCTAAAAGTTTTATGGTTTCATGCCTTACATTCAAGTTTTTTAATGCATTTTGAGTTTGCTTTTGTGTATGGAGTTAGTCAATAATCCAGTTTCATTCTCTTACATGTAGTGTCCAGTTTTTCCAATATCAGTTGTTGAAGAAGCTCTCTTTTTCCCACTGTATATTCATGACTCCTTTATTGTATATTAATTGACCAATAAGTGGGTTTATAACTGAGCTCTCTACTCTGTTCTATTGATCTATGGGTCTTTTCTTGTGCCAGTACCAAACTGTTTTGATTAGTGGAGCTTTGTAGTAGAGTTTGAAGTCAGAGAGTGTAATCCCATCAGATTTGTTCTTCTTTCTCAAGAGTTGCTTTGGCTATTTGGGGTCTTTTGTGGTTCCATATAAATTTTAGAACTAGATGTTCTAGTTCATTGAAAAATGCTGTTGGTATTTTGATAGGGATTGCACTGAATCTGTAAATTGCTTTGAGCAGGATGGCCATTTTGATAATGTTAATTCTTCCTATTCATGAGCATGGCATAGATTTCCATTTAGTGGTGTCTTCTTTTTTTTCTCTCATGAGTGTCTTATAAGTTTCAGTATAGATCTTTCACTTCCTTAGGTTTACTCCTAGGTATTTTATTCTTTTTGATGCAATTGTATACAGATTATACAGATTATTTTATCCTACCTTCCCTAAGACACTAAGGCTGCAGTTTAAATTATTTATTTTCACTTTTGTTTGCCCTCCTCCCAGTGTTATCTGTTTGCACGATGAAGGGTGGTGGACACTACTGACCAAAATATATATCACTTGTTGCATGCTGGCAAGAGGTGAAGTGCTCAAGTGCCAATCATAGATGGAACAGAGATTGTTGAAGGAGGGAAGAAAGTTGGATATAGGTTGTCACTGTACATATATTTTGCATTAAATTATAAACAACATACTGTTAATGTTTAAATTAAGTACCAGAATAAAAAAAAATCTGATCCTGTTTCTTATCATTATCCTACTTTCTCTTCATGGTGTCAGTATCAAAAGTATATCTATATACTCCAACCATATTGCCAGAAATATGCAGCCGTGCAAGTACACAACATTGTTGAGATGGCAAGACAAGTGTTTTATTACATTTTATGCCTGATGCACAATGGTAGGTTTGTTGTCTTCAACCCAAATTTAACATTTTGGGTTTTTTGTACATATAAGCCTGACAAATCAACTTTCTGTTCTTGAGTTAAAGGCAAATAAAAAGCATTCAGAAAACTTCATGAACATCAAATGTCAATTGCAACACAAGATTTTGATATAACTCTCAGTAAATCTGAAACATATGGATTGAATTTTCTTTGCAATATTCTAGTGTTTGGAAGGGAAATCTGTGCAAAAATGTGTTGTGGGTTTTCTGAAACCCCCAAAGTTGAAAAAACATTTTGATTTATTTAGATGTATAAATGAGATAACCATTTTGTACCCCGGGGAAACTTAATTAAGTACCAAACTCAGTTCAACACTGCGTGGTACAGCATCCTGAATGAGGGAATCCCCCCTTTTCTGTTGTATTGAACTGTTTTAATGGAGTGAAATATGGAATCTGATCAATGCAGGAACCAAGAGATTTCTTTCTGGGGCTCTAACTACCCCATGTATCTGCATCAGCTTCCCCTCAAGTCACCTCCACTAAACACACAATAAATAAACACAATGTGGGAATACAAGCATCCATACTACCTAAGTAAAAACTTCGAGGTTGTCATGCAAACTAAGCCTCCAGTCAAGTTTTCTCATCTATGGAAATTCTTGTGTCCCCACTGAGTTAAGAACATAAAAGTGCTGATGACCTCCCTGATTTTGCTTTGTTATTTTGAATCTTATCTCACACCTGTGTCCTTCAACTTGATTTTGTCTGGACAAAAGTGTCCGGATTACTTCCCTACTTCCCAACCCTCAGTAAAGTTCCATTGTGGTGTCCCAGCAGTTCACATCTGCCTTTTACTCTGCTGGGTGTGGGGGATTCACAAGATGCCAGGAAGGAGGAGAAATGAGCTAACATAATCTTTACACAATGGTCACATTACTATGGACCACTCAAGCCTTATCTGACTATGGTGGGCATCCACTGGATTACCCTTCAAAAACATGGATTTGCAACTGCATTTTAGAAATGTCTTCTCTTCTAGGTTAGGAGTCTTTTCCAAATTAGAGATTTATTTAATGGAATTGGTTTAAGACTTGCTTTACTTGTTTTTCTAAAGATGTAAAACCATTACACAGAAACACAAAAGTGTAAGCTTTCGATTCAGGCAGTCTTTGGATCACCCTTTGATTACTCAGTGTATAGACTGGAGTAAGTACTTTAAATTCTTACTGCATTTTGCTACATTGTATATATGGACATTCTAGTGCTTTCCTCATGGCACCATTTTAAGCATTAATGAAACAGAATATACAATTTACCTGGCAAAGTGTCTTGCACATAGTAGAAGCTCAATTAACATTACTTTCTCCTTCCATTTCTTCTAATATCTTAATAACTAGATTGCATAATATACTGGTTCAAATCATGAAAAACAAACAGAAAAATCAAACCAATCACCAAACACAATACCTGTTCTGTTACAAAGTTCTCTAATTTTTAATGTTCTGGAATACACAAATATTGCAAGCATCTATTCCAAAACCATGATCAATTGTGTGGATTTGTCCTCAACAAACTGAGAAACTCTTGGGGGATAATTAGAAAATTAACAGTCTATCTCTCTCTTCCTCAAACAAATAAGCATTAAAAAGAGAAAAAAAATGTAAATCCAATTAGGAAATTTTAAGAAAGATAGAGATCTTTACACATTCTATATAAAAATATACATTTTCCCCAAGATCAGTTACCTTACAAATTTTAAAGATTCATGCTACTTTCTCTATCAGGTATCAAATACTGGCTTGAAAGATATTCATTGTTACCAGGCATTGGGGACTAAGTAAAAAAAAAATTAGCTAAGAGAAAGCAATGATTCTGATTAAGTAAATTCCATTGAACTCTTTCTAGTAAGCATTATTCAGGTCATGAATGCTAATTTGTCCTGCAGGGGGCTGTGGGTAATTACCCAGAAAAACTATCAGCTTTATTGAGTTACTACAAAACAGGATTACTGAATGGTACACTGTAAAGGAAGACAACCTTGATATGTACTCACAGAAGAGGGTGTTTTTTTCCCCTACTGGGAAGATTTTATAGCCTACACAGAAATGATAACAAATGGCATTTTTCTTAGAAAAATAAAGCCACATCAGTGTCACTTCCTGTTTAATAGTCACATAAAATTCCTGACATACATAGACATGTATCAGAAGTGCCACCAAACACTTGAACAATTTTAGCTTTCTGCATGTTTAAAATTGTGTAGAATCAGAACCATCTTAAAAAATGAAGCAAATATGGCACATTGGCCGCATTCCAGCAACTACACAGAACTGCTGACATTACTAAAATCTAGATAATTTAGTCCCATATGGGAATCCTACCACAATTATATTGTCCCTACTCCAACACAGACCTGATTTTGCATTTCTTCAAGCTTGGCTTTTTATAATCTTAATTCCCTTCACCAATAAAGCAATTTGCATTCACATAGTCTTTCTGGCTAAGAAAGAAAGAAGAAGAAATCTGTTACATGACCTTGGTCTCTTTACAGTTTATTACAAAGGAAACAAACTCTTCAACTAACCCATTCTCTCATCTTTTTTTAATTGATGTGAAACATCACACTATAAACCATTGAAGGCTACTCAGAGCAGGCTGGAGTCTCACACATTAAGATGTAGGCATGTTTAAAATCACTTGGTTTGCCATTTAGCACAATGAGGTAAGACCCATAGTAAATTCACATGGACGTGCATCATGGAAAAAATCCATATTAAAGAGATAGCCTTCTCCTACGAAGAAATGGAAAAACCCATTATAAAATGTTGAGATTTAAAAAGTTGGTTTTACAATTCCCCATCCTTTACTGAAGTAATTTGAAAAATATGCTTGCTTGATTCCCTAACGTGTATCCTGACACTTCATAAGTTTAACAGAAAATAATCATTTCCAGGGCATTGTTTTCTCTATAATTTGGCCTAAATAGTGTCAAAGACAAATACTCACATGAAATGCTTTTCTTTTTGAATCACCTTGCCTGCTTTAAAAGACAAAACAGCACAGAAGAAACATGAGGAAAGTGTGATCATATCAAACAATTAAACATTGATGGAAAAAGTGAGATTACTAATTTTTAAAGATCTTTTTAAAGGCCACTCCTTTCCCCTATATAAAGAAAATAAAGGTGCTCATTACCTCTAACTTTTAACAGCAATACTTTTAGAGAACTGAAAAATTAAAGAAGGAATCCTGGAGCTCCCTAATCATCTATTTATTGAAAAGTCTGTGGTCTTCTTTAGCTGTGGTCTTAGTTGAAAGGGAGACAACATCCCTCAAGGTATCAGCAGCATTTCAGTTGTTTATGATTACTTATTTTAGAAGGATTTTATACCATGTTCAACATGATGGGCTCCAGTCTCGGGCTATAGCTGGGTGAGAGATTTCTTGTTGTTTCAGATACAATATAAATTTTACTGTGGGGGATAGGGAGAGGTTTTTATTTGTTAGAAAACAGATTGTGCCCAAGATTAGGAAATATCTCCATATAGTCTTTGTCATTCACATTCACATGTCATGCTCTAAGATGGAATGAAAATCGGAAGGTTCGTTTGTATTCAGCATTAATATGATTAAGCTTGTAGGGCATGCTCTTCATTTACTTTCTTGTGAAAACTAGTGTGAACTTGTATATATTCACATATCAAACCAAGAAAGCTATTTTTTCCTTGTCAAATAGATTTTTAAAAGGAGCCTGAAAAAGGCATTGGCTATGAAAAAAGACAACTCAATAATGGAGAGTTCAAACTGTTCATGTGTACTAATAATGAAATACACCAAAGTATTTTTCATTCTTTCTACATGTTGACAATGACAAAAAGAAGCCAACATAACTTTCCCTCCCAGGGGATTAAAAGCAGCTCTCAGTTTCACTGTAACTATAACCTATGTCTAATAATGGCCTTTCAGTAGAATTAAAAAAAAATCAATATTATCACCAATGCATATCTTCTCTGGTTCTAGCCTTGAGAATATAAAATTGTTTTTTATCATGGCTCATTTTAAGGGAAAATGAGTTCCATATGCATTTCATATATAGTATTAAAGAGTTTGAATGAGTGTGTTTGTCAGGTTAACACTTCTGGTTCTAATAAGGAATTTGGTTTTTCAGCCCTCTTTTCCTTACCTAGGACCTAATCTACCATTCTTACTCTGAAAAATTCCCCCCAGTCTTCAAAACTGGGCTGCATAGGGTACTTGTCAAATCTGATTTAAAGTGGAGAATATGAGTCCGAGAAATATTATTATATTCAGCTCTCATATTATCATGATCACTCCTAATATAGCTCGCTCTGTAATAATAATTTTTAACGTGAATATTAGTTGAGTCTAATTTAGTTCATTAGCAGGATAACTTCTCTGATATCTAAAGAGGCATTATGACGCTTCGATCAGTGGGTAGCTCCAGCCTGTTTATTACCATCATTCATTGAACTTTTTCTCCTAACAGTGTTGTTTGTTCGGTGAGCAGAAACTGAACACATAACAAAGCTTCACAGACTTTCTTTTCTGGACTTGACTCTATGCAATGAAAGACTTGGAGGATTCCTTCATCTGTCACCCTGGAATTCCCTCTGTCGGGCAGACTTACACGGATTAAGAAAGCTGTCTTGGGCATGTATTTCACTAAATCCTCACATAGCATTCAGAGTGGCTGCTGCCTGAACAAGTCCCTCCTGTTTGCACACAAGAAATGGCTGGTGCAAACAATTCAATAGAGAGTCTGCCTGGCACAGTGAGTCAGGGTGTCAGTTCAGCTTCGTGCCAGTTGTTAATCCATTTGCTTTACATAAAAGATGAAAAATAGAGCTTTGTTACTTGAACTAGTTCTTTGGGCTCTGTGTTAAAGGGGTCTTTTTTCATTCATTTTTTAAAACAGCTTCTAACATCATAAGGCTTCTTGTAAGGAATCTGGTAATATGATTTTGACCACAGTGCAGGCCGGCACCAGCTTTACAGTAAATTCATCTGAACTGTCTGTCAAAATGCTGTATATTCCACATCGGTTACAAAGCACAGATCTGAATAGGGCAGAGGGTCGGTATAATGGAGGATGGCAGATGGAGTGGTGACAGGCAGGTGCTGGGAAGCAGCTCTTCATTTGTTTCTGTACTATAGGCAGCATCTCTTTTGCCATGTCACTTCTACATTTTTTTCTAAGTGATTTTCCACAAAGGGAAGAAAGTACACCTTGAGTTGAAAGAGGGCCATTTTGCCCCCTAGAGAAGCAGCAAAGGCCACCAGACCCTAGGATGCAGTAGATGGGGTGTCAGAACTACGAGCAGGCTTATTGCCCTTGTGTGTATTTGCACATTGATCTCCAATTCACTTTGGCAGTTGCAGCACTCCATTACTCTAGATTTTAATCATTCTGAAACATAGGGATTTGGTACACAAGGAATGTGGCAGTGGTTAAAAGAAAGGAGGAAGCAAAGGGCGACTTTAATCAGAATGTGATTTTAGGGTGAGAAGAGGGACAGAGGAGCTATGATATTGCATACATTAAAAGAGAATGGACTGTTTCATTAGTAGATCAAGAGTTCCTGGAATTGAGCCTAAAGAAAAAGACACACAGACTGGGAGCATTTTGAGCTTAGTTGTTTAAACTAAGTACTGAAGCTATTTTCAAACTAGTATTTAATATATATTCTTGGTGAATATTTCACTTCCTAAAGGTTATGTCAGGGGTACATCTAGACAATACATGAAGGAACAAAGTTTGCAACATCCTGTGTGAGATGGCAACACCCTCATCTATGGCTGGCACATGGTATTGGTGTGCTCTGTATGAAGCTGGCAGGGCCAGCTTCATGGATATGGAGCCTGGTCACAGGGCCTCATGCCAGTACGGTCTAGCACTTAGTCTAATGCTCTGCTCTCACGATCTCAAAACCCCATTTTTTTAAATCATGGGGCATGCATTATTATGTTCAGTATAATCAGATTGATGTAATATGGCATCAGCCACTGAATGTCTTATTTTGAAACAACTAGTGGAAATAGATTATTATCCCTTTCTTTAATCCTAATTTGATGTTATTAATGAATTCAATTATTTAAATTGACTATCAAGTTTGGAAACAATTTAATTAATGTGACTGTATTTCTCATTAATAAGGTTTTCTTTGTAGCTTCCTTCTGTAACCTTCATAGAACATTGTGTAAATTTAAGCTGTACAATCAAATGATGATTTGCTACATGTATATATTGCAAAATTATTACAATAAAGTTAGTTAACACACCTATCATCTCACATACTTATAATTTTTTTTGTGATGAAAACACTTCAGACACACTTTTTTAGCAACTTTCATGTATATAATACAGTACTGTTAACTACAATCACCATGATGAATATTAGATCCCTAGAATTTATTTACCTTAAATGTGTGCATTTGTATCCTTTTACCCTCATCTCCCCATTTTCTCCATCCCACTGCCACAGCCACAACCACCATTCTACTCTTTTTTTTTATTAGATTGTTTTTTTTTTAGATTCCACATATAAGTGAGATCATTACAGTACTTGTCTTTATCTGCCTGACTTACTCCACTGAACATAATGCCCTCAAGGTCCAGTCATGTTGTTGCAAATGGCAGGATTTCTGTCTTTTTTATGGCTGAATATTATTCCATTTTAGAAAGATACATGAATACATATCTAGACATCTAGATAGGTAGATGATGATAGATAGAAAGATAAATAGACAGGCATACAGATAGAGATAGATTTAATTACATTTCTTCATCCATGGACACTTAGGTTGTTTCCATATCTTGGCTCTTATGGATAATACTGCAATGTACATAGAGGTGCAGATACATCTTCCAAATAGTGACTTCCTTTCTTCCTTCAGATGTATTCTCAGAGGAGGAATTGCTAGATCATATGGCAGCTCTATTTTTAGTTTTTTGAGGACCCTCCATACTTTTTCCATAGTGGCTGAACCAAGTTACATTCCCACCAGCAGTGCATAAGGGTTCCTTCTCTCCACATCCTCACCAACATTTGCTATTTCTTGTTTTTTTGATCATGGCCATTCTAACAGGTGTGAAGTGGTATGCCATTGTGGTTTCATTTGCACTTCCCTGATCATTAATGATCTCGTGCATATTTCAATGTACCTGTTGGCTACTTGCATGTCTTCTCTGGAAAAAATGTCTAGTCAAATCCTCTCCCCATTTTAAAATCGGATCGTTTTTTAATTAATTTATTTTGCTATTGAGTTGTCCAAGTCCACATATCTTTTGGATATTGACCTCTTATCTGATGTATGATTTGCAAATATTTTCCCCATTCCAACGTTTGCCTCATTCTTTTGTTTCTTTTGCTGTGCAGAAACTTTACAGTTTGATGTGTCAAATTCTTAACAAGTTTTATCTTTGAACTTGTGTTATATAAGTGAAGTCCCATAGAACAATAGAACATGTATATGAACAGAGGAGACACATGCACTATATGTGTCTATTGTTTCTAGTCTCCCATTCACATAGAGCATCTGTGATGCTTCGTGAGCACAGAATTCTGGTGGACCTATAACACGTGGGAGTTCACTGAGGCTCAAAGTGAGTACGGGGTCAGCTGGTGACATCTATTACTGAGGTGGTGAGTGGGTGAGAATGATATAGAAGGGAACTAAAATATAGGGAAAGCAAAGCTCTTTTCCTTTCAATTATTCCTTACTCTTCAGTAAGGTAGAGCATGATGGTAGAATATGCATGTGTCAAGAAGTGAAATGAAAACAGTTGAGTTAGTTTTGTGTAGTGTTTCTACCGTATGGTAAGAATAAAATGCATATACATATCCAAGGTATAAAATAGGAATTGTGTGATTCCATGTGACTTAAATACTTTATACTCACATTTAAAATGGAGATTGCACAATATAAAATCGAGTGGTAAAATTCATGCTAATAATTTAAAATTTTATTTTACTTAGAATGACATTAAATAACAAATAAATATCAACACCAGCAGGAGAAAGAGATCTTGGAGGAAAGGGGAAGCAACACGTATATTTCAGGACCTTTAACACCAGTTATTCACTCCTGCTTTTTGAACAGGCCTTGCATTTTAATTTTGCAAGGAACCCCACAAACTATGTAGTTGGCTCTGAAAGCAGGAAATAGTTCCACCAGGGAAACAGAAAATGAGACATGTTCCTAAGCAGTATAAAGTAAACTTTCCGCATTTCTGAATTGCTTTCTTTGAAGGCATGTCATCCAGTCTCAATTACAACAATAGTAAATGGAGCCCCTTCTTGTGGTATCAAGAATGGACTCAGGCAGCAAGCACGTAGTCCCCTATCATTGTTCCACTCAACACAGCTCAGCAACTTGATCGTTACCTTCTGGTTATGACAAATGATGTACAGCCAGTTGCTCCCATGTGCTGCCTACCTGCTGAGGAGCAAGATAAATGGCCACCACATAATGTGGAATGGGGGCCTGGAAGGTAACACACAAGGAGAATGTCTCTCATTAGAAGCCAAGGAGCAAACAATTTGTAGATGAATTACTAAATAACAATACCCTAGGGGCTCCAAATAGTTAATATGCTTTTAGAAAATGAGCAATTTACCCATCCGCACTGGCAAAATCAATCCCTTATTAGAATTGCTTAATGCTAGTGCCCCTATGCAGAACTTTCCTATCAATATTAAGTCCCCTGCTGTTGGGAAGAAAGAAGAGGGGCTCCCACTTGAGGGGAATGTTTGTTCTGATATTCCCCTGGGGCTTCTTTGGTTCCCCCAGCAATTGATCAAATCACCACATCTCACCTGTCATCTTATCCATGACCACCTTCTCTAAAATAGCAACCCTTTCCCCTTGCTGTTGATTTTTTTCCATTGCACTTAACTCTTTATGACACATTATATACAGTGCTTGATTGTCTGTTTCCTCCTATCAACATTGGCCAAGGCAAAGTCTTTGTTTTTTTCAACTGCTGTAGGCCCACGACCTAGAACAGCGCCTCGCTGGCCCTCCATGAATATTTTTCCTTCGGATGTCAGATGGAGAAGGAGAGGTTGAAGTTCAAATACATTTGGGAAAAACTGGATTAAACAAAACTCAACTATCTTTTTTGTTGCAGGATTTAACAGGGCTTTTGATAGTTCAATGTTCATTGTCAATCTTCAATAGAAATACAGTACACAAGTCAATTAGACCACGGGACTCTTTTCTCCATTTACAGCAAGTATTCTTTGGAACACATTTTAGAAAATGTCATCTTAAGTGGTAATTTATTGACCTCACAGAATTCTAAATGAACCTTTTACCAGAGTAAAACCACCCTTTCCCTTCAAGTTGTTAATATTTTATGAGGCAGCCTTTCTTTAGAAAGGTGCTACTATCTGGGTCCTACTCTTTCCAGTCTTATCACATGCTTGGATTTCACACTAACAGTAGTTTCCTTTCAACCTGTGTTTGGTGCAAATGCCAGTTTTGGTTATTCTGCTCTTTTGTTCTTTGTATTTCCTATAATTCTGCATGCTCATCGGTCTGCTTTTCTCAGAATAGGAACAGAAATTTCTACAGACAGAAGAAAAGGACCCAATCCACATGTAATGTCTTTGCACAATATTTAGGCCCACCTGATGCATAATATGGTGCTTCCTAATGATTTTAATGAAAATAGTATAATGATATTGATCCCATTTAAGGAACAAAAACTGAGATAGATGTAAGGAAGTAAAAACGAAACAAAATAAAAACTCAGGTTTTCTCAACATCTAGTTTCAGGATACAGCTATTGTAATTGATGTTCATGTTGAAACAAAGAGACATACTCTTCACCTTGATGGGTGAAGCAAAATACAAACATTATAAGGCACACATCACACTTTCAAAACAGAATGGGAGCTATAAAACCAGATTTCAAGCTGCAGCAGCCCTAAGCAGAAAAAACTTGCATGGCACTCTCAACACACACAGGAGCTGACCCAGAGAGCTAGTAAAATCACAGAGCAGAAGTATTGCACAACAGTATACCAGTGAGTTATTGGGAAATACTTCTAGACAAATCTTCAGATGTCCTTGGTAAAAACACATGAAAATTTACTCATAATTTGAGGGCTAAAATGCTGCATTGTATAAAGAAGTGAACAGAATAAATTTTATAAATACAAATACTTTCATACTTGTATTTCTCTAATATGGATTTCAAATCTATCCTTTAACAATTAACATTTCAGCAGCAGTAAACTTTGCCATGAGACTGTGATCTTGTGGGTACTAACAGCACCTCTGATCTCTAGTACAAGGGTATAGATCTAATACATAGGAATTTTTCATCTTGCTTGAATATATTGCCATCAACATGGAGATTTCACTTTAATTAAAGTTTCTAAATTTACATTAGTTCCTTTTTGGTCAAATAAATTATAAGTTCTAGATATCAACTAGTTTTCAGGGGGTCATAATTTTTCTTTAAGAAGCTTGTTTTTCTTACTGTGTTAAAATATATATAACATAAAGTTTATCATTTTAGCCATTTTTAAGGGTACAGTTTAGTGACATTAAATGAATTTATTGTTTTGCCACCATTACCACTAACATGTCCAGAACTTTTTCATCATCCGAAACTAAAATTCTGTACTCATTAAACAATAATTCCTCATTTGCTTTCTCCCCAGTCCCTGATAACCACTAGTCTACATTCTGTCTTTATGAATTTGACTATTCCAGGTACCTTATATAAGTGGAATCATGAAATTTTTATCCTTTTGTGTCTGATTTATTTCACTTAGCATAATGTCTTCAAGGCTCATCCATGTTGTAGCTTCTGTCAGAATTTTATTCTTTATGAAGGCTAAATAATACTCCACTATGTATATACCACATTTTGTTTATCCATAGATGGACATTTGTATTCTTTCCACATTTTAGCTATTGAGAATAATGCTACTATGAACACTGGCATATAAATATCATTCAAGTCCCTGCTTTCTATTCTTTTGGGTATATACTGAGAAGTGGAATGGCTGGATCATATGGTAATTCTAAGATTTAATTTTTGAGGATCGCTATTCTGTTTCTATACTGGCTATGCCATTTGCATTCCCACTAGCAATGTACAAGGGTTCCAATGTTCCAATTTCTCTGTATCTTTGTTTCATAAATATTTTTTCTTCTTCATTTTGTATAAAATTCTGGTGTTATGATTTCTAAGTGACTGATACTGAGCTGAGATTTTTTTTGCAGTCTATGAATATATAATTCTTTCCTTCTCACCAGATTATTAGTTTTTTCAAGAAAGCATTGTAATACTCTATGTGTTTATAATTGGGGATTATATTATATATATATATAACATATATATGTATATATATATAACACATATATATGTGTGTATATGTATATGTATATGTATATATATATACATAAACTGTCTTTTTTTTGGTATATTATCAATACCTATTGCCATAAGAATCATTAAAGTGAATATAAAACTACTATTAGAATTACAAAACAAATAGGCCAAATACTTTCTTTTGACATCTGATTTTTCTATGTAGTTATAGAAGTGGTGGGCTTTTGTTTGGGGGCTTGCTTGTGATGGAATCAATATATCTCTTTTTAATTCTTTGAATTCAGGTTCATATCATGCTCCCTTGCGTAAGCTTCATCATAAATACAGATGCTTTCTGCCTGCGAGGTTCTCACAAGGGCCTAGACTGTAGGCTCCAATGAGGATACATTACCTTTGTTAGGACCAACACCAGAAAGATGCTCCTATTAAATAAGACAAACAGGTAGTTCAATGTTTTATGATAATTTTAACAATTGGATTTGAGTTCTGTTTCCCCTTCTAAATTCACTCCAGCCAGTCATTCTATGGCAGGTTGAATGGACCTCATCATATAGGGCTCCTGTGATCATGTATTTGAATCATAGCATTTATGCTGCCGAAGGCACCGACATATGAAAGCACAGCCTAGACCCAGCTGATTAAGCTGTAGCATAAAACAACATTTCGGTAGTCAGGAGCATGACAGCCCACAATGGTTTATTAGACCGAAGAGTATAACATTGTAATTTACTTCTCTAATACATGTCATGTTCTCTCTTATTGTTTCCCCTTATGGAATGAAATATGTAGGTAAGAGATTGCTGTACAAGCTTCATGTGTTATGCCCCTCCAAAATTAGAGGGTAACAAACTGTCTTTATTATCCTGTGCCTTTGGTAAGCTGCCACAAATCACAGAAACCACTGCAGGTGAGCATCTAGTGGTTTAAAAAGTCAGGGCAAACTAAAAGACTTCTTGTCTCTGCCTGAAGCCATTTTTGAACTACAGTACAGCTAGACACAATTATTGTACTTCCTGGCCCTTCCTTTTTATTGTATGTTCCTAACCACTTTTTTCTTTCTTATTGACAGGAAACCAGGATTTATAAAGTCTGGCTCAAGGCAAATATTTAAAGACTTAATTTTTTCCCTCCCCCCAAACAGAACAATGTAAGTTGAATAGTGTTTTGGTGAGTTTATTTTTCTTTTTAAACTAGAATTCATGGCTGTCCTCCAACAGAAAACAGCTCTAGTTATAGATAATTTAAAGAGAATAGCTTGCTTGTTTGTCAAGCAAACATGTGTAATCTGATGAAATTATTAATGTCATAGTGTTAACTCTCTTCTCATAAATACAGTTAACAGTGCTGACATTGCAATTATACTCAAATGTTCCGGCTCTTTGCTTATTTGCTCAATCTGTCAGTCCAGGACGGGGGAGACAAATTGTGGTGGGCACTTGACAATGCACAAAAGAGATATAAACCTCTTCTGATTAAGCCTTGATGAAAGATTAAATGGTTTTGAATGCTGGCCAGGTTCTTATGATATGACATTTTTTAACCAGTGGTAATAAAAATTCTATTCAACAGAGGTTTTAAAAAAGATTATAAATATGACATAACCATATATATATACATAAAATATATACATCTGCATATGTTAGAGCAAGACAGTACACAGTCACCTCATACCTTGGACTCAAACTTTATAAACAAGATAATATCACTCATGATACTGCCCAGATTTTTGTAGTCATGTTTTCTAACTGAGAGGAAACAGCACAAACTTGAACATTAGCAGTATTATTGTCCTCTGCTGTCCTTGCTTTCCCAGTGGAATAGATGCTTACAGTATTCCATCCATAGCGAGTGGTACCTACTATCATTTTGTAAAATTCTTCTTAGATTTCTACCACACCAATTCTGCCGGCAGCCAAGAATGAGTAAGGTTTGGGCGTATACATTATTCTTTTTATTGTTAAACTTAGTTCACGTCTTTTCATTTTTGGCTTTAGATCAAATAAAAATAGATCAGCTCATAATAATGGCCAACATACACTATTTACTATGTCCCAGTAGTGTTCTAAGCACTTTATGCATTTTATTTTATTATTATTATTTTTTCACCCAGAGAACCAAAGACTTATTTTTTTCAAAGCAGATAACACCAAAGTACTATTCATATTCACTGCACACTTTATGCATTTTAAATCATTTAATCAACTTATAAAGTGACTACTATTATTTCCCTTTTTTTGTAGATGAAGAAACAGAACACAGAAGGGTTAAACAACTTGCTTAAGGTCACACAGCTAGTAACAAGTAGAACTAGGATTTGAATCTAGATATATTACAACATAAATTTATAATAAACCTGTAGATTAATAACCTATAACCCACTATTCTTATCTTCTTAGATTTATAGATTATTATAAAGCTTTTTTGTCCAATAAGACCAGACTTACTCCATCTCCTCAATTTTCCCTGCCTGCATAGGTACTGATATCCTTGAGTGAACTTCGTAAAATGATTATGGTACATATTTTAAAAACACACAGTATCATGGACTGGTAGTTATTAGTGTTCATATAAAGAAGTACACTAAATTAAGAAGCTTCTCTAAATAAGAAACAAAGAAAGCTCTTTCCTGGACCAGATGTATCCATTCAATGTGAAAAGAGATGGGGAGCCCAGGCAGGTGTACCTGGTTACCTAAACCTTTGTTTGATTTACTTAGAGCAGATAAATTGAAATAATAAAGAAAACTGGCAGCTCTCTGCACAGAGTTATTGTTAAAACCTTGTTGCAAATTCAGAAAGAAATTATACAAGTCATTCCTGGCCTTTTTGTTCTCTTTATATTTGGTTACCAAAATTGTGTATTTGTGCTCTTCCTTTTCAACTCTGCACAACATACTGCAAAACTTGTGTAAGGAAAGATCATTTGGGAATGATGGAGAGGGTTTTAAGAATAGTTGGCAGAAGAAAAATAAGTGTGTCAGGTAGAAAGGTGAGGACAAAGCAAATTCACCAATGGGAAAAAAAATCATTTTCTTTTTTAATTATGTTAAACAGTTGTTTTCCACTCTGGAAGCCCATTATATTTATTTGTCATCAGGGTAATTGATCTACACTTGTTGCTAAGTCTGTTACTTGCCTTCTGATGAACGGATTCATTAAGTGCATTTCTAATCTCTGTCTTCTAAATTCAATAAGCACTATAAAATTTCTTTCCTTGTATGGGAATTCTAAAGTCTTTTTTTTTTCCTCAACAGCTTGAATTCCTGTATTTTGATTAAGATAGATGAAGTATTTGCATTCTATCCATATTCATAATCCTCTTTCAGAGTCAACCTGAAATACCACATTTGTTGCCCAGGCAGACACAGGCAATGTGTTCGAATTGCTTTGTAGCTTTTTGTTCAGAAGGATAAGGACCGATTCCTTTTCAAATTCAACAGAAGAGGTGGTCACTAGGTGAATTCAGGCTGTTAAGAAACCCGAACAACTACTGTGTCTTTTGTGTGTGACAGAAACTGTAATTAATGATTTCCCCTTTTTTTGCTAGAGAAAAAAAGAGATGTGAAGTTGACAGACATTTTATTAATAGTTTCTGCCAACTTGCCATGCATAAAAGGTTTTATTGGTTGCAATGCCAGTGTAAGAAAAAGTTCTCTTTGATGAAATGTTCAAGATGGTTGCTTTGTGGATGAAAAGTGAAGGCAATCTGTGTCCCGCCACTGAGAGTTTGGATTTCAATAATAAAATTAAAACTATTGTGACATTTCCTATTGTGTTATTTAGCCATCTGCCTCCTACCGGTCCAATGAAAGATGACATTACCTAGGTTCTCTCTATTTAGCAAGAAAACCTGCCAATATTGTGTCTCATGGTTAATTTATGAGGAAGATTTATGAATGATAAAGGTCTTTGCATATTTGGTGACTGCGGTTCTTCCTAGAGAGGGGAAATTCTTTAGTCTCAGGTTAGAGGGTTAAATATTCAGCTTGACAAACAACAATGGATGTTTGTAGCCCCTCAATAACTACAAACCTAGAAACTATCCAAGAAAGCAATGAGAAATGTATACAAATGACCAGCTTTCTTCAGATGTGTGACATATGATTTTAAATATCTATTATATTTTCTTTCTTCTTTTTTTTTTTTTTTTTTTTTGATCCTGTTCTTCTCCAAGATAGTGGACTGCTTGCTCTGCCTTAAGATAGGGTTGATTATTGGCTGATCACCATTAAGCCAGGCATCTCTTATTTCCTTGCTTAGCATTTCATTAAAAGCACATCTCCCAAAATGTTTACTCAATATCGGTACATTAAATCCATAGTTACCAGAATTAAAAATTTTCCCCCTTTAAAATTGGTCTGTGAAACTTTTTTCTTTAGAGTAGACATGTTTCAATTTCTGCTCATCGACTGAGAGAGGGAAAAACACATTTTACAACACAATTCATGATAAAGCATGAAAGTGCTTCACAGTAGCTTACTTAACTCTATCACACAGGAATGGAAGAAAAGGGATATTTAATATTGTAATAAGTCTTTGGACTTTGTTGCAGCCCCATATGGAGTTTAATTAAGAAATGTGAAACAGAAGGAACTAAAACATCCTGGTCATTGACAAGCCTGCAAATATGCTTGCTATATTTTGCTTATAATAATCATTATTAATTTAAACAACCCACAGGATTTGCCAGTATCTTTTACAAACTTCAATTTTTAAAAGTCTTAAATATCTCACATTTTGGGAGAAGGCAGACAGCTGGAAATGTGCTTTCTGCTCATTGATCTTCAAGCAGTCGTTCATTTCTATGGGAATTTTTATGTAAGCTCCCTTATAGGGAATATGCTAATGACATCCACCATGATTACTGATTTTCTTTGAATCGTTATTCCTCTGCGGGCAAAGCAATCAGAAAGGGAGAACAGGAGATTTCCTTCTTGCTTGTGCGCCTTCTTCAACCATCTGCTCTATCCTGATTCATTTAAAAAAGATCTGCAGTTTTTAGATTTTTTACTCTGACATTCTAAGGCATTTCAAAGCTTAAAAGGAGCTAATAGTTATCTATGTCACGAATGTAGTTCTCTGATGCATTCTGAGTGCAAACTTGCCTACCCAGGGTTTATATGGGCAGATTAATATTGTTAAGTAAAAAATGGTAATGTTGGTTAGCGACTTCATTATATGGAAAGGGTCAGTTCCGAACACTTTTGTTATTGAGGGCCTTGAGCACAGCCATTGCAAAAAAAAAAAAGTTAACTGATATGTTAAAACAAAGTATTCCAAGACAAGAATGAAGTTGATTCTAAATCTTCCAATGTGAGGAAAAAGTAAAACCAGGGAGAAAAAGAGAGAGAACATTTGTAAAAGAGAAGTGTTGGTGTGCACTTTTTAGAGAAAGAGCGATAGGTATTCTGACAAGAAGGTTGGACTAAGTCTCACTCTTAGTCCAGACTTTTGCATGTCAGCCTCTACCTTGCTTTCTAAGTGCTCCATTCTCTCTTAAGAAAGTTACTTAATTTTTCTGAGCTTCTGTTTCCCCTGTGTGACATGAAATGATGCCATAGGTAATATTTGAGGTCTCTCCACCAGCAAAATTGTGTGACTGTATTATTTATTCCTGTGAAACACATTGCAGATGATAAGAAAGTTACTTATTGGTTTGGTTTTAGCATGGGTGTTTTATCTTCCCCAGGAAAAAGCCATTTCAAAATAAACTATCCACATTCAGAAGAGCGACTCTGAGCATTCTGATTACACTTTTAGAAATGATGAGTATAGACAAAATTAAAAAAATGGGACACCATATTTTGCTTCAGTTTCATGGAATGGACAAATTGCTAAGAATGTTGCTGATGGACAGAAGCAAGCCTTCCACTTCAGTGAGTGAAACTCAGCAAGATCCTGACACCCCAAGCAAGACAGAGCTAACCTAATATGCAGAATTGGCACTGAGGCAAAAGGAGCTGTAAAACTGGGGGCTATTAGGTCAGTGAACATTGTCAAAACATGGAGGAGACATGAGTTTGGGAATGTTGACACTTTTTTGGTTTTCAGCTTATTTGAAAGTGAATATTTTACATTATTTATTAATGTAAAATTGTTTCATAAAGTACATTGATCTTGCCCAACTTACCCAACAACTTCTCTTATTTTCTCCACATCAAGCATCAGACTGAGAACCACCCAGCTGCTCCCATGTTTTGAAGAGTTATGGGTTTTGGAGCAAGTATTTATCACCTACTGACCCTAACTTCTGGTGACAGGGGGGGCTTGTGCTGCGAATGACCACCGACCACTCCCTCCACCTTATTAATGTAGTTCTCTGGCAGCCACTATGATTTGTGCCCCTACTTTGTTTGATAGTTCTGGCTTATTACAAACTGAGTGACAAAGCCAAGGTTTAAAATAGAAATTACTTCACTGATATGTTTCAGCTGACCAGAGACAAACTCACACCTAAAATAACCTCCACTCCCTTCCTTCCACATATCCCAACAAAGGGAAGAAACATACAGCCACTCTGATTTCTTTTTTGAAGTAGTATACAAATAGAACACTTTTGAGAAATAGGACTAAAAATAGGATGGCACAAGCATTATCTTAATATTTCATGAGATAAAACTTCACAGGCCTGAAATTAAAGATAGGCAAGTAGCCAGTGATATATGTGATACCTGGAGAGATTTGTTGCAACCATTGGTCTATGTTTGATGGACAGCAAATATTCTTTCACTAGGAGTTTAGCTTTTATAAGTGTACTACGCTGTCTTGCAATTGTGAATTACAGGACAAACCTGATATGGCGTTTGCTTGGCTATCATGCTCTTGCATTTTGTTTTTTAGGATTTTGTTTGTTCGCTCTGAAATATATTTCACAGATCTCCCTGAGGTTGAATTACTCTGTTCTTGTAATGGTTAGATGGGTATTTCTTTAGTAGTTCTAGGATCATATATATATACATATACTTTGCAGGTTTTCTCTATCACTTACATATACTTTTATAAATATACTTACATATACTTTTACACATACTTTTACATTTGCTCTAGATTTTAAAAATACACATAACATATTTGATATCAGAAGAGGTCACAAGTCATTTCATACTATTTCCCGAACTAATGAACTTCCTGTTCTGTTTTTGGATGAGGAAGAATCCCAGAAAGGAAGCACAGTCACCATCAGTTCCTATGTCAGCGAATTTCCCATCAGCGTCAGTAGCACTGCTCAACACCAGCACGTCGGAACAGTATCTGGATGGCAATATTCAATGCCTTGCTGTTTAAAACGTCTCTCTGAGCTCAGAGTATTGAACACTATATCCAATTTTGAGGATGATTTTATTCGCATGAAATCAGTTTTTCCAAGTTTAGAAATGAAGCATTCTTAATTTAAGTTTAAATATTGCACAGCGATGAATTTCAATGATTAGAAAGACATTCGTACTGTAGCACATCCAGGCCCAAGTATTTCTCATTTCTAAACCATTTTTTTTCCTAGTAATAATCTATGTATTTCTAGGTTTTATTATATTTCTCATTCCCATGTAATTTTGGTCAATAGACTTTCATTATCAGAATAAAGTTCTTTACACCTAACTGAATCTTGACTTCTGGAACATACACAAATCTATTTGAATACTGATATTAAAAAAGTGAATAGAGTTTAAAGCACTCTTCACTTCTCTGGTCATCTTAAGAAATGTATGTAAAAATGTCTTCTATATGTGTTTAGTATTTAGTTTGCTTTTCTCTTTATTAATTGAAAACACATGTAAATTCATAAAAGTTTTCAATACATCAGGTGAAGATAATCAAAATGGTAGATTGGAAAAAGGATAAAAGAAATAACACTGGAGACTGGAAGATTTTTTGCCTACTAGAATCAAACAAAAAAGGTTATAACTAGTGCACATACTCTAAACTATTTCACTAACAATAAAAATGATATTAGTATGTGTAGCTAAGAAACTAGCAGTTTCTAAGTATTTGCAAGAAAAATGTATGTTAGACTCACATGGGTGTACATTTCTTTACATCTCCTCTTCAGCCTGTCCATTTTCCAAGTAAATGAGTATTCAGATAACTCAGTCTCAGACTCTAGAGTTAAACTTGAAATGGTTATGTGAGTTGACAGTGTTGGTGAATACACAACTTCAGCTCCTTTATATTTTAGCAGTATTTTGCATTTTCTAACATATCTTTAAATGGGGTCATATTGCTTGAACTTGAGGTGTGATTAGGCCCCCTTTATATTTCTTTGTATTAAATTCATACAATTAGCTTGCCTCATACTTCCATCTGGTAGTCTTACCACTTCTTGCTCCATTTCTAAAGTCTTAGACACTTTCAAATATGTATACATTTTATTGAAGTTACTTTTCTCCTGTTGAATCCATATTCACAAACTAGAATTAGAAATGAAAGTACTCAATCATTTGGAAATTTGCTAAACATGAGATAGGGTGTCTAACTCATATATCCAAAGCATGATAAATACATCTCCATTTGGTGTCCACATGAATGAAAACCATGGGGGAAGATTTCTATAACTCTGGAGGTGAGAGATAAATTCAGAATCTATATATGGCATCTGGGGAGAAAAATCAGAAATAATGATGTATAACCTTATATACATTTAAAATAATTCCCATCTCCCTATTAGCATTATACATTTCATTGAAGTTTTATCAATTTGTAGTGGATATTCTGCATTGATCTATATATAATGGGATTTAGCTTTTAAAATCTCAGAATATGTTTTTTTTCCCCCAAATAGTTAATACTTATTACAGAGATGTCCATGTTTTGCAATTCTTGTTTGGATTGCCTTCAGAGACAATTTATTAGCCATACAAAAAGTCAGCTCTTTTCAATCAGTGGGCAATGCGCTAAAAGTTGGAAATAGAAAGATGTCAACAGCTTGGTTCTTGACCTTGAGGAACTTGTATTCAAGTGAGATCAGCATTATAAACAGATGTCAATAAAGTAAGCAAGAGCTAGAGGGACGTGTTCACCTGGATTGTGACCACACAGGCATTTTTGCTGGTTTACTCATCTGCTTCCCTAAACAAGGCTACAAATAATTTTTTCCTGCTTTCCAAATCAAACCCCTCTCCAAAATTACTATCTCCTCCTGTTGAGAACATTCAAAGGAAAAATTTAGGCCCATTTTCCCTAGAAAACTAGCACAGTGGTTTATATATGGAAAGCATTAAAAAGAAAAAAAGAAAAAACGTTGAAGCTACTCATGAACACAAAGCATGGGGAGGCTGCTACGCGTAGGGCAGAGGTGTCAGCTCAGGGGATGTCTGATCTCACGTGGTTAACTCTGAGTCTTTACTTTTACATGCTGATGGTCTTTGATCTTCAGTCATTCACTTGATTCATCATTTATACATGCCTCATTGACAGGTGAATCAGTCAAGACTGCTAATCAATGTTTACTTGAATGGATCTTGTTTTCTCCTTCCCAAATGTCTGTTTATTCATCATGGAGGCAGGGAAGTGTTCCTCAGCAACCTTCCTAATGTATAAAGGTTACAATACCCTTTGGTGCCTGTTGATACCTGTGTGTGCTCTACCTCAGTGCTAAGAAATAATTACTTCCTTAGAAGACTTGTGTTCATTGCTCTTGAGGCATCCTAGAATCATCTTAAAAATAAAATATTGCATTTGAACCAAGGCATAGAAATACCATTTAGACCATATAAAGGAATATTTTGACATTCATGTATTTATTTTGCTTCAGTGTCAAATACACCTCAAAGTATCTCATTTTAATATGTGACAGAAAACTTTTATCATAAACATATTCCTAAAATCACTTGAAATTTTAAAACGGGAGCAACATGGAAATTCCGTGTTTGTATTTGAGTTAATTATGCCTTTGCACGTAACCCCCTTTATAGACCTTTCCCCCTGAATTCTAATGATCTTGAAAATCCTCTAATGATTTTGATTTTTTTCCCAGTTTATAATTACTGTACACCACTCAGACAGGTGACCTTATTTTCAGTCTCCAAGTACATTTTTGTTTCCACTTCAATTCCTTGCTTTTCATCTTTAGACTCAATTTCCCAGTCTAAGCTGAACTAATAATGTTCCATGAGGGATATTTGAATATTGTAGTTTGCCATAGCATTCAAAGCATACAGTATATTTATTATCCTATGAAACTTTTGGTTTTTCTTTTGAATTTGCCCTCTGAATGTAGTTTCTGGCTCAATTCTTAAAATGAAACAAAAGAAGCAAAATGAAAACAAAACTAGATTTTCCAGACATTTTATGGGTAGAATCTGTCACTTGATTCCACTAACTTTACTCATTTTTTTATGAGAAGGGTATCTGAGATGTGCAAACCTTCTACTTTTAAAGGGGAACAAGTAATTGATAGTTGGTTGTTTCAAAATTATTTCTTAGTATAGTGCGTGGCAAGATGGAAAAATCATTGTGACAGGATACATTTGCCCTTCTAAGATGACATTTCCTTTTAAGAGGCTAACTTGTGCTAAGTTGTACTGTTCATGAAGCAAGGAACTAACTAAAGGGCTACCTACGTTGTGTATAAAATAACCTACTTTACACAGCTTGTAACGGAAATGAAACTGAACCGCATCGTAATTTAGGGAAGAAAACCAAAAGTGGCTCTTCCTGCTACTGGTTTTACTCAGCAGTAAAGAGAAATCCTTGCAAGTGTTGTTTACACAGTATGAAATCCTTGTAAAGTCATAGTGGAACAAGTCTGCTATCTGACCCAGCCTTTAGGGTTTCATAAACACCTGTGGATTTATGGAGTTCAGATGTCTACAAGGGTCTGTGTGGAAGTTCATTCAGAAACCTGGAGCCCAAACAGAACGATCTGTTGACATGGGCAAGCAGTTTTGTTCCTCTGTAGTCCAGTCTTTTGAACTAGAAAAGAGATTAAGATTTAAGAATGTACTCTTTAAATAATTAGATTTAACAAGGAAATGTAGATGTATTTTTTTTATCCCGTTGGGTGATTTTGATCAATTAACCTTTGAATCTTATTTTTAAATTTAAATTTATAAAAGCCAGATCAACAGGAGAATAAATCCCCCACATTATGTGTGTATAAGTATCCCTCAGCAGGTATACACATATATCAGGTGATGGGAGCTGGCCCTTTTATACTGAAGACTTACACAATTTTAAACAAGAAAATATATACCCTTTAGAGACTTATACTCTAAAAATGATCAAATAGAGCCACAAAGTTGTCTTAATTAACTCTATCACAACTGCTTTCTTTTGGGGATTTGCTTTAGTCTTTTGAAAATCAGAGACACCATAATTTATAGAATGTTCAGTCTTATTCTAGAGTATTTCAAATTAACTTATAATTGTTGAACATGTGTCTTCCATTTCCATATGTCTGTTAAAAGTTGTATGAAAGGGAATATGCTTGACACCACCTTGTTTAAGCTTGAACATCAAGTCATATCCAGTGTAAAAAGAAGCTTGGTCAACATCTCTCTTATTGCTATACTCTAATCATCCTGTGACTGACAGTATGTGTGGAAATCTGGGTAGAACCATTATGCTTGGCTGCTTGATTCTGCATACACATAGTTAATCTTTTTTTTTCACATTGCTAAATTTTGTTTTTTGCTTTTGAAAAAGAATATGTATTCCTATGCAGTTTAGGGTTTTATGTCATCTTATCATTGAAATAGGAATTACCTGGAAATAGAAATAACTCTTTATCAGATAATGATTGGCTCATTTATTTTTTGCACTGTTCTGCTTCCTTTCAAAAAAAAAAATTATCCCGGGAATATTCTGTGACTTGTCAGTACACTTCTTTGCTTCTAAATGCACAAAGGTGCTTGAGCATTCATCTCAGCTGCCTTTTATTCTTGACTAATTCATCTAGCCTATCTTGATAGGATATAACAACCATGCATCTGTTTTAAATGGGTCAAGTAAGGCTCAATACGAAAGGCACTTATCCCTCCTAACTTGAACTTCAAGTTCTAAAGAGTGCCTTATTAGAGTCTACATAAGACAGACTTAGATTTAGGAATCATCCTGTGACATTCACATTATGGTTGAGTTCTGCTTTCATAAAGCCACCTCATTGGTGAGCCGAGGATGACAGTTCACTCCCCCTTGGGGTATCATGTGGTGGTCAACTTTCTGCAGTAAGTCGGATACTAACCAAATAAGAAAAATAACCCTACGAACTTGGGTAAATTCAGGAGGAATCAAGGATGAGACAGTGGCCAATTTAAATAAAAATTGAGTGGTATGTAGTAAGTCTTTGCGTGGTTAATGTAAAATACAAGGATGTCTATGATGCAGTTTAAGGCTTAAAATGACAGTCTGTAAGAAGGAATTATTTATATCAGCTATACAAACAGAACCCCAGCTAATGTCTGCTGTGTTCATAAATAAGAAGATGCATTCATGCTGAGATATATGTTAGCGGTTTTATAATTACTGTTATTCTACTAGCATAAACTACTGATAACGATGGAAACCCAAGTTAAAGTAAAGCAAAAATCTCAGTGAATTCTTACAATGTGAAGTGGAAATTTATGGCAATAGTATATATGGCTAATTCAGGCATTTTGGCATCAGCTTCAAAATCACACAGGGAAAATAAGGTATAAATGGCTATTTGAGTCATTTTTTGATAATAATTTATATGTGTGAGTTCAAGTGAAGAAGATAGTGATTATACATTTTTTTGAATTTTTATAATTTTTCTCTAATAAACAGGTATTCCTTAGGTAGTAAAAGTATACATTTTTAGGGAGATACTGAAATGAATCCTCCATTAGCACTTTCTCAAGGGAAAACAATGCAGAAACATACAAGGCTTTATTCAAACTCCCCCCCACCCCTGCTCCAACTGTGTTCCATTCTTTATGTTGGAAGTAAACAGTGTCTGTTTCTACAAGTCCACATAATTGATGAATGCAGTCATAGCAGTACTAAAATATCAGTTTGATATTTTAAAATAATATGAGCAGTTGGTGGGTTGGATTTTTATTTTTCAAGGCAAGGTTTAACCTTGTATAGATACTGTCGTTTCAGGCTGAGACAGGGATTAGTGAGGTCTGTTAGGAGACAAAGAACTGTAGAAAACCACTTGTGGACACAGTGTGTCTGGAAATGTAAATAGAGCACAGAGATTCGGGTGGAAAAGTCTGAAGGATTTCCTGGTAATTGGCTTGAAAAGATGGGAAGTGGATCTGGGAGAGACGGAGGGGAAGAAACAGGAAGGACTGAATACATAGAGAGGGCGGAGTTAAGGAGTAGGAAAACAGGGAATCTACACATGTGTAGCCACGAAGTAGTTGGATGTAATCTGCCGTTCTGAAAGTGTGGTCTGACCCCCTTCGAAAACCAGCCTATACTGTAAATGGGGCCAAAAGTGGGTTAGGGAACATTGTAACCTCATTTCACCTTATTTAGCTATGTGCCAGAGATCTCAGCAGGTAGTTCAATTAACTCCCACTAGTTAAATGAGAAGAAAATGAGGTTACCCAGATTAACAAAATATAGCTCTTGGTTCTCCCTTAAATCAGGGGGAGAAAGGCTGCTGGCTGCCCAGAGCGGATCCAGCCTGAGGTCATTCCCCATTTGCCTGGGAGCTTCTGAGCTGGGGGCCGCAGCTACCTCCTACAACCTCAGCCCAGACAGTGCCGACAACATCAAAGCGTGACTAGAAGCATTAAAAATGATGTTGAATATTGCATTCTTCTAATTTCTTTTTCTCTCTTCAGGGAATTAATGCATAAACTTCCTGGGAGAAGTATTTCCCATGTGAATTTTCCATCGGAGAGAATTTGAATGAGAAAGTTTTGTTTTCTAAAGCTTGAATTTTGTGGATTTATTGACAGTACCTTGGGTTTCTTCGTTTGGCAGTCTCAATTAGCTCCTCTGTGATTTTCACAAATAATTTTCTAGCATCTGCAGTTTTTAAAAATATATTTAAAATGATTGTCACTAGACATTGATAGAAATAACTGGAAAATATTTAATGAATAAATGTTTTTAGTTTTACCCAAAGTTCAAATTAGATTTCTTCAATTTGTTATCGATTTTCAATTTTAGTGAGTAGCTTTATTAACAGCAACTGATTTTAACAAGTAAAGTAATGATATAATTGCTGAAATATGCCCTAATCTGGGAATACAGAAATTCAGGACATCTCTTCATTATTAAGTCTGTATGTGAATAAAATTACTCTTAGAAGTAGTGGTTAATTTATCTGAATGTAGTATAGTGTGATGACTGAACATGGACCCAGTCGTCAGACTCTTTGCACCTCAGTTTCCTTATCTGCAAAATGGATTTAATAAAAAGTATACATTAGATAATTTTGTTGTGAGGATAAAGTAAGTTTATAAAAACACTCGTTAAATAATGAATGTTAGCTATTACTATTAGTCTATTATTATTAGAAATCAAGTAAAGCTTAAAAAAATGTGTACTTCCTTTTCCAAATATGTTTATATATTCTGATATGTAGGAAATATGTTCCATCTGCTTTATACAAAGGGAGGGCTTATACTGTATGTTCTGAAATCAAACTTATATTTGAAATGTCACTCTGCTTTGGGTGAATTGTCAAGATAAACATCAGATAGTTCTTAAATGACCAGTTGAAAATATTTGTTTATATAGTGGTAATACTAGGTTAGGCATCTCTATTTTTGGTATACAAAAAAAATGAAAGTAACTAGAATTTACTAAATATTCAATCTGCTTATCTAATCTTCATAATAATCATGAGTATGGTAGGATTTTATCTATTTTATAAATAATAAGCTAGGCTCTGAGAAGTCTAATTCCTAGGCTAAAGTAGCATGTTTAATGATGTCTGAGGCCCTTACTAATGCCTAAGGCCTTGTTTTCTTATTGGTTGTTCACTAGGTGACAGATTTTGGTCAAAGGTCAGTTAGTCAGATCTGGTTAGCAGGTTTCCAGTCTTGCACTGTATCACAGAGACTGGCTTTGGGATTGGCTAATTCTGTCATATCAGCTGTGTAATCCCAGCCCATGATTTAGCTTGTCTGAATTTCAGTTTCCTTACCTAAAGAGCTTAGAATTGTCATGAGAACCAAATTAGATAATGTCTAGAAAACACTTTCATGCAATGTAAGGTATTATTACAACATATAATGATAACTTTAAAAGGACAATCTTGAAGTTGAGAGAACAAATGAAAACATCTGTAGATTGCTTAGAACTTATATGAAAATGAAGCAATTTAAATTGGAGCTATTTCATTCTCCATCTCCAGATCTTAGGTACTTGATGTCTAGAGAGCATAGAAAGGGGTTTAAGAAGAGATCAAAGAAAAGACAAATATTTTAATCAACAACTCCAATCTTGAGGACAGAAGCCAAGAAACATGCAAACTGATTATAAAAGAGATTAAAATGTTATATGTATAATAACTTTCAGTACAACATGCAAGATAATTTAGAAAGAAGTGAGTTAAATACTGATGATGATATACCTGTACAGAAGAACAGAAGTCACCAAGCCCTTACATGTGGCTCTGTGTGCAGTCTTAGTAGCATCTGTGTTATGGAGGAAGTATTGCAATAAAATGGAATGCATCTAGTAAGCATCTTATTCTTTTTGTCCCACTGAGACAAGAAAAAACCTCAGATAAACACACACAGACGCCAGTATTTTTCTCATAATCTGCACTGATCAGCAAGCACCACCCAAAATGCTAAAAGCAATGAGCACAAACTCAGAACCACAGAGAAACAGTGATGCCCTCGTAGAGACCTCCTTGGGGTGCATATCATAATGGAGAATCTGAACACTGCTACTATTAGTAACACTATAAATCGTAGCTGATCAAACCAGAAGGAGTCTTCGTTTTTTTTTTTTGCTTCATGTATTTGCTGGTAACTGGTTAAGGCTTAAACACCAGGGACTTGAAACAAACTGTTCTTATCACCTTTTTCCAAACAGAGATTTAAATTTACAATGAAAGTGCCAGCACCAGCTGCACTTAAAGAAAGCACCGCATGTCTCCATAAGCTCCAAGAAAATGGAATGGAGCCCAGTTCAAGCTGGAGGTGTTGTCTTGCTTTAGCCAGCTGGGTGACACCAAGCTGAAAGTGATGAGGTGCTAATTAAAGTGGATGAACAAAGTCTTATTGTAGGCACCTGCCAGTGGCCTCTGCAGAAGCAGCTAGAGCCCTGGGCATATTACCCAGCCTGCCCGGCCCCAGGAACCAAGCTTGAATTCCAGCATCTCTTATCTGGCACCTCACCTTTCAGATTTTCCCCACCATGGTTTTAGTTAGAGATGCTGACTCCTCTTAGCCCTTGCACCTATTTACAGCTCTCCCGAGGAATAATCATCACATGATGCAAAGTGTTGCGCACAGACCCACTCTGAAAGCAGAGATTAAAACAAAAACTAGATCAAGATCTATGTTAAAAAATAAAAACAAACATGAAAACCCAAGCTACCTAAAACACAGATGTACTACACCTATTCAAAAAAAGCAAAGATCACACCCAAACATCCAAGAAATGTTCTCTTCAATTTCACAACACAGATTTGTTCCATTCATCCTTTTCATCCCTTTTCCCACTGAAACCACACAAGATGATGCTATACCAGATCTACATTATAGGGATGGATCATTGAGAAATGTTTGCAGTGGCCATGGTAGCTGCTTTGCAAAGCACAGAACATGACATGGACTAAAGCATGAACCACTAAACCACTAAAATAAGGGAAAAAAAACATGGTTTTCCTATTTAAAATAACTTTAGCAAAGTTTTCATGACTTTAGACTTCTTAATATACAGTATATTGATTATCCAATATACTGTATGTTTATTAAATGTTCATGTGCATCTGAGTGCTTTTTCATATGATTAATAAGTGGACTACTAAATCTATTGTCCAACCGGGGTGGTGCAGGGGAATAACATTCTGTTGTGAACTTTAGGAGTGTGTGTAGTTTAAACTTCTCCATCCAAAAAAGTTTCTGGGACAGTCCTGAGTCTGAGACCATTGCTTTGCCAGGAAACTTGTTTCTTTGCTCTGTAATGCCAGTTTTAGAGAGATTCTTTGATTGACTGAACTCTATGTTCACATAATTCCTATTAGTTGTTCTAGTTCTGCACTCTGTAGAAATGAAATACACCTACCTACCTCTCTTTGCACGTTTCCTCCAGGTTGACATGAAAGTGTTATTGTCTCTCAGGATATCCAGATGTTAGTATAAATCCTGGGTCTAGGACTTACTAGCTTACTGTCCTTTTGGGGAAGTTACTTAAACTCTTAGTGCCTCAGTTTCCTCATCTGTAAAATGGGAATCATAATCTAACTCAGAGGGTTGTTGTGAATATTGTATATCACATGTAAACCATAGCAAAGTACATGGTGGGTACAGAGTATTGGCTCAAGAGTAAGTAAGTCACTAGAACCTGTCAACCGATCTAGAGAATAAAAGGAAAACTGGGTCTGAAGAGAGAACAGAAATTTCATTTTGAACACCTTGAGCTGAGGTATAGGACAATCATGGATATTTTTACCAAGTACCTGGGACATAAGGTCAACATTCAGGCAGTCTGGACTAGGCAGGTGACTTAGGCATCAGTGGTATAAAAATACAGTTTAATCCATGATTGTTACAACATTTCAGAGGTCAAGCATTTAGAATGAGAGAGCTGAAGACAGAATCTAAGAGAATACTTATAGGCAAAGTAGAAGGCACCAGATGCAGAGAATGAGAGAGATGTACAATAACTACAAAAATAACAGAGTCTCATACATTAAAATAACATAATGTTACCTGAAGAAGGTGTAATGAAAGATGTTTAATGATGCACTGCAAACTGGACATTTAGCAGTTCCTTCAATAGGAACTTTGTGATTCCAGTGGAAATGAAATGGAATACATTGTAAGGACTTGAGAGGTCAGTGGAAGAAGAAAAATAGAAGGTAACTAGGCGTACTGTTTTTCAATAAATTTGTCTTGTGAGAAAAGGAGGAAGGATCTTGGCAGGAGGAGAGGGAGCGTAGGTGGAAGTTTTCACTTTGGAAAGGAGGAAGGCCATTATTTCCATGGTAAATACAATTTATCTTTTTCTCCCTTTTTTTGAGTAGTGGTAGGATAATATTTGCCTCATACCTAGATTTCTAGCATTTTTCATACTCTCTATAATTCTTTTTTACTCAAAGCAGCTCAACAATCATGTATTCAAGTTCTCAGTAGTTTAAGGTATGATAATGGAAACTTCAAAGATGTGAACTAGTTCAAAATAGTCAAAAGATCTTATTCTTTTTCTTTTTAATTTTTTTATTATGTTCTTTCCAAACCATATATTTGTTTTAAATTAAATTTCTAGTGGGAAGAGTTTTCTTCTCAATGGAAAAAATAAATTCAGAACTAGTTCTTTAACGTTGACATAGCTAGGATTCTCTGACATCGATAGTGAGCCTGGTTCCTCTGAACACTCCCTGGATTTTCTTGTTGTGGCAGAGAACTTTACCTTATAGAATTGAGATTGAAATACATGGTTTTGTGACCCTCTTTCTCCTTCCTGAACTATGATCATGACACTCTGTCCTGCATGGATTGTAATAGCCTTAAATTTTTCCTAAACAACCTGCTCCAGGAAGGCCACTGTTAATCCCAGTTGACACTTGAGTTGACAACAATTTGATGTCCTTACACTTTGCTCCTCTTCCATTTGGTCTACTTGCCCCAAACTTTATCCCTTACTGCTTTCCTTGTCTTTTGTACTTCTCTGCCCATCTCTCATAGATTATTCCTTCTAGGGTGACAGTTCATTGTTGCTTTTCTTCTTAAGAATGATTAAATCATTTCCAAAATTATTAAAGGTTATAGTGTCCTTTGTCTACCATCCATGAAATGATGTAAATTAGACCAAAGGTGTCCAAATTTTTATTTCAAGAAATAAAAATACAGAGATTCATTATTCTCTTTCAGAACATATTCTAAAATATGCTTACATTCTTAAAAACCTTTTGAGACAGGTCACATCCAAATTGCTTAAAGGCTAGTTGGTATTTTTGAACAAATATACCAGGCAGCGAAGAAAGATGAATTGCTGTCAAGACATGATAATGGAAACTATGACAGTCAACCTGTGCCTGGGGCAGGGGCTGATTGTACGCACATATTTTTAGCTAAGTTCGCATACCCAGATAAAATAACCATCTTATACATTGAAACACAATAATCATGAATACGCCCTGAATATATTTTTATGCCCATGAGTACATCTTTCAAAAATGTCCAGGCACAAACTTTTTTTCACAAGCAGTTTAACATTTTATCATATTCTTATTGACTTTGAAGTATAAAAACTAATGTCAGTGAGTTCTAGAAAACTAAAGATATAGAACACTAAAGACTCAGAAGCCTAAGGAACTAATCATGCTGATTCTGATTGTTTTTAGGCCCCGGGGCCTCAGTGCAGTGATCACATACCACCTGACAAGATGTTTTGTTAGAAATGGTTAGAAACTGTACAGGTGGCAGCTTATGTCTTTGTCAAAGTTAGTCTATCATACTGTTACTTAAATCTACATAAAATAATGATGAAAAGTGTTCATCATACTCAAAACTCAATCTCAGACAAAATGACCAGTAATTGAAAAAACAAAGGTAATTAGCCATGAATGATGGAAGAGATTTCACTAAGGCTCTTACTGATGGAAAGAGGTTCAATAACTCTAAAACACTGGAAATATTTTAAGCACCACAAGCCTTAATATGAGGCTATTGGCAAGGAAAATTTGAAAGAGTTCTTGATAGTATAGCATCATACAGTGATTTGACTATACTCTATAATTTCTAAAATGGACTGCATTTGCTGAACTGACCAGCAATACCTCCCATTATCTACCAGCCACTTCATGCTCATTAAATAGCATAGGCATCGCTTTTCCCCACACAAGTGTCGAGTTTATTGAACACGCTAGACTCTGTAGGCACAAAAGGAAGCATTTCCCTCCAATTACTGCCTTCAATCATATGACAGATTCATTTATTCATCCATGTAGCCAATACTTCTTGCATACCTACTATGTGCCAAGTACTATTTAAGGCCCCTTAAAGGATGCAAGTGAAAACAAAACAAAGCAGACAAAACAACCCTGTCTTCCTGGAGCTTCAATTCTAATGCGGGAGACAGACCATAAGACATCCCTTGCCCAGGGAAAGGAAGATGCCACAGAGCTGCTATGACAGACCTATACGTTTCCTTTATAAAGCATTCTTCACTCTCTAATCAGACTTACAATAGTAAGGAGTGGGTGATAGTTTGAGGGTTACAGAACCATTTTTACTCTCTGTTAGCAAAACCTTCCTGGATGGTGTGGGATGCTGCTGTCCTAGAGAAATACAATGGAAGCCACCAACATAATTTAAACACTTCTGGTGGCCACATTTACAAAGCCAAAAGAAACCTGTGAAATTGATTTTAGTAATACATTTTATTTATCCAAATTAATAAAAAATTTTACTGTTTTAATGCATAATTAACATAAAAAATAAAAAAGTATTTCATATTATTTTTCTCATGTCATTCCTTTGAAAACCGGTGTGTATTTAGCACTTACAGCATATATCAGTTCAACTACTCACATCCCAAGGGCTCAGTAAGATCTTGTACTTGATCCCTACTGTGTTGGATAGCACAGGGCTAGTCCCCCCTTTGAAAGTGGTATAGCAATCATTTTTTTTTATTCTTACCTTTTGGACTTCAACTGAAAGTCTGAGACAAACAGGTAAATCAAGTCAACATTCTGAACCTGCACAAATTTTTCTTGCCTATCACAGCATTTGTTCTGTCATTCCCATCAACCTGGCTTCATCATTATTTCTTCCTTTTGCATCTCCTCCACCTCCTCCTCCTTCTCTCTTTCCCCTGACTTTTTTTTTATTAATATCATTGATATACAATCTTATGAAGGTTTCACATGAGCAACACTGTGGTTACTACATCACCCATATTATCAAGTCCCCCTCCCACCCCATTGCAGTCACTGTCCATCAGCATAGTAAGATGCTATAGAATCACTACTTGCCTTCTCCATGCTATAGTGCCTTCCCTGTGACCCCCCCCCCTACATTACGTGTGCTAATCATAAAGCCCTTTATTCGCCTTCTCCCTCCTTCCCCACCTGCCCTCCCACACCCCTTCCCTTTGGTAACCGCTAGTCCTTTCTTGGAGTCTGTGAGTCTGCTGCTATTTTGTTCCTTCAGTTTTGCTCTGTTGTTATACTCCACAAATGAGGGAAATCATTTGGTACTTGTCTTTCTCCACCTGGCTTATTTCACTGAGCATAATACCCTCTAGCTCCATCCATGCTGTTGCAAACAGTAGGATTTGTTTTGTTCTTATAGCTGAATAATATTCCATTGTGTATATGTACCACATCTCCTTTATCCATTCATCTACTGATGGACACTTAGGTTGCTTCCATTTCTTGGCTATTGTAAATAGTGCTGCGATAAACATAGGGGTGCATCTGTCTTTTTGAATCAGTAATCTTGTTTTCTTTGGGTAAATTCCTAGGAGTGGAATTCCTGGGTCAAATGGTATTTCTATTTTTAGTTTTTGAGGAACCTCTATATTGCTTTCCACAATGGTTGAACTAATGTACATTCGCACCAGCAGTGTCCCTGCCTGACTTGTTTAAAGTGATTCATTTGGCTCGCATTCCAGGCACTGGAGTCCTAGTTGTGGAGAGAATTTCCATAAAATAGTCGAGACACTAATGAATGGGTCCTAAAACAGTGTCTCTTGCCCTCATTCCGTACCCACCCATGCTTTATTTACTTTCTTCCTAAAGTTTTTAATATGTTAAGTTATAATCTTATGGAAAATATTTCCAGCTTGCATCATGGATGGGGAAAGACAGGAAGAGAAAAAAAGAAACTTCCTAATATTGTCCTAATTTCATTTCCTCTACTAAAATTTCATTACAGTTCCATTTTGTTTAGGACTGGGGGTTAGCAAGTAGGCTAATACTAGGGCACATAAAAAGAAATATTTAGACTAAAGATTACTTTTAGGAAGTGGATTTTGCAAGTTCTCTTGTTAACTTTTTGGCTAAAATAGGCAGATAGGTTCTAACAAACATAGAGAAGAAAAAAACACATAGAAGTTGGGATTGAGACAAAAATTCATCTAATAACTTCCTCAGATACAGATAGTATGGTCCTTTTTCTTCTTTAACTATTTATTTGTTTTGAGGTCCTTTTCTCTCCATTTTACATGTATAGTTATGATAATCTAATGTCAAAGGAAAGGAAATTTGAATTACATTTCTGTTTATCAGTATGTGGTCTCAAAAAATAATAAAGTAACAGGATATTCAGGAAAAAGTTATTAACTGTAATTTTAAGTTTAAAGTTGGAAGAGTAAATATTCAATCCTGCTAAAGCTGATTTGGATAGGAATTTAAATTATCTTTAGTTAAATCACTAATAAAGAGCCAATATCCTGAAGGAAATGATTTTAGAAATACCTTAGATTATTTCTTTTCTCAGAATTACTATTGTAATTATGAAAAGGTAAGATGCTAGTTTTAAATTGAAATATAAAGATTTCATTATGTTTCTGCAAAAAAGGAACCTGGAAAAAATTCAACGAAGGTAATTACATTCTGCCTATATACATTTTTCTTAGCAATTCTAATTTGATCTAGGCTTAAAACTGTTCAAACAACTGTGTACACCTGGAAGAGGTGAAGCATTTCAGTTGTTGGTGAATTCCATAAATATTATAGTAAAATGCTCTGAAACCCTTCAATATTAATATCTTTCAAAGGGAATACATAATTTAATCATTAAATGGGATACTAATGAGTCTTTATTAAACCATTCAGATAAACATTGTATTGACATCTAGTGGCTGTAGAGGCTGATAACAGATATACTATATTGAAAGCACATGGACTATCTTAATGGTTTCCATTTAAAATTCTCTTGCATGAAAAATGGGCAAAGTACACATAATACTGAATAATGCTAAGACATTGATAAGTTTAAAATCTTTCTGTAGTGATACATTAAATGCCAGGGACGGATTTGGGGTGTCTGATAAAGAATCATGTTGAAGGTACCTAAAAAATACAGGAAAAATACCCTGACATTCAGTAATAGATTTATTAAAGCATGTCAGTAATATAAGTGTCAATCACCATTTATAGAGTTCCTATGTTCCAGTCCTTCAATGTGCTCAACAGATCTTATCTCATAGACCTCAAAATTACCCTACAAATAAGATATTTACAACTGTCTGTTAACAATGAGGAAACAGATCATGAGAAGTTAAATTACTTGCTGGGGGTTATCCAAGTAGCAAAACTGCAGCCATAATTTGCAACACATCTGCTCAACTCCCAAGTTCAAACTCAGAGAATCCACTCTTTTCTCTATAAATATACAGGCAACTCTATATGTTAATGACTTCATTTAAAATTGAGTTTAAAATAATCATATCAGTCATTTTAATTCACTTTTAAAAACTCACTTTCTAACATTTTTAACTCATTTTGTGACAACCAAATATTGCTTTTTGGTTCTTGACAAGTTATTCCCCTTGAATGTAACTTTGAGCTTGTTTCTATAGCCAGGATTCAACTTATGTAATCATGTGACACATGAGTATTAAACAGTTTAGGAATATAGTACACCCAGAAAGAAAATATGGTTCTCTCACTGATATATATTTCTCTGACTTCAAAAAAATGTTTTTTTTTCTTTTCTTCTGAAAGAAGACTTATTTGAAAAGCTATTATAGAAAAGTGTCATGGCAAGAAGTAAATTTATAAGAAGGTGTTGAGAAAATACAAAGTGACCTGGTAAATGAGAATGTATAACTTGAAAGAGGGTGATGGGGAAAAGAAAAGGAAGAGGGAAGACAGGGGGCAGTTGGTTGCAGAATCTGATGAGAAGGGGCGTGGTGGATGGGAGCACTGGAAGACAGGAACAGGGATAAGAGAAGGATGGATTTGACAAAGCTCAGTTTACATAGGAAACAGGCACCCTCAGGTAGAAGACAAAAGGGCTCCCATTCTACCTATAATTTTTCAGATATGTGCAAATTTGCATAAACTGACAAAGAATAGAATACAGACAGACAAGTATACAACTATCAGTTCCATGCCTTCCTTCCTGGCTCAATGCTAGCTGTGTGAGTCCGGATAAAGGAGTTGAGGAAAGGATGAAGAAAAAGAGTAGGAAACAAATGTGTTTCTAAGGCTCATAGGAATTTTTGGAAATCTAGAGGGGCTCTTGGTCATCCTGATAAGGAAAATACTCAACACAACCATCAAGGTCAGCAAACTGCATTTTTCCTCCTGTTGGCAAAGCACCCCCACCTCCCTCCTCCCCTCCTTCAGGCTCCTCTTGCCCTGCGCATGCCCAAATGCCACATATCAAAATAATATAAATTGCTCCGCTTGCTTGTGCTTAGGGCTCCGACTTTTGGGAGATTACTCCCCTCTGAGCCCGCTGGTGTGAAATAAAGCCTCAACACTCTAAGACCTCCGAGTGCCGCTTGGTTCTTCTGTCAGTGACCCAGTCCAGGTTTTCCAGTATTTTCCGTAACAATCCATCTTGTGAAACAGCCCTCTGCACGCATCTCTTTGTTACATAAGTATTTATGAATTATCGCTACCAATCGCCAAGGCAGACTTTCATCCAGCCCTATAATTCTGGGGTTAGCTTGGGACTGAAGGAGCCTCTGGGAAAGGAGACTAGAGAGATGGATTGGATAGGATGTATTTGAGAAACACACTGACAAGGTGTTCATAATGAGCAAGGGAAGTGACAAGAAGTCTGACAGCAGCAGTTTGTACATTTTGTACAGGAAAGCAATGAGCCTGCTGGGAGGAGACAGAAAACTAAGAGTCTAAAACAGAGAAGTCCACTATAATGAGATAAAAAAAAAATCACTGAGAGTCTTAACTTAGCTCTTGGATGAAGATTGAAGAACCGAATAGAGCCTGCCTGTGGGTTTTTGGATAAAGGGAAAGAAATAGGTAACACTGAAAAGGAACTCTTTTCATGCTTAAACTGGCAAAAGACACCCAAGATAGCTAAAGATAGGAAATTGAATAAGCACTGAAAACTCAGAGGGATAACAGTTGATCTGTAGTAATTTAGGGGATGAAAAAGTATAAAGGGGAAAATAAGAAATAAGTCGAGGGAGGATGATAGACTGTAAGCAAGTTCCCCAGATATGAGCCTTCTCAGAAAAGACAGCAGATCAAGGAGCCCTGTGCCTGCAATCAACTTCAAGATGGAGAACCATTTCTTTTAACTATTTCTAGGAGAGGACACTGGTGTCTTCTTATACCAAATTGGAGAAAACTGAGGCCAAAAGCATATGTAGCAGTGTTTCCCAAGTTTTGCTGCACATTAGAATCTCCTGGAGAATTTAGAAAAATCTCTCGAAGGCTGGGTTGCACTCCATCCTCAGGAATCAGAATGTGTGGGTGGCAGCCAAGCCCCTGAAGTCTTTAAAGATCCTCAGGTGATTCCAGTTTGCAGCAAGGTGTGAGAATCACTCACAGAGCATGCCTGGAAATTTGAGAGAGAAATTGAAGAGTAGATGGTGGGTGGGTTGGTCAAAAAGAATGACAGAAATCATCTCGTGATATGGGAATGTGGATTATTAATGACCCACACAAATCCTAACACGAGTCACTCAATTGTACTTGTTTTCTTGACCTCTCACTTCTACTGTGGCTCCCTGACAGTTTATTTTTGTTATTGTGATGCAGTGGACTTTCTCTTACTATCTCAGTATATTAACATACTGAGCACACAAATTACAGAACTCTCTATGTCAATTGAAAAATGAAAAATGGTAGGTTGATGAAAACTTGGCATAAATTAGTGGCAACATATTCAAAAAATGCAGCTTGAATGCTGAGCTACACACGGGATATGCATAAAAATCCGATGTGATTATTTTGTGCACAGAGTACAGATTTATGCTATCACCCCTTAAATATTAACAACTCAGGAGGTGTTGGAAATGCTTCTATTCAAGTCTGTGAGTTCAAGTCACACATTTTGCTCTGCTTTCATATTTCTCTTTTAAAAAACACCGTCGGTGTGTATGGTTGCCACAGAAAAACTTTTCTCACGAGAAGTCAGCTCTTACCAAAACCTGAAAAATGATGGTGTGAATCTTATTTTTCTTCTTTGATTAGTCTTGTTTAATTCTGTATTATATGCCTTTGCTTTGATGCCAAGCAAGATTAAAATTTCAAACATAACGTGCTAAATTTATCATGTGGATTTAAAACAAAATTACTTATAACAAACCAAGACCAGCACCTAGGGACAAGGCTGAGCTATTAGCATAATTTACACCCGTAAAGATACTCTACTGTAATTATTTGTGGCCAATTATCAATTACCGGTCAATGCTAGAATCATTCACTGTAATTATTTCTCTAAGGAATCTTCCTGCATATAATAGAGAGCTCCGTCACATTTGTTTTCTTAGAAAAACAGTATTTACTTTTTTCTACAAGATTTTTCATCTACAAAAAAAAAATAGATCTAAACCTTTACTACTAAGGCTTTTTCTCTTAAGAATTTAAATCTTCGGGTCTTAAATATCCAAAACAAAGAGCTGAATGCCTTCATGGCCGACAGGAGGCATTTCGAGAAGGAATACCTAAAATACTGCTACTCTATCTTATTACTGTTTTTGATGAATTTCAATTTTGAAAGTTTTTTGAAATTGAAAAGATTAAGATTAAATATACCTCACAAGTTAACATTTTAGACATTAATTCCTTTCGTTACATATATAGTCAGTGCCTTTCTACTAAAATCAATCGCAAAGACTGCAAACACTAACCTTACATTTGAATTCCTAATGACTCCTCTATTGTCTCATTTCTGTTTGAACCTGTCAATCAGTGGTGAAAAGTGGTAATCACTCCCAGAAACCCCAATCTTGCTCACAAAAGTACCAGTCACTAAAAAAATAATACCGATTGGTCATGGATGGGCAGGAAATCTCTCTAGAGATCTAACGGCACAATGGAGTTTATTAAGTCCATTTTGCTCAAGTCCGGCTCTCCCTGCATGCAAAGGTTTGGATCTTTAATTTCAAAGTCAGCTAAAACCAGCTAAGGTAACTTATATTCATTAGCGTAGCTCTGACTGAAGTGCTGTGAAATCTCTTGGTTAGTGCTTTTGGTTTTTGATAATAGCAGCAGCATTTATTTTTATTTTATTTTTCTCCCCTTCTTTTTAAAGAGGGGAAAGAGACTTAGCTGGATATTAGTTGTTTTAAATTCTTAATTGGTCCATGTTCTTTTTCAGTGGCCTATTATTTTAGAACATCATTCTTTTAAGTGACTAAACACCCACAAGAAAGATATTTCCCATTAATTCTCCCTATGCAGAAGTGCCCCCTCTCAAAGCCATGGCTGGACTTATTACTGAAAAGCAGTTATGATGTGTACATACAGCATGGGCCATAAAGTATTGCAGCCTGAGGTCACAGAAAGGCCTGAAGTTCAGCAATCTTACTGTCTACATTATGCAGAACACCAACTTTGTTCCGTCTTTTTTTTTTTTAACTGCAGCTTATTTGCTTTCTACGAGGTAGCAGCTGCATGGAGGCTGGCGTGAAGGAGGAAGAGGAACACAGCGCAACCATTAAAGAATAAACAGTAATTACCTTGTAGAAATCTCTAGAGTAATTGATTACCTCTCCAGCTTATAAGAATAGGCCTGGGAATATATAATAATTGATTTCTATTACTTATGTGTGTTGTCCCTTTTAACTTTCTGAAGAAGGAATGTGGTTTAATTGACTTAAATTTCAGATTATGTATTTTTATGACTTCTTTTGGAGTTGCCTGGGTATTAGAATGAACAGAGTTGCTGGGCCCATGAACCACAGTATCACTGAAGAGTAGGAAGGTGTGTGTGTACACGTGTATGTGCGTGTGTGATGCGGTGGGCTATGTGTCATAACATACCTTGCACCTGTTTTGTCCTTTGATGTAGGTAGTTCTTAGGTTTGGACTGGTTTAGAGGAATTCCAGGGTTTATCAAATTCGAGTCAGCAGTGGTTCAACAAGGTCTGGGATAGGTACAATGGGGATGAAACCCCTTCAAGACAAGCCTGACAGAACATGTCTGTTAAATGGGGGTTCCCTTGTGCAGGGTCCAGCTGGGTGCCCTCAGACTGCGCTGTACCAGCTCTGATGGCATAGCTCTAGCCACATTCCTGTGAAACTGCAGGGAACTGAATTTATTTAACCTACACCTTCAGCTTACACTTTGACATCATGAAAATCAGGTATGTTTCCTAATAACTGTGTGCCTTTTGCAGGCTGGGAAATTGAGGCATGCATTGCTACATAATGCATCCAGGAGAAAAGGAATCTAATTATTACCAGACCCTTGCACTTGCCAACACTGACAGTGGCTTGGGCTCAATAATATTCTGCCATTAGACAAAGTAGACAGAATGATATTCTCTGAAGCATTGTGTCTCCTGGCTTCCTGCAAATTACTTTTGGCTCCTCTCACACTTTACACATTTTGGAACACTATATATTCGTAACCTGAATGAATTTTCTAAAAGGGGAATTGTTTAGCTCTGCTGTATGTATATATACACCTTTTCATATCAAGTTATAAATATTGGTTAATTGATCTTTCTCCCCTTTTAGAAAATGATTGTTCCTTTTTCAAATTTTTATTTCGGTTGCTTAGCCTGACATGTTTTAGGGGAATGTGTGTTACGAGTCTATAATGATTGATCCCTGAAAGACTGAGGATATCATTCAGGCAGACGCTGAGATGTCCACTTTTCTTTGCTTAGACAAAAGTGATTGGGACACTATTTATTCTCTAGTTCTATAAACCAAGCAATATTACAACATCACAAAAGATAGTAGAGCTAAACAACGCCTACAACACTTCTCTAATTGCAGTGATACAAAGGAATAGCAGATGTGATATAGGGATAGAAAACTCCCTAGGAGTCAGTGCACCAGGATTTGGGGGATCTAGAAAAGTTCTTTAGTTCTTAATATATTACTGTGAGCTACAACTCTATTAATGAAAGATTAACTAGATTAACAAGAATCATATAATTAGCATTTGTAGCATAGAAGATTTAGGATTTTTCTGAATGGATAAATTTTTTTCTTCCTTCTAAACATAAACCCAAATTAATTATTGAAATTTAACAAATATATAAAATGTGTTAATTTCTGTTATCTTATTTGCACATTGTTTTTTAAAAAATCATGTGCCATATCTCCAAAATACTAATTAATTTCTGATACCTAATTTACATATTTCTCCCTAAATAATATAGGAGCATTTTCAAAATTCAAATCTAAAGATCCCAGCTCAGTAAATTCTCAGTGAGTTGACACTGCTGAATAGCTTTCTTTTGAAAGAATTATTGCTTTTATGTAGTGTAAAATATTTGTAACTCTAGGAAATCAGATTGTCGTATTTGAAGCTGTCACCTTAATAGTGAATGATTTCACAAACAACACAGCAGATCTAAACAATGTAGCTGAAATATGTGACCACAGACATTAGGGTATCACTTGGACAATACCACCAATAGCATGAGTGACACTTGATGGTGGAACAGTGGGCGATTGGTACTCCATGGTCTTGCGCTTTGTCAAGTATTCCTTTTTCTTTTCTTTTCTTTTCTCTCCCTGGTGGCTATTTGTCATTCTCGGAAGGCTACAGACTTCCCTTCCCCTGGACCTTTTTGAACTCTGCTGTCTTTGAACATCATGGATATTGCAAAAGAAACTATTTACTAGGCAGTAATTATATGCCACCCCTCATGTAAAGGTAAATGATAATGAGGTCTGTCTGAAGAATAGGCAGTCCTGTCAAAGGGAAAAAGCGGCTTTTAAAACTTAGAGCCGCACAAAATGCCTCATAGACTTGTTCTGGAGTAACTGTATCAATTAACCACGCTAAAAGCTCTAACTCAGATGGGCACTGCACACAGCAGGTCTACTAGTGTTGTATTATCAAGTCCATTATGATGAGTTCTTGTCCTAGACAAAGGGAGGACAGAAAAAGAATTCAGGCTGACAAATTAGACTTGAAATCAGTTTCATTTACATAACGACTGGAAGTTCATTAATAACAGAGTTTTAATTATTCATGCTCTTGTTTCACTAGATGCAGCAGTTTTCCCCCTGCTGTGCAGGATGTCTGGATTAGCGAAAATGAACCTCAGCAAACTGATAGGCTGCCCAGATACTCAGATGCTTTTCTACTTTCGCACCACTAGAGATGGTTGGGGGAGAGGCTGAAGTGTAAGTACAAATTGGGGCTCGGTAATAAGGAGGGGTAGGTAGGGAGACTAAGGGGAAGGCACTGAATAGAGAAACAGAAAGTCAGCTAGCAGGTTCTTTGGGTTCTACATTATGTGTTTGCAGAATAAAAAGACAAGGAAAAATGCAACTGGTAAATTTGTCCTTGATGGGAGCTTTCACACGGGATGATAATATTTTAAATATCAATCGTTTCAAGATTTCCTGATAGGGCTAATATGATTGCGTGTGTGTGTGCATGCGCAATTCTTTTCCTTTGGATAGAGGACCACTAATAGGGTTTAAATAAAGGAGAGATAGAGAGAGAAGGAAACAATAAAAGAAAGAATTTTTGTTTTCCTTTCCACATTACCTGGACAATCAGAAACAAGTTTACAGTTAGCTTCAATATAATTTTCTTTATTAAGAACAGTGTTGATCTTTTCATTCTTGCTAGTAATAAATAATGACACTAAGAATACTTTCCTGAAAAGAATTTAAACTGCTTTCGCACACATCAGTCTCCTGAGAGTCGCAGCACTACCGCATGGAGTCAAGAGTTTAGGGCTGACCCGGCAGGGGATTACTGCATTTCTGGTTCATTTGCTGTCTCTGTATTCTGGCTAATTCAGGTAACTATCTCACAAAGAGAGAACTCGTGACAGATACAAACAAGACTCAGTTACTGTTGCCAGCACCTTTCTAGTTCAGCGAGATGGGGGAAGAGGCCAGAGAAGAATCTCTGCTCATTTTGAAATCAGACAACACCTGCAGGGTTGGGCTTCCAGGGCTGTCTTTGGAACAGCTTTGTAACAAACATTCTTAGGTTGGGGAACCATCACTTACAACAAAGAGTAGAAATAATTTTAAGACAAAAACATTTGAATAAGGAGGAATGACATTTAACAGGAGCTGACTGAGTATACAACACTTTGTCTACATTTTGCCTGATTTAAACTTCACAGAAATTATGACATCCATTTTACCAAGGAGGAAATTTAGCCTCAGAGACACCAGGAGTACAGCTAGTAAAGGAGGGGTTAAGAATCCAATCCATTTCTGTCCAGGACCAACTCTCCCCTGCTACATATGCATTTGAAGACAACGATTTTTTAATTTTTTATAGGACATTTATAATGCTTGTTTTATTTTTCTCTGTTGATTTTCTTTACCTCCCAGTGATAAATGATTTTCTAGAAAATAAATGCAATGGGCCTGGTTTTTTTTTCAGAGTATGGATAGCTTTCCTAGATCTTGACTAACCAGAAAGTCATAGAAGTCAAATACTTAAAAGGTTAATACAGGAACAAGGTGCTAATATGAAGAAGTCCTATTTCTAGGATCAGAGTAATTGAGTAAGAATTAGACAGACTACATGGTAACTTTAAGTGAAATGCCACATTTATAGACCACATAGAAAAAGATTAATCACCAGATGCTCTCACCGTTCATTACTTGAAGTTTGCGTGTAACTGGGCATTTTGTCTATGAACTGTGACAATCTTGACTAATAAAGCTAGCTTATTCTTCCTTCCTTCCCTCCCTCCCTCTCTCCTTTCCTTTCTTCCTTCCTTCTTCTTTTTTTTTTTTGTAGTGCTGTCATTTCTGCTCTGAAGATTCATGTTTACTGTTTAGTTTTATTTCATTTCTCATTCCTTCATTCTTGGGCAGGCTCCTCCTGAAATCCTGTTTTGTCTGGTTTTATAAAACTATCTTTATATGGGCGATTTTGAATGATTAATTAGGGCTTCAGAGTGATCCAAAAGCTTTCAACACATTTGCAACATTTTATCTTTTTATCCCTCTAAAGTATACATACAGATACTAAAGTACAAAGAAGTTACAAGACATGCCTAAGAAAAAAACACGTTCTGAACAGATAAAAACAATATCCTGTACTGGTGAACTACCAGGGGCAACACTCTAGATTTCAGTGTAAAAGTGCAATAAACCGGCAGTTAGCATGCAACACTCAGAATCAGGGCTGGTGCCTGGGACATTATTGACGCTGACATCTGACATGGCACTTGCTCAAAAATCATCTCAACCAATCTGAAAATTAAGCTAAGAAGGACAGTCTTCTAAATCTTTGACCAAGGATTTTTACAAAAACTCGATGTTTTAGAAAAGATAAGAAAAAAAAAAAACCTTTTAAAAGACTAAACGTTATTTTTCAAAAAAGTCGTAACTGCTCAATGGGTGATGTGTTTGTTCTGCTTTAAAAACATACATAGTTTGTTCTATTTTCTGGATTCCTTTACTCCTTACAAACTTTGAAATATTGCTAAAGGGACAAGGAACACAGTGGGCGGTTGTATGGGCAAGAGGAGGAGCCGGAGGGGCAGCTGGATTGCGTTTGGTCTGGCAGCTATCTCCCGGTTTAGGTGGGGGCTGCCCTAGGCAAGCAGAAGCGATCTGCCTGGCTGATATTTGATTTCCAGGTGCAAGTATTCACTCATCTAAATCCTGCCCATATGCTGTCAAGAATCTACGTTAAGTTCTGTTTCCTTTGGACTGGACATAAAATGTACACCTGACTGAGGCATGCAGGATAGATGGTCCTGAAGCTGTGAAAACTCCAGCAATTTTGCCAGGCAGAATTAGGCCATGGAAATGTTTCTTATAGAGTACATGTGTCCTCCAGTGTCTTTTGCTTGGTTAGATGTGGCATTCAGAGGCAAGTTGGTAGGAGCCAGGAGATTAAAAGATTCTAGTCATTTTTTTGACCACTATGTCAGTCATTTATAAAGGAGAAGGGGGACTCTTCAAACCCCCAGAGGCACACCCAATCCATGGGGGGAACATGTCAATTTCACAAATTCTGCTGCCTTAAGTTTCAGTTAGGTAAGATGAATAAATTCTGGAGACCAACTGTACAACACTACAACACTGTGCCCACAGCTAGCCATACTTCATTGTATACTTAAAAATAAGTTATGAGGATAGATCTCATGTTAAATGTTCTTTCTACAGTAAATAAAAAAAATGAAACATAAACATTTACTAATCATTGGCAAAATGCTATTTTGCAGGATATTGTTATTTGCCAAAGAGAACTGAATGTCTATATGGAATAATACCTGATTTTGTGCATTTGGGTAATATTGGTATATTTATTTGATTAGCAGTTTTCTCATCTGTAAAATGAAGATAATATTGCTCATATTAGGATTTTGTAAGAATTCAAGATAATCCATGTAAAAGCATCATAGTTGCATAAAACATGACAGTTTTTCTCTGACTGAAAGTTAGGATGCCACCTTTGTCCACGGGACATTCAATTTACAATTTGAAGTTACATAAATTCTATGTTGGCAAGTTGAAAGACATGAGTGATTTGCTTTCAAAAATGGGATCAATAATGATTGCAAAGGTGGCCCCCACTGTGGAATGACGTGGGGTCTCTATTTGGCGAGTGTAACAGAAGGATCTGTAATGAGAAGGCAAAAGACCCAAACAGCAAAAGCTTTGAAAATGTCAAAACTTTCATATTTCATCTCTGAGCCATTTTATATACAAGTCCTATATTTTCATATAAATTTATTGGGCTGGAAATCTCTGTTAACTCTCACTGTTATGGGGGTTTTTTTGGTAGTTTTTACAATTATTAAAGGGGAATTTAATAAAAAGGAAAACTTTTAAAATATAGTTTTGTTAGTGGTATTTTACTATGATCTAATCCTTTGATTTTTGGTCAATAGTCAAATACTGTTAATAATATGATTGCATCAATAAGTAAAACTTAATTCCCTGACAATGGTAAAGAATAGATAATACTGTCAAAAAAAAAGGGAAATAAAATTTTCAGAAATAATGAACTGGTTAGTACTGAATATCTAACTTCTTTCCTACTGTTTTAAGAGTAGAGAGCTATACTCTCTTTTCATAGTATTTTGGAGTTTTTAAAACAGAAAATGGAAAATTAATGCTCATGTTCCATATTAACTTACTATTGAACTAAAGTAGTTTTTCTATATTGAGGACTACAGAGACCTTTAATAGTTTTTGAATATAATAGGGAAGAAAAAAAAAGAAAGAAAAGGTTAAGGAAAAAATTAATTTCTCAGCTTGGAAAACTATCCTTACTGCATTTTGCAGTGTCTGAATTGGTTAGAATTTTTGTTCCCTTTCATGTCATAATACTTACTTATAACAGATGGAAAATGAATTTAGCACCATACTGGGGGACTACTTGGATTATTATTTTAAGTATCCAAAGGATAAATAAAACTGGAATCAAACTAACAATTCTGTGCATTGAGTTTCAGTCCAAGTAATGACATGATAAGGGAAAAAAGGAGGAAAAAGAAGAGACAGGGAAGTGAAGTGGAGAAAAAGGAATAGAAACAAAAAGAACCAAAGACAGCAGCAGAGAAAAGGGAGGAAGAAAGCAAAGGATTCAAGGGGAAAAAAGGGAAGCAGGCAAGTGGGATGACCAATTCTTTGAGAAACTATAAAATCAGGAGTTGTTCTGTGGGAGGGCAGCTCAAAAGGCAGATATACAAAGATTTCACGAAAACATCTATAATGAAACTGCTCGAAAATGTTTTGCTCTCTTAGGATGAAAGTCGTAGCCTGTTCAGGAAAGAGGATGCAACAAAAGTACAAGCTGAATTTCATCAACAAATGAGTATTTACAGGCCAGACACCTAACTGAATTCTGCAAAAGCGAATAACTATGCAGCAAGAATCATGACTTAAATAGAAGAGTAATTTGTATAATAAAAGCATTTGCCATTGTTTTTAAATGTATTACATCCTCCTGGGAAAATTATTTGAAATCCACACTTCTATTGTACCTGTAATTTGAAGATAATCTCAGCAATAAATTCTAACAGTGCACTGATACCTAAATTAATTTCATGGACCCTTACATATTTATTGTCTTGCAAGATTATTATGTATTTTTTTATTGAAGTGTCATTGACATACATTATTATTTTCTTTTTTATTACATCACATTATTAAAATGAAAACCTTTGAAATTTGCAACTAATTTCTCATGATTTAAAAATTATTTGAATCTCAAGATTCAAGTACCTAACTGCTAAATATCAAACACTCACCGTGACCTCTATAATATCTCACTATGGCCTCCATCCTTGATTTATCCCTTTGTTTTTCCAGTCTTTCTAAATCTTCACTCTAATTCCAAATGTCTTAAAAATTCCGAAGTCCATTCAGTGTTTGATGCCACCTCTACAATTCTGAAATAGTATGCAATTTTAGCTCTTTGTTCTAAACTTTGCCCCAAAAAACAGAATATATACAATTCCACAACCCTCTTTTCCACCTTCTCTTAAATGACTTCTTCAGCTCCTATAGGGAAGAAAAAAAACCCCAAAACATGGCTTCCTCTTTCATCACCTCCTAATAGGTAACACACCTTTGGGTGCTTGGATAATATTCCCAATACTCAGCATTGCACGCATTGCCACATTTTATTCCCACAAGGAAGAAACTTTTACTGTTGCCATTTTTCAGGGAGGCTACAGTCTAACAAGTGTCACACAGCACAATATTGGAGGTGGAGTATAATTCAGGTTTGGCCAGTTCCAAAGCCCACATCCTTGTACATCCTTCCTTCTAGTTAGTTATTGAATATGTATGCCCAAGTCTCCTTTCTACGTCTGGAATTAAGGTTCTTCTCTAGGGTAGATGCAAGTTTTTACTCATCTGTATTGATACAGTGACTGACACAGAGTCGGTTCACAACAATTTTTTGAAACTATACAATAAGTCTAAGTTCCAACTTTATATTCAAGTTACTCTTAAGCTTTGCAGAAAGTACCTGCTTCTCCCTTTGGTTTGGTTTCTGATTACCTAAAGCAGATCTATGAATGGGGGTACTAGAAGGAAATGAGTTGGAGTGTTATGTATTTGGCCATATACTGGGTCACTGAACTTGCCGGCCCTATACAAGAACTCCAAAACAGGTTGTTTAAAGTCATTTACACAAACAGGATATTTGTTCTGAGTTTCTGCAGAGGAATCCCTTCTATGAAGTTGGGGAATTACCAAATCCCTGGGTGGCACATGCTTTAGAATTATGGGGGATTTTTCTTTCAGTTTTGGTTCTAAAACATATAAGCAAACCTGGCTCGGTGGAACAAAGGGTAATAGAAAAGGAAGGCAAAGAAGCATTCCAAGGACAGTGACCTCAGATGAAAGGATTGCTCTTAATGTCTGAATGTTTGCTACCTGAAATTTTCAAGTTCATTGCAATGTTCTTGCTTGTTCTCACCAGGTGTTTTTCAGCGAAGCACTAAACTTCCCCTGGTCGACTCCAAGAGGAAACCTTCAGGTAGGTTTAATGCGGAAGATTAAGACTGCATTAAGATTAAGTCTGAAATGTTCTGCTACCAATTAGCCCTCTAGTATTTCTGTAAGCCTTGAATTTTTGATGCGATCAATGACACCAGTGGAGCCATCTTCTGTGGAGTGGTTATTAAAGATATAAAAATCAATACAAAGATGATACTTGGAAATCTATATCACAAGATAATGAATCACCATGAGAGCCGACTAAGAAGAATGTCAGCAAACCAAACAGAAGGTTTGTGCATAACAAAGTATTTCGTGCCAGTAGAATTTACGCTAAATTTTGCATGAGACAGAAGTCTTCAGGCTACACTTATGATACATTTGCATGACAAGGTTTTAATAAGATGAAGACACAAGCCCAACCAAGTGTAAGGGCTCCTAGTGCATTTGAAAAAAAAAAAAAGGAGAGCAGGGATTGAGATGTTCAAGGCTGAGCCAATAATGGCATGATTTAACTTTAACTAATGACAAAATAGTATCAAAACTTTCTCTGTCAGTAATCCTCATTCAATTTCTTTTAAATGAAACATTATTTTCCTGCACCTTAAGTCCATAAGTACTGATTGTTATTGGAGCTGTGTATTGGAGCTTCACAGAATAGTTCAAATTTAATTTGAACTGGGGATTGATTTTGTTTCCTTCAAAGGAAGATTTTTTTTCCTTCCAAAATTGAGCTGGTGCATGACTCTGCAAGTTCATTTTGGTTTTCTTCTTGATGCAATTGTAAGTGACAGGAGAACATTTATGTTCTTTGTCCTTAAGGGACACCACAATGTTGCTAATGACGCCACAGACAACTAGGAGTTATTCTTTGGCTTTAGAGATATGGATTCCCTATGGTTTCATATAATTCATTGCCAGAAAAAGCAAAAATAAACAAGCCAGCCACATTCACCCACCAGTTCACTAAATCATTGTATATTTAATAGATACAGAGTTTTAAGCTTGAGATTTCCCAATTTACAGCTACATAAATAAAGTTTTATAGACAGGGATTAGGTGAGGGTGTGTTTGTGTGTGTTGGGTGGTGCAAAAGTCATAAATGTTTCTATTTCCTTCTTTAGCCACATATATGAGTCCCTCCTTGGAACTCTTAAATGGCAGCCGTTATGGAGGGGCACGCTCCTAATCACCCCACATCAAGTCCTTAACAGCAAGATCTGGCTCTTCATTATTCAGTAAACTTCACTGATTTACAGAGAGATGTTTTTGTTTTTCTTGGAATTTTTTTCATCTACTTCCCATCCTGGTGCCAGCACAATTTCCAGAAAATGAAACAATGATTAGTTTATGCTATTGAATATTAAGTTTGATTTTCTCTGTGTTTTCATTGCATGTTCCAAAAGTCAACTTAATCAGCTGTGAACTGTTATGGAATCAGTCAGGGTGGCATTCCCACACATTTTTTTTCTCCTGTCCCAAAGTATCATGTAACAATGAGAGAGCTAGACACACCTTGTGTAGTTTTAACAAGTCTTTGCAGTTTTGACTTAATTTGTTTCCCTCCCCTTTACCCCCTGAGGCTCTCAAAGCAAATGAACCATTCAGTAGCATAAAACAAGGGGAATTAGTTTAGCGTTCAATAAAACCCAGACGGCTTGCTGACTGCATATGCCCTGATACAGAATGTCTGCAGTTCAAAATATTGCAGTGTCTTGATTGTCCTGACAGCTCACGATTGTCCCCTTGAACCCCCACTGCCTGGGGGACCTCAGCACTCACAGCTGGTCGGTTCTCAGGCTCATCCTTGATGGTGCTAAGGGTTCAGCGCCTCGATCTTTGTAAAATCTACCCCAGAGGAACAGAATGTGCTAGCAGTTTTCCAGTAGTTCTAGACTCAAGGTTTAACTTGGATAGTCTGATATCTCTTTTAGGTCGTGTGAGAAGAAAAAAAAATGTAAGAAATGATATTCTCGTAAGCAAGAGGTACAGAGGTAGAATTTATGGAAACATATTTTTGTGGAACAAAAAGGTTTTTGCATCTGATTCAAGCTATGGAACCTTTAGCCTTCGTAAGTCAGTAGTCCTGTTTGCTTGGGGATGGGTTTTGATGCCTTGAAGGATATTACTTTTTTTACTTACAAATAGGCAATGATCGTATGCTATGTGTTGGGGGCTCAGAATACACTCTGTATCAGGCAATTGTGAGAAAGCTGTTAAGTAAGACTGCAAAGCTGTTTAGTGAGACTGTAAAGCTGTTTCTCCTATGAGGTCACACTTCTCTGCTTTTGTGGGAAAAGCTGGCTAGTGTCTTAAACATCTGGTTGGCAAACAAATCCAAACTGGATAAATGTCTAAACCTGGGTGAAGTAATCAAACATTTTTAATAGTGGAAGAAATGAAATGCACATCAATTGTCTGAGAGCAAAGTCCTTCCTAAAGGGCTAAATGACAAAAACTTGAACCCCAAAATTGGCAAGTTGATAAGGTCTTGATAAAATAAGCTGGGAGGATAAAAAGGCTAGCTATCTAAAAGGTGTAAGGTGCACAAGAAAATTTCATCTTCCATGTAGTTAAGATGGGCCCACCGACAGGGGAAAAATCTTGAAGAGGGCATTATACATTATATGAATACAAAATAGTTTTTTAGATCTATAATTTAATTTAGAAATCAGTAACAGATGTATTATTTTATAATGCCATGTTTTATATACTCTAATAGGAATATATATGTGTGTGTGTGTATATATGTATATATAGCTTCTATGAAATAAAATGGACGGGTTTTAATTAACAGAAAATTAACACATGAAAGAAGCAAAGACATTTACCCAGGAGTTGTACACAGGACCATATAGGAGTTTTGTCTTTGTAAACAAACCCCCAAATAGGAATAGTCCTAGACTTCTACGATTCAGTGCTTTACCAGGCCTTTTAATGGTCAACCCTTCTACTGGCTACTTGGCTTATATGAATCTGGGGAACTGGGTGAATTCAAATCTTATAAGGTCTAATTTTAGCAGAAACAAGGCAGGATAAAAATACATTAAGGCAGGGAGAGTTTAAGTTAAAACACAACCAAATGTGCTGAAAAAAATAAGACTAGAAAGAAATATAACAAATGTTAACAATGCTTTTCTTGGACTGTTGACATAAACAATGGCTTTCATTTCTTCCTTGTATGTTTTGATATTTATAAATTTTCTACAATAGCATTTCTACTCTAGCCAGAAAAAAATAGATCAATGAAAAGTAAAATCTACAGTTGAAATCACTGTTTTATACAAAATGAGTACATTTTACCACCAGTAATGCCTTTGGCAATAGAGAAAAGGTGATTCCCACAGAAGGATTACAATGTTTTATATCTAATTAATTGGGAAAGCTTTGGGCAAAATCAGAAATACAGACCCTGGAAGCTGAAGGCTGTGAATATTTGATAGACATGAGGAAGAAAAGGTAAGATCAATGGAAGATCTTCCAGTCAGTGAGAACAGCCTGCTAGTGTATGAGAATATGAAGACTGTGAAAACAAGGCCAAGTGAGGCTCACATGAAAGTGAGTAATAAATGAGAAGAGATTAGGAAGTAAACTGGCCTTGAATCTGAAAGTAAAGAGCCATGACAGGATTCTGTATTTTATATGTCAAAATTAAGAAACTCCACTGGGAAATAAGTTTATGGAATGAGGAAAATCAACCTTAGAGACAGATTGATTTCTACTTTGGGGGGACTCTAAGTCATTAGCACTGGGTCTATTTTATTAACACTATACCTTTCCCTTTACTCCCAAGAAAAAGCACATACACTGCTTCTACTCTTCATAATTCACTGGCTTAGTCAAATATCCATTGATTTTTCTGAATCTGTAGCCCATCTGCTTGCAAAACATTCATTGACTTCATGGGACTAAATACTAAGTACTGGTTGATGTTAATGTACATACATGCAATAAAACTGTCAACTCAGTCATCTTCCTGGTATACCTGACTATATAAGGAGAGTATCATTAGACAGTAAGGCAGTGCTGTCTGAAAGGTAGTATACATAATGGAAAGAGCATGGCCTTTTGCCTCAGAAAGACATGGGTTCAAATCCTGACTCTGCTGCTTGCTAAATTTGATCAAATTAATCATTTTAGCCTAATTTCTTTATCTTTAAACCAGGGACAATACCTTCTTCTTAATATTGATTTTGTGAGGATTACATGAGATATAGATAAAGTATAACAGAGTGCTAGGCCTACAATGAACTCTCAATAAATGGTAGCCACAATTACCATTTTCATCAGCATACTCACAGTTTACTTTCACAACAAAATACAACTTAGAGTTTAAAGAAAAATATCTAATTTTAGTTTTCTTTGTATTAGTCAAGTTTTGGATTGTTAATATGAGAATGATCTCAATTTTTCCTTAGATTCCAAATGATGAATTCATAAAACTAGGTATGAAAGGGATGCATCTTAGACATTTCCAAACCCTTCTCTTTGAAGTTCAATGGCACTACCTTTCCCTTTCTCAATTGGTTCACTTCAAGACTGGTCAGAAACCCGAAGAAAGGAGCTAATGGGCCAGCAGAGACAGCTAAAGAGACTGGGTCCTTGGGGACAGAATGCTTATGCTTGAGGAGCCTCAGAGAACCTGGGTTTCTGTTTCAGATAAGTGGGGTTACTCAGTGAGCTTTACACCCCAGCCCAACATTTGGGTCTGAAAGGCTTGAATTCAGCTACAATAGCTGCCGTTCTCTCTGAGGGGAATGGATTCTTTTCACCCCACCCAGGAATCTTCGCTGTTGCACTCTGAGGGGAAAGCCTCGCACTCTAAGCTTGAGATTTTGGTGGGATGTCGATTCCTGTTTTCACTGGCTGTGGAAGAGTGAAGATCTTGTTTGCTGTGGCCTACCTAGCTTTCGTGGTGAATTACTTGGTCTGTTTACCTATTCCTTTGCTTTGCTTTTAGTTGTCAAACAGCTCATTACATAGACCCCAGGTAACACAAATACAGAACCACTAGTTATTTAGCCCAGGGAAGTACTAGATATCCAAGCTGTATTCCCTATTAACCCCATCTTGGATTCCTACTCTCCCATCAGAACTCTTACAAAATTTAAAATTTGTAATACTGAGAGGAGCACATACCTCTATTTTTTTTCTGATGGTGATACTTATTTTGCATACATTGATTTTACCTCTACAAATAAACTACAGAGAGCAGAGGTCACACTTTATACCTTTTTTTCTACTTCTTTGTTGTGGTACATATTTGGACATATTATAGACCCCCCAATAAAATTAGTGGAATGACATTTTTAAAAAATGTCACCAAACATCTAGTCAGTGAAACTAAAAGGTAAATTTAGCTGATGCTTTCTTTTGTGATTTCATAGATTCCAGTGAATATGAAAAGGATCCATTTTAAACTAATCCTTTCATTCTTGAAATGATGGGCTCAGCGGGGCAAGAGGGGTGGGCAGACAGGTCTGTGGAAAGATTGGCTGCAGAATGTGGGTTTGCAGTACATCAGAATCTGCTCGGCATTTTTGTTGCTTGTAAGTCTTTTCTAAAAATCAGCCAGGATTTTTGAGGCCCCTTTATTTATTTCTTCAACCTGTGTATCAAAAATTTTAGTCCGATAGATGATAATTGCTCAAGATCACTCAGAAAGTTCAGATGCAGATTTGAGACTACAACTCAGAAATCCTATCCCAGCCATGTATTTTTAACAATGATGACACTGCTGAAAAGCTGGCTAAAAGGGAATATTATCCCTGTAATACATTATCCATTCATGTTTCTTATATTACCATAGCAATCAAAGTTTATTTATAGCATAAAGACACCAGAAAAGTTATGCTGGAATATTTTAACATGAAACAATTTAAAATTTCTGAAGTATTACATGAATGCATTGTCTTAATAGCTAACATTATCCCTTCCACTGTAACTATTATTGCCTTACTTTCAATATTACAGTGGCATGATTATTATATAAGATTATATTGAAATAATAATATTGGTATCATTATTTTTCAAGATTATATTAAGATCTACTATATTTACTGGATATATTCTGGAAATAGGAAAATGCAATAAATATTCACACCAAAATTGGAGGAACAATCATGACAAATGGTATCTATTATTCTTGTTAAAATTTGTCTCTTCCAATAAATAATCTATTATTAAGACCCACTTTTTAGAAAATATATAATTATTTCTTGTTTGCCAAATTTTGCCCCTTTAAGTGATTTTTAACTCTAGCATCATTGTTGACTGAATATTATAATAGTGTGGTTAATTTTTTAAATATTCTAACTTCAGTCTAGGTCTTATTTGAGTTAATACTGTCTAAATAGCTAGGCAGATAAGTTGCTTAAAACTTATACCATTTTCTGCATTTGAGTTATTAAAATAAAAATATAGCCATAATCAATGATAGTATTTGTACAAATATCTAAATTAAGTAAAGTAAACCATATCTTTATGTATGTTAAAAGACCAATTTCACATATTTTTATCTTTAAAGTTATCTTTGGAAATAGGATAGTGAGCAATTACATTTTAGAGATGAGAAAACTAGGTTTGGAGAGCAGTTAATGATCACTTTTGGGTTCTATAAAGCTCCAGGGTTCTATAAACTATTCACTGGTATTATTTTCATTGATCTTCAATCCTGAATGGAAAGAGGGGTATGGTGGATTTGAGAAATATGCTTCTGTTAATGGAAGAGGGGGAAACCCAGTGGCTCTTCCTGACCAGCCAGTACCCATGGTTATACTTCTTAGAAGGACTGATGCAAGTGGGATCATGGAGTATTGGCAGATCTGCTGGAGAGAAGTCATTAGCCACAGATAGGCTCATTAAGCTCTAAAGGTAATGATAATCATCTGCTTGTGATTTGGAAGAACCATGCCTGCATCCGCTTGAAAGGCTTTTTCTTTTATAGGTCCTTTTTGGTTTTGCTTCCTGAAACTCTATGCCAATTGATGTTTGAATGTCTCTGAAATGGCAACTTTTTGAGTTCTATAATTGATTCCCCCACCGCACTATATGGCCAGCTGGTAGGTGCCCGGCCTTCAGGTCACAGTACGTTCACACCACCAACGGGCTAGCCAGGGGCCCATTCAAAGGACAATGGGATGCCAAGTATTTTCCTTCCTGGAATTTACATGAGAGGTATATATATGCATCTCCTATAGGTATGAAAGGGATACATCTTACACATTGCTGCTGCAAGGGAATTGGGAATTTGGTTCCCTTAATTCCCACAACCCCAATCACAGAATTTCTAGACTAAAGGAAAATTGATAAACTGAAACAAACACAGTGAGGAGGTACTCAGTAAATTCAGAGTTTACTAGGTGCCAGGCAATATTTTAAATGCTTTACATCTACTCATTTGTTTATACTATCCACAGCTCTTAGAAGTGAGGACTATTATTTATCTCACTTGTAGATGAGAAAATTGATGCCCACAGTGTCATAGCTAGTAACTGGTAGAAACACAGTTTGAATTTAGGTTGGCTCTGAAGCCTAGGCTTTTCATCATTTTACTACAGGTGATACCAAAGATCCTGTGCGAGTCTACCTTAATACAGAATAGATAGCTTCTAGGAATATACAATTATTTAGCAAGCAGGAAAGCAAATGATGTCTGTGATTCAGAGAAATAGAAATATGAGGCCATGCTTTATAAATCCCTTTGTACCACTCTTCCTCCATCTGATACCACCTGCGGTAGAAATTGCCTTAATGGGATGTTTTGTACTTCTTCCTACTTCTATAAAGGGATGCATCCTAATAAATTTGGGCTTCATTTATGAAAATGACAGATCTAACTGCTCTCCACTTGACTGTGTGATTTTTGATATCCTTGCGTACCCCAGGGCAGGGGCTTCCTAAGGGCATAAGAATATTTTTATAAGAAATTGAGGTAGGTAGCCAACCTTAACCTTATGTAATAGATGATCTGATTCTGCAGAGATGCAACCCCCAGATGTAGTTTTTCTTTCAGCACTTCCCAAGATCATGATTCAATTCTCTATTAAAAAATTACCCAGTATCATAACTTAGTCACCAATAGATAAAATAAAGGACAACACATTTAAACAATCCTGGAATTCCCACTATGATTGAATACATTATGTTTTATTTTGAAATGAGTCATTTACCTTGTGAATCTATGAAGGCTCCATGTTCTTCAGAACTAGCTGTGAGGGCTAGAGTAAGTGATCTGTGACCTAGAAGGAAGACAAACAAACCAAGAGTTCAAAATCAGCATGAGAAGTGTCAATAGGATTGAAGACACATTCACATGTGTGCTAAATATTGGTTTGAGTTAGATTCAAATTATAAAGGCATTTACCAGTTTGCAGGCTCAGAGAGGATAGAATTCAGATGACATGAAATCAAGCATCTGTGCCCCTGTGCTTTTTAAGTCTCAGCTCAGACAAAAAAGGCAAGGGTTCTAAACTGATCCCTGGAGCTAAACAATGTAACTGAACCCAGGAGGGAGGAGCAGGTTCCCACCCACCTGCGGACACAGGTTAATATGGAGATCAATTGCACTCTTATCTTGTTAGTCATTAGACAGCCCATAGGTGCCATCTGCTTACTTTAAATGTGAGCGTACAGGCCAGCCATTGGAAGCTGCCACCATTGCTTGGGAACCCCCTTTCTTTCTGCCCTAGTGATAGGAGGGAAAAGGCCAAACTTTGACCGTAGAAGTTGAGAATCTATTCCTTTGGTAATGCAGATGTGAGGGCAAATCAGAAGCAAGTCTTTCCCTGGGGGAAAGAGGGTGCATGGTTTCCTCTTAGATGAGCATTCCAAATATGAGGACTTTATAAAGTTAGTATTAAAGTGAACTCAAGAAACATTTTAAATGTAAAGAAATACAACGGTTCTGAGGATTTTCTTTTTTGTCTTCTTTTGGGTAATTGTATCCTTCAGATCTGCAGTGGCCATATATTATTAACATACACAGATCCTACAAACTTTTTGTTTGCTTTAATGGCCTTTGAGAACCACTGCCTGTTTTTTGGTGGTCAGTTATTCTTTTCCAGAGCATCAGGAAAGGTTTACTCATCTTACTTCAGTAAGATTTAAGGTTCAAAAGAAACATTACATATTTCTTAAAGCAAACCTGGTAGATGATGGTAGACAGGGAAGAAACTTTAATTTTTAATATTAATAATAAGATCTCTTTCCTTATGAGCTATTGTCTACTTCTCCTCACTTTGCAATCTCCAGCTAAAATGGGTCTCCCAACTTATTTTCACCACCTGACATGACACTTAGCTAATCATCAGATGTGTGATAGAGGACTCCAGACCATCCCACCTTTGTAGCATATGAGTATTCATTTGACTGTTAATGAAGTGATGATATTTAATTGATTTTGTACGTGTTGATGGTATGTATATTTATTATTTATTGATTGCTATTCTAGCAGCTAGTATTTACTTGATGTCTTGCCAATGGGTTTCAGCCCTGGGCAAGTTCACTATGGATTCACTGAGACCAAAAACTGACAATAGAACGTTCTTGGGGTGGAAGGGTTTATACCAAACTTTATTCCCACGGTGGCAGGTCAATCACTAGAATCCCATCCACTCAGAGTGAGTATGCAAGCAGCAAGCCGGTCTCTGCCTCTGGGCCTCTCTACACCCATGGCCGTCTCAGTCTGTCGTCAGCACTGCCACCACTCCAGCCTCTGCTCTCCTGCAGCTGTGAAGCCTCTGAGGCCATGCCACTGTGTCACCCAGAGCATTGGGCAGAGCTCTTTATATATATTCAATAGCAATGTATTGCCCACATGTGTGTAGTGAGCTAGCCAGCCAGAGCCAGGTGAGAATCTTGGCCACAGGAACCTTCACTTTATCCACACTCCACCCCTCCGGGATTCTTGCCTCTCAATCTATGGGCCCTCAATCCTCTGCAATAGTCCCTGTGCAAGAAAGCTGGAACACTGTAACCAAATTCCATAATAACATAATACAATATATAAATAACAAAATTTACAACAAGTTCTAATAACCCTTAGGCTTGAGGAGATCCATTGCCACCAAGTGGTCATCCTGGCTGTAGTCAAACCAGTTCTACTCAAATGAGTTAACCAAAAGGACCACAGGTGGGCTTCACAATACCCACCTTCTCCAGCCTCTCAAGAAAGAAGCCTTGCAGACACACAGGCTGATACTGTTGCTTTGTCTCTGCCTTCTGCTTTTTTGTTCTCAGTGGCCGGAACCACTGCTCTTGTTTCAGTTGTTGCCACAGCTCCAGTAAGATTCTATTTGACTTTCCATCCATTTTCTTTTTGTCTGCTCCTCCCTTTATCAAATCAACCCACATCTGGGTCCTCATGACCTTCACGGGCCCTTTAAATTCTTCCTTTGAGTAGCAGACCACATTTACTTTTGTGCTTTCATTGCCTGAGACTGAGGAGAGAAGCAGAGCAGAGAGTGCTCCACGACCTGGGGAGGGGGTGCACCTCTCCTGGAGGAACCTGCGGTTGCCAAGTCTATTTTCTTTTGGGCTTTCCACCAGCTTTCAAACAGGTGGAGTTTCAACTGAGGAGAGGCTGATGCCTCCGGCACTGGCAGGGCCTCCACGCCTCCATTTCTGGGGCTGAGGGCTCCACCGCATCCTTCACCTGCCCCACGGCACCTGGCAGCCTGCACTCTCGTGCAGGTGAAGGATGACCTTCTTCTCATGCTGCTTCCTCTTGGGCTACCATGACGTCCTTTACAATTTGCACAGCACCTCATAGTGACGCCATTTCAGTCACCAACAAATTTTTTTACCTCCCCAATGGCACCTCGCAGCTCATGTTCTAGGGCTGCCTCTTATGCTTCCCGCAGGAGGATGTCTTTCTCCCTTATGGCCTTTCTCATTATTGTGAAAAAAAACTTCCCACCATTCCCACCACCTCATGGGCACTCTGTTTCTCTAAAGAATTCCCTATTTTGCTGAGGGCCAACTTTACTGACGCAGGTGTTGCCTCCACCCCTTCCCAGTCTTGGGGTGGGGCCCAGTCCTCTAGGAGGCAAGACACGTCAGGCCACACATCCACTGGGGGACACTCCAAGGTCTCCCCATTCACAGGGGCAGCCCGCTGAAACATTTCTCCCATGAGGGCAGCCTGTTCTCTTCCTTGGACAACAGTAAGTCCTGCCAAAGTCACCAATTGTCTTGCCAATGGGTTTCAGCCCTAGGCAAGTTCACTATGGATTCAATTGAGACCAAAAAATGACAATGGAACGTTCTTGGGGTGGAAGGGTTTATACCAAACTTTATTCCCACGGTGGCAGGTCAATCACTAGAATCACATCCACTTAGAGTGAGTATGCAAGCAGCAAGCCAGTCTCTGCCTCTGGGCCTCCCCACCCCCACAGCCATTTCAGTCTCCGGCCTCAGCGCTGCCACAACTCCAACCTCTGCTCTGCTCTCCTGCAGCCTTGCAGTACTTATGCCCAGAGCACTGGCTGGAGCTCTTATATATAGAGTCAATAACGATGTATTGCCCACATGTGTGTAGTAAGCCAGCCAAACCAGAGCCAGGTGAGAATTCTGGGCTGGGAACCTTCACTTTATCCACACTTGACTACCAAGTTAATAGCATTCTCTCTCTGTTGAACATTCCTATTCCACTCAAAAACATTTGCAAGCTCTAAAAAGCTACCTTATAAGAAGAATGGTGAGATGAAGCAGTTAGTTACAGTTTCTCAAAGCAGTGAGATAGTGAACCTAACTCATGACCAATGACTAATTATGCTCTCTCTTCTGCTCACTTCAGTTTCTAAAAGTCAAAGTATTATATGGAGGTTCTGAATACTTAAAATGCATTTGTAATTTAGCAGTATGTTGATGGATGGATTTTCCACCACATAAATTATACCTGCAAGGGAAAAATCCATCACTGTTTCTAGCCTAAAATGGACATAGGTCAACCAAGAAAGCTGCCCACAAAACAACTGCCCATTAACAAATTATTGTTAGTAAATTTTTAAACAATAGAATTTAAGGTGAGCTAACCATTTATACATTTGGGAGGCTGTACTAGTTATTGGTGGTTTCTTGAATTTAAAGGTGCTTGTAAATATCACTCATATCCTTGATGGAAGTATGTCGTGGAGAATATGGCTCTCTTATTCTTTTACATGAATATATTACTGGTGAGAGAGCAAGAGGGTGTTTGGAAACTGGTAGCATTTAGTTTTTCGACATACCATACGTTTGACATGAACTTTAACAGGATTAAAAAATACTGCTTTGTGAATACAAACGCTCAGATTGCTGACTGAGGCTGCAAAATTTGACCTTAAGTGGTAGATGAGGAAGAGACGTGTACATGACCTTGCATCAAAAAGGCAGTTCGTAGATGCAGTCTGAGCAAATCTACCTAATAATGAATTTTGCTCCTTAGCACCAACACAGCTAAAAGACCCTATAATGAGTAACAGAGGGAATTTTGCTAGATAGACTCATCTCCAGGCTTCACACTGCCCTTGGTTATATATAGTTAGAGATGAGCTTATCTTAGACTATGGTTGAAAATGCTAAAGAAATAAAATAGCACTTAAGGGTTTTTTGTTTTGGGCTTATTTTTCATTTCATGGTTAGCTAATGGACATGATATTAATACAGAAATGATGGACATTTGATTGTGTAATTTGTGGAAGAAGGATATTTTCAGCTGTAGTAAAAAGGCTCACTTTTGTAGGATGAAGTACTATCAGCTATCAAACTATGGCATCTTTAAAAGGACAAAGGTAATTGAGTAATTGTTATGTAGTAATGAGTATAGCTTCTGTACTAATAGCCAGATTTCTATTTTTTAAATAAGTATTTATATTGGAAAATGCAGGGTTCAAGGAATTTTCAATATTTTCTTGAAAGTTTAGGCATATGTTAAAAGACTCATATTGTATAAGTTATGATGTTACAGAAATAAATTAATTCCTATACGCGTCTTTTTATATACAGAATTTACATGGTAACTTTGTGAAAGCAGCATTAACCAAGTGCAGTCAAATGTACAAAAGAATTTATTTTTTGCTAAAGTTTGAGAATGCCTTTTTTTAGGACTTACTAGTCAGCTTTGAATACTGCCCTATTACAGTTGTTGAATAAAAACTTTTCTTGTAGAAGAGTTGCTTTTTGTGTGTGATTTCTTCAAATTCTGAAATCAGTTTCTCTGGGAAAATTTCCAAGTTCAAAGCAGTAGCATCTAAATAAACAAGTCAGAGATTTGAGTAACTCCGATTCCATAGGTAGTGTGGCACCAGTATTAAAAAATGCAAGGTTAGAACTTTAAAAATCCATTCCGAATGAGTATTCTCTAAACAGTAATTCAGTTGGAAAATCCACAGACTCAAGAAAACATCAGTGTCAAATAATATGAACATTTTAATTATGAGGATGCAAATGAAGAAACTATAATTATGAGTATATGCTGAGAAAAAAAGTATATAATTCAATATGAAAAAAAGCTCAAGAATGAAAAGAAGCCAGTTGCATCTCATCTAGAGAAAAGGTGAAGTAAAATGAATCTAAGTAAAATAGAGGAAAATTCCAGTATCATCTCATATTGTCTTTTACATCTAAAAAAGAAAATTTTATTTTGAAAAGTATTTAGGAAACTCCTTAGCCTTAACATTTTATTATTTAAAGATGAACTTCTTTTTTCCTTGACTAGAATATTCATGCCTGGACCATGCAGGTAACCTAATAACCAAACCTTCTGTTCTAGAAGTAGTCTAATTGGTAAGGAAAGGTGAGCTCTTCTGCTTTCTCTATTGACCTGCATGAGACAAGCCAGAGAAGCTTTGAAATTACAATGAGTGTTGTCATCTCTCTAATTAAAAAACAACAGTAACTCTGAATATTCTGAGTAGAATGAAGCCTTCATAGAGCTGAGTCTGGCCTCTTCCTTAGAGCCTCATATTCCAGGACTGGGGACATTAGACAGTAGGAAATCAATTGGAAAGGGCTGATGATGTTTGAGCAGCGGAGTGAATTAGCCAGAAATCCAATTTAAGTGGATGAAGTGTGTGTACTATATAGATCAGAGCAAGGACAGAAAATGGATTATTCAATAATTAACCCAAAAGTACTTTTAGCAATACTTAACATTGAACAATACTATTTTAATAATAATATGTTAATAGTATACTATGTTAAAACTTAACTAATATTCACTACTAATAATACTAACGTAATAGTGACTAGTCCTCCTTTTTAGTGCTAAGGTACTGAAGATACAGAGGTGGACTAAGTTGCTCAAGGTCTGCTTTTGCAGACGGAAGACAGATAGAAATCAGAGCAAAACTGAGACAGAGAGGCAGGGAGGGAGAGAAATGTGTTATGAGAGTGTCTAATTCTTGAAGAATGTTCTTGTGATGTTAAGCTGAGACTAAAGCTATGAAGATTGGATAGTAGGCTTATTGTTATAGTCCAGACAAGGAAAAGATTAATGAGAACCTAGGCTAGGTGGGAGCGGTGGGAATTAAAAGAAAAAGATGCGAGAGGTATTACAGAGACAATCAATAGGAGTTGGCGACTGCTGAGATGTGCAGTAAAGGGGAGGGAAGAGACAGATGATTTAGAAACTAGAAGCCTCACTGAAGAAATAAGGATGCTATTAGCAGAAATACAGATGTCAAAAGACAAACTAGTTTGATGGGGTAATGATGAATTCGGGGTGTGGTATATTGTGTTTGATGTGTCAGAAAGTCTCAGGAGATGACAGTAAGTAGCTGGAACTGTAAGATTATAAATTAGGGGAGAAGCTTGAGCTAGAGATTTAGATGTCCATCGGAAGGATGAGATAGTTAAAGCTGTGGCATTGTCTATAATCATCAAACTCAATGGAGGATGAGAGTCTCCATAGAAGTGGGGGTTGTGGGGAATGAGATAATTAGGGGAAAGCACCATTAGAGTTAAGGCAACTAGGAATAATATCGAGCTGTTAAATACCAATTCCTAAGTGACTGCTCTGAGCACCTTATAAGGGTTACCTTACCTCATTTTCACAACAACCCCTAAGAAGTATAAGAAGTAGATTTTGTTGTTCTCTTTACTTCATAATTTAGGAAATGGAGACAAAGAGGGGGTGCTGAGGCCACACAGATCATAAGTGGTAGGGTCAAGATCCAAATGGACGGCTAAGTCTCAGAAGCCTGATCCTTAACCACTGTGCTTTAGCGCCTTTCAGGTAGAGTGGGTGATTTTTGAAGAGAAAGTTGCTGTTACTAAAACAGAAATGCCACAGATTACGTGGTTAGGTTAGCAAAGTGGACGTCCATGGACATAGGGCTGAACTTGAGAGTGACAGCAACATGTCTGAGAAACACAGATGAAAGTGGCTTTTGATATTAAGCAAAGGACTACATGCAAAATACTATTTTTTACACTTCTGACAAGTGCTCTGAAAGGAAGTTCAGGATTCTATGGATGTGTAGGTTAAGGTCCTAACTATTGTATGGGAGCTAAAGGGAGTTGCTGTCACGGAAATCTACCTCGAGGAAGTGACATTTAAACTGAGATCTAAATCATGGGTAGGAATAAGTAGAAGAGGGAAAAGAAGGGCCCTCTGGATCTGAGGGTCCTTAGGCCAGAGGAATTTACAGGACTGAAGGATTAAGAAGTCTGGAGTAAAGATAAGGGGGAAAAGCCCCTATACTTTGGACTTTATCCTAAGAGCTATTGAAAGATAATGAAGGGTTTTAAGCAGGAGAGTGACAAATTACGGCTCAGAGAGTTTAAGTAAACTGCCCATGATCATACAGCGACTGCTTGAGCCAAAAGGAAACCCAGGCCATCCCAGCTCCAACGTCCTTCTCACAAAACTGTATCACTGTCCAGGCCTGTGCTGCAAAATGTTTAACAAACAGCTTTCTGGGGAAAATGCATTTTCTGATTTTAGTGGTATAAAGACCATTGCTAATTTTAAGCTACTAAGGTGAAGTTACCAAATGCAGAGTCGGGAAGAGATGCTCCAAATCACACCATTATGTGGTATTTCTAATTCAGGGACAATAGGTGAATATACCCTTAAGAACATAGAAAATAATATGAGGTACTACAATAATTAGGAAGTGATGGGTGCTATGTATTTATCACCTTTGTTTTTAATATAATGTATTTAAATAAAAATTTACACCATTTTTAATAGGGGCTCTCTGGGGAAACAAAAAGCCTACCAAATTCCTGAAAATTTAATAATAAGATCTCCTGAGCAGGTAGAAGTTGGAGCCAGCATAGCACGATTGCCACCTCAAAGAACCATTTCTTGGGTGCAAATTTGTATTTTCCTCCTTTTGTTTTGGGAGACGGTTTCTGGAATCTGAGATAAAAGCTCACTCTTGTCTTTGCCCTCATCTCATTTGTGTGGATCATCAAGCACATTCAGTGAGAAAAATGCAGGTTTTTTTTCCAGTTAGGCCAAGGGTGGAGGGAGCTGGGGGCTCATGGAGAGCAGGGCTGTGCAGGGTCCTGCATGGGGACACCAAGTAACTAATAGCAAACATTTCTGGCTCCCACCTCACCTTTGCTTCTCAGTCAGAAGAGCAAATGTCTGGTTTCAAATACAAATTTGTAACTGTTGAATTCAAGCTAAACTTCCATTCTCTGTATCCATTATCATTCTGTCCTATTATTGTCATGCAACCTCCTCTTTAGGAAAACCACTGGACCCTAAAATACAATGTGCAGAAACATGCAAATGCAAATAGCTTAAGGTCTCAGACTTTGGCAGTGTTACTTGAGTTGCTGTGGCCTCAGAAGGGACAATCATAATATTTTTCTGGCTCTCTTGTCTTTTTTTATAATTTGAACTTACATAAATGATAATAGAGAGGGCAATTATCAAAGAAATGGAAAGGACAATTATCATTACATTGAAAACACATTACACATCCAAAAGGATAAATGACTGAGCTAAAAACAGATTTTGTAGATCTTGCAAGCGTTCCAAGAGAACTTAGTGGAAGCAACTTCATCTCTCCACCTCCTCCAATTAACTAGATGACTTTGGGTATATTTTCCTTTGGATGATAACACAAGGCCTGTTAATCTAATCTGCCTGAATAATGACACTACTTAGGATCTGTAAATTTATGAGACTAAACCAGTTGCTGTTTGCCCAGTGTGAAAAGTAGCTTTCTTGTTTTTTGTAAAAACAGTAGAGAAAAATTAGTCTTCTTGTTCGTACATTTGTGATTCCAGGAGACTGTAGATACCCATCTCATCTGTTCGTAACCCTTGCAATGAATCTTTTTAAGTGAGACAACCTAATGTTGGCATTTTTGTTCATGAGGTTAAATAGTAGGCCGGACACTGAAATTCCCCTAAAGGGCTTTTGTCTTGGTTGGATAAATTGAACAAATTGCAATTCAAACTATAAGTATTAGTTATCATTACTAGGAATATAGAAGTAACAGGTAAATGTTATCAATGACTTTTGTGGAGAAATCTTACTGTTTAGTTGTACTACTTTAAGGAGTAGAATTATAGACATTCTCTGGAAGGGGCAAGCTGGGAATGGAGAAAAGCAAAACCAAAACATTTCCTTTTGTTAGCACCTTTGAATAGTATAGTAAGAATAGTGGTGGCATGAATGTCATCACCTGTCTTTATGAAATCTTGTATCATCTGATCTAATCAATTCTTGACAGGGAATAACAAAGGTGTTGCCCTTTTCATGTTAAATAGGGTTCACAGAACAGACAAGCTCTGGAGTTCTTATCTTCATAATATATGGATCATGAAGAAACTAAATATTTAGAACGATGGAAGTGCTCAAATCAATTTATATTTATTTCATGTGGGCCTCTATTTTCCCCATACTGGTCCTTGAACTGCCATTGGTTAATACATAACCAGATTAGGTCTGTTTACTTGAGAACAAAGGACCATAAGATCACACAGTACATGTGGCTCTACTCCTAGTTTCAGAGTTCAGACATTATGGTAATGGACCAGAAAGAAAAAAAAAAAAGCTCAAAAGAAAGAAGAGAGAAAACAAGTACTTACTAATCACCTATTATTTGTCAGGTACATTAAATACATGTAATTTTCGTGTTGCCACTGTCTGGTATCAAACCTGTTAGTGAGTCTTGTATTTGTACACTCTCCCTGTCTCCCAAAGATACATCAATTAAATTTTACTGTGCTGTGCTATGGCTTTTGTACAAACATTCTCCTTCTCTTTGGAGAACTGAGCTGCTGCTCCTGCCCTGTGTCCATTTCGGCGTCTTGTTGCTTGGGAAACAGAATATATGCTGCATTGTCTAGCTGCCAGCAATATTCGACATTAATGCTGAATATTTTCCTTTTAAAGATGTATGATTCCCTAATGCATCGTCCTTTTTTTCTAGCTTTCATCTTCCACACATTCTGAGAGCAGTCTTTCAGTGTAAGAAATATTCGACAGCTTTTCTATATTAATAAAACAGACAAAATTTTTCTCCAATTTACCCACTATGAATTTATATGTGTATGCATCTATAAATTGCCCATCTTGAATCGATTTTTTTTATGTGTGTGTATGTGTGTTTGTGTGTGTTCTGAGGAAATAAATTGTTAGGTTTATCAGTTCATGTTGGTCAATAAATTTGTTTTGAAATACAAGAACTCTATAAGATAAGAAGTGTTTTCCCTTTAAAAATTCCTGAAATTTCTGAATTCTTGGGATTTGCTAAACTCCTAACAAGTGCCATCAGGTGATTTGCTTTTGGATATCCTCATCAAGGGCACTAGAGTCGGGGGAATTCTCCTTGAATTCCAGGAAGTTGTTCTTTGGACGTGATGTTTACTTCCTTTGATGTCACAATTTCTCTTGATAAATGTAAACATTTATTTTTAACATGGTCGTTAAAACTTATTCAATATTCTGTTTCAATTCCTGTGTCAAATACTGGTGGAGTATAAAGGTCAGTTTATGGATCAATATGCTCATAGATTGAATGTAAAGTTAATAAAATGCAGACTTAATGTTATTTTAATATTTCTTAATGTGTCTGGAACATAAGAGGAGCACTTGAAAAATAAACATTGAAAAGTTATCCACTCTAATATAAAATTTAATAAGATGTCAATAAAGTTTTCTTATCATTAACATTTTTGGGGATTGGTACATTTTTATCAATTGTTCCCAGTGTTTCTGCTGAAACCCTTTGTCCGATGTATTTAATTCGCACAGGAATCCCATGAGCTTTGCCTCCTTATCTGATTTTGCAGATTTTACAACTCAGAGAAGTTAAAAACCTTTTCATGTCAGTCAGCAAGCTAACGGCAGAGTAGGGACGGAAACCAGACCTTCTGGATTTAAAGGCCGTGGGTGGTAAAATGCAGTTCTAATTAGCCAATTGTGGGCAGCTATTCTGGAGGCAAACTAAGCCTTGGTCATATATTTTGTGCTTCTTAGGACAGTTTCAGTGAAAAACTGCTACAGGTAAGAGATATTTATCCTAACTTTTAATCCATTTAAATAAAGCATGTCAACCTCTCTGCCCATAATCCTCTCCAGCCTCAAGCACACTCCCGTTTTCCACAACCAAACATCCAGAAGGTTTGTTCCCTCATTCACGTACACTCATGGTCCTCTCTTTACCTACCAGACATTTATCTATGTCTTGAAAAGAAATGAAGTTCCTATTGTTGTGAAGTTTATATTTGGGTGGGAAAGAGAGAAAATAAACACCTACATACATATACAGAAACATAATTCCAAGTAAGGTCAAATAGTAATAAAAAGCAATGAAGAAAAATAAAAGGGGGTAAAGACCTAGAAAACAATAAAAATTAAGTTCTGTTGAAGATATATTACAAGTGCCAGACACTGGCCTAAATATATTACGTGGATTAATTCATTTAATTCTCACAAAACTCTATGTGATAGATATTGTATTTGTGGTGGATTGAGAATGGCAGCAAATTATTAACTCCTTCTGGAATGGAGAGGTCAAGTTTAATTCTTCTTCTTTTGAATCCGAGTTGGCCTTCGTGACTTGCTTGATGAATAGAATGGGGCAGAAGGGACAATAGACCAGGTCTGGACTTAACCTTTAAGTTGACTGGCAGCTTCTGCTTTGTTCTCTTGGAGCCCTGAACTGCCAGGTAAGAAGTCAGACTAAGACTTCCATGCTGTGAGAAAACCCAAGTCACACAGTGATGTCAGGTGTAAAGTGAGCCCCAGGTGAGCTCCCAGACTTCCAGTCGGCATGGGAATGCACCATGTTGGGTGGCCAGCCCCCTCTAGCTGACTCCAATTGCTATCTGACAGCAGCAGAAGACAAGGACCAAGTGAGAACCCCAAGGGAGCCGACCCAATTCACAGCAAAGCGAGAGAATAACGAATTGTTGTTTTAAACCACTAAGTTTTGGGTATTTTGTTATATAGCAGTGAATAATTGGAACAATTATAATCTTTTTATAGATGAGAAAAACCAAAGGGAAGAAGAGTCGAGTAATTTGTTTGCCGTATTCTAATCTGGATTCAAACCCAGGCAGGCTGAATCACCCCCCCCTCCCCACCACCCACAATTTTAAATTCTACCCTACTTGGCCTTATCCCTAGAATGAAACGCTTATCTCCAGCACTCCCAGGGTGCCCCAGACTAAACGGAGTAGTTGCAGACTCGTTTGCATTCCATTTTCTCCCTTGAATCACTGTGGTTAAAACTCAAGGCACACTGCCATTGGAATATGATTGCCCAGCCGAGGTGCTTTGCAAAGGGACCTTGGGCTGCCCTTGTCCCGGAAGTATAATGTTGTCTGTGACCTTTGGTGGATTGGAATCTTAAGAAAAATAAGGAGGATATGGAGGAGATTGACCTGTGCTAATCTATAATCCTTTCATTGTGTTGTAAAATTATGAGAATTATTCAAGTGAAATAGGAAATTGCGTGGCATTCTGATTAAAGAAAAAGAGCATGAAGTAATTTGGTTAAATAAAAGGCAAATAATTGTCACCAAATCAAATTTCTTGGCATATAAATATGTTACATCTCTTGTCGAATACACAGAGCTGATATTCAGATGGGGAAAGGAGTAACCGGATGTCTGTAGCATGACAGCATTAAACAGCAAGTCACTGACCCAGCTGTTCCTTCCTCAGCAAGGAAGGACAGATAAAAGAACAATGTTTCCAAGTGAGCCCATGGAACATATTTCCAAAGACATTTTTCCTTGGGGTATTAACAGTTTAGTTTTGCTGTTTCCATTCTGAAGACTTTGTATACACAACAATAGAATAGCTCATGATAGCTCAAAGGAAAGAACTTTATAGATACAGCACATTTCCCCCCTCAAGCCTTCCAGGGGAAACTCCTGGTACTCTTGAAACTTTCCTGTCAGACTATTATACAATCCAGTGCTTTTTCCAAGCAGGAAATATGATGTTCCAAAGACAACTTGACCTCCTGTTTGAAAATGGGGGGGGAGGGCGGGCGGGGAGACCGAACAGGCATGGTCTAAGTATACTTAATTCATAGACTCACTCACAAATACAAACAAGTTAATTTTGTTAAGAACACAAGATAACATTTCACTTAAAACAAAATCCCAATCATTTATTCTCCTTTGGAGTACTTCTTATGCATCCTTGAGTTTTTAAAAGTTCAAGTGTTGCATAAAAAAATCAACATAATTACAGAAAGCAGTCCTTAAACAAGAATATCCTGTTTTGTTTCCTGCATGCTCACTGGGGTGGCTCGTCTGAATCCTCGACAACATCCAACTTCAAGAAGAAAACATCAAGAGTGCGTGCTGATCTTGGTTTTTACACGCAGCTCCTCAGCAGTAGGGCCACGGGCCCCAATGTGTAAGCCGACAATGGCCCTATTGTTTACTTTCCAGTCAGAAAAGCCGTGCTGCTTGTCTTCACTGGGTTTGGTCTGTATAATCCTAACAGCCATGTTCACTCAGCAGTAAGCCCAAATATGTTTCCCAGAGGAATTTCAAATACATGAGATAGATTAGCATCTCGGTGGTTTGATGCAATCTGTGACAGATTCAACAGTAATAAACATTTTAGAGTGTGGCTGGTGCTAAATTATTTGCTGAAGAACAATTTTGTTTCTGAGGGAGAAAAAAATTAGCAGTAACTTTTGGGTAGTAACTATGCTGGCTGAGGGATAATCCAGCACCCCGACCCTCCTGCCCTCTCAGCATTTCATGCTGTGCAAAGGGAGGGGGGAAAAAAGCTCAATGGTGTACTGATGAATTAGAAAACTTCATGAACATTCAAGAAATGCCCATGCCACTACAAATGAACCATTAGCAGGGCAAGGTATTCATCCTTTTGTCAGATTCTGTGGGAAGTGCGCCTTATTAGCGCTGAAGCCCAAAGAAATGATATATCAGCCCATGTTCACTTATCTTACAGGAAAAGAACAGGCCATCTCAGTTTTAGAAAAATAAATAGCATAGTTCTTCCTGTCCCCATTTCAATCCTAAAATTGAAAATCACCAAACGAAATTCTATTTCCTCTCAGCTTCCAGTTTGTCTCTGTGTTTACAGCGGAATGTGGCTTTGCATTTTAAATCAGTTCCATCATAACCTGAAAGTGATCACGGGCTAATTCTCTGTCTCCGGTTTCCACCCCTCCCCCAGTTGGTGACTTTGAATTTGAATGGGAGTAGCCGATCCTCCGGGGGCCACAGTCACCGCCCTGGAGAAGCAGCTTCTCTCCCCTGCTTCCAGCTGGTTTCCTGGCGTGTTTCACGGGGATTTGTGGTGACTGGCAGCTCTGGAATCACTTTTCATTCTGTCAGGTTGTGGTTAGCCTTGGTGGGGTTTCTTTGTTATACTGGCCACTACTAGTCAATTCCCTTGAAAATATCTGGTTTTCCCTTTTTGCCTTAAAGAAAAGAAAAAAAAGAGACAGGTCCAGACTCCCCACCTTACCCCCAAAACACACAAAACAAACACGGATATCCTTTGGAAATCCTGGGGGGAGATGGAGGCCCAGATGTTCTCCACATCCCAATTTATTTTGATGTCAGACTATAAAAGATCTTGGGAGGACCCCATTTACCCTACCTGTTCTGCTGACATGTTGTTTTATTAAAGAATCAGGGATGAATTTTACTACTGCTTTTTCATGTTAAAACAAAATAAAATAAACTAAACACATAAAATGTGAATTTTTGGAGCACATTGTTTCTTTCAGAAATCTTGAGCATAAGAAGTAGGTACCAAAATTAGCAAAACAAAACAAACAGGAGTGGTTTCCTATGGACACAGAGGGAGAGCTGGCACTTTCCTCATTTGCCTAAAGCCAGCACTTAACCAGTTTTGTATACCATGAATTAGTTTGGGGGGTGGGGGGCAGGGAGAGAATGACGTAAGGTTTCCAACATTTTATATTGCCAAGTTAGGCTATGAGAAAAAACCCCAACTAACACTGAAATCTTGCATCCTTTCTTAAAAGAAAGGACATCTTAGCCCTGGTGGGGGTGGAAGGAGGAAAGCCATAATCTCAGCAAACAAAACAGCTTTCTGAGAACGAGGAGTCGGCACCTTTTACACAGGCGTGCCACAAAAACCTTTAGAAACAGCCAGTTCCCTGAAACATGCAAAACCCCTTCCCACCTTATTGCCTTTGCACCAACCGCTCCTCTAACTGGAAATCTACTCCCTGGGACGTTGGCAGAGCTTTCCACTCAAATCTAACCACAAGAGGTACGGCTTCTCCAGCCACACTGTTTAAAGCCCCTCTCCCCATGCCCCACGTCGACAAACCCTCCCTGCCTTCCCTTCCTCTCCAATTTCTTCCCCTGCCTTAATTTTTATGAAGTACTTTTTATTACCTGGTTATGTATCATTCATTCGTGTCTTCTCTCTCCTCCATGACAGCAGAAAGGCCAGGAAGTCATGGCCTGCAGAGCATTCGCTCACTGCTTTTCTTCCACTACCCAACACCCTGCCTGGCCCGTGTGAGGGACTCAGTACATGCTGGTTCCATTTATACATGTGTATAATTTCAGAGTCTGTGTTTTTCTCATTTTATTGTGGACAAGAGAAAATGGCTGCAGCAGTGCCTGCCTGTGTTTGGTATATGGAAACTACTGTTTTAAGCAAGAGATTGAAGAGTCCCTTAGGCACAGGTCAGGGCATAAGTGAAGAATGTAGACCTTTGGTGCATGTATTCTTCATTGCGGCTGATTTCAAATAACAGGAGGGATAGTCGTGTTTCTTAGGACTGGCAAAGAAGTGATAATAGGCTGCAAGCAGGCCAGACTACAGATGTAGGAAAAAGGAATAATCCTAAAACAGATTTAGGCCGTATGACCACCATCTTCCTCCCCCTCCAAATGACTCAATTATGTAGATTAGGCATGGCACCTTAGTATCTCATGAATTGCGAAATGCATTATGGATAGTTCACAAATATAGATAGTAGGTTTCAAAAGTATATATTCCAGATTTTTGTGCCATCTGGGGTCCTGAATAGGTGGTTCAGATTTTTTCCTGAAAAATATAAAAAATATTTCCTTTCCAAAAAAAAGGCTCATTTTGGCACAGGTTTCTTTCTCCTGGAAAATAGAGGAGGAGCCAAAATGTGCAAGTTTTAAAAGCTATGAAGATTTTTATTTTGTTTTCTTTTTAATTTGAGTCCAGTATCTGCTCTTGTTGCCATACTTCTGAGTATCAGTAATAGATCCAGCAATTGGGGAAGAAAATGAGAGTTTATAGAGTACATACATGCATGTGTGTGTGTGGTATATACATATATATAGGATCAACATACATTGGTTATTACAATAATCATGACAAAATTAGTGGAAAGTGTAAAAGTGTAGATCTTTTTGAAATTTCCTCACTCTCTCTCTCTCTTATTCTTTTATGCTACAGAATGAAATGGAGCTGGGGGATTTAGAAAGCCTCTGCTGATTAATCCATCATATTCTGACAACTGAATTCCCAGAAACAGAGTATTAGACTTTCACACAAAGTGACCTTTTTACTGGAATCTCTCAAGGCCAAGCCTATGAAGTGCTGAGAGGACGACTGCCCCATAGTGGGTCCTCACACAGTGGTAGCTTCTAGTGTTATTAATTGCCTCTAATAGGGAACCAAGGAGTTCAGTGTCTGACCACCCAAGTCCACAATCTCAATACCATCTCAACTGCCGTGCAGAGAAGGTTTTGCAAGAAGTAAGGCTAACGGCAATTGGGTACATTTTACACTGAAGGGAAAGAAGAAAAATGTTAAACGGTTTTTTAAAAATCAAGAAAGTGGGTATTTGGGCCATCACCCAGCCAATGAACTTGTTTTATTTTAGGATTGTATATCATAGAGATTAAAAATAGAACCAAAGTTTAACTTCATTGATAACTTGAAATAAAAATGTTCACTTACTTTTCAAAACTGTCTCAGTACAAGTATAGAGGCAGTTATTTTTGGTAAAAGTGGTCTGTGGACAGAGTAGCTGGTGAAAATGCTCTTAAGTATTCACGTAGGACAAAAAAACCTTCCTGGCACTAAGAAGTCTCAATTGGTTTTTCAGCTGCGCTGTGGTTTATTGTGTGCTTTAAATCAGCTCTAAGACTACACTGCATGCCATTGTGTCTGTTAGAAAATCATTATGGTGCAATTAAAAGCAATGTTGTTTCACAGGCGAACATGGAATTTTCCTCCATGTCTGACGGCTGTGCACCTCCTTCGTGTCTCTCGTGATTATCTGTATTTGCGACAGTCAAGAGACACAGCTGTCCGGAAAACACTCAACAGGTGGCAGTTACAGGGTGATACCTCATCCTTTTTTGGATGCTCACTGACACCCGAGCTCAGGATTTCCAGAGATGCTGTTGCGCAACTGATTTCTTTCAGGCAACACGGGTCTGGAATGTTCAGGGACTAAATTCATCTTCTTCCAAAAATGAAGAGAAATTGAAGTTCCTTACAAAATGAAAAGTGCAATATCACACTAAAATGTATTGTCCTTGGAAGCTTATTAACTATTACAGATAAGAATGGCTAACTGTATAGAGAGCCTGATAAATAGGGAGATACATAGATTACTCTTTCTTTAGGACAGGAGTGAGGCAAGATCAATCAATTCTTTCATTTTTGTAACACTTTTGTAAAGATTGGCTTTATAGTTTTAAAAATGAGCAATTTAACCTTGGCTTCCATAATGACATGACTTGTTGAATGACATAATCTATGATGAAATTAGTCTAAGTGGTTTAAAAATTAATTAAGTGGTTTCTTTTTGCATTTCAGGTAACATTTTAACATGAAACACTTAGGCTTCTATCTTCATTATTTATATAGCATATATGTGTGTGTAACAGTATGGAAATAAAAAAATAAGGTGATCGACAAAGATGTAGAACAATGCACTGAACAATTCTTATAACTGTGCTAGATTATTAGTGTTCACAATTGGGCTTATGGGTTCTGCACGATTGTTGTATGTTTCTTCCTCTCATTTACACAAACCATTGCAATTCCAGAGCCTCATTTCTGTCCAGTGAATATTCTGGGTTGTCTGGATGTACATGTGTAAGCACAATGACAAGACAGTATTGAATAATAGATATATGTCCTGCTTCTGTGTTCTAGACCTGGACCTGGGCTTGCTTGCTGCCAGCTCAGTCCCCCTCCAATGTTGCTAAATAATATTTGGCTGTCTTTAGATTGACCTGAATATGAGTACAGGCCTATAAAATCCTAAAAGCAGCCAACCCGGGGATAACCATATCCCATAGGGTTAAGTTTAATTTTGTCAAAATTGTTGTCTTTCCTTTTCCATGTTAGCAAAATCATGTCCAGTGGTTCACGAAGATTTATATTTCTTCTAAAACATGACACTCTGACATTTTCTGTTTGTGTTTTCATGTCCCAAAAGAGGGAACCACATGCTATATATGTTTTCTGTTAATATATTTGCAAATTGGTCAAAAGTGTATATTCCAGATTTTTGTGCTATCTGGGGTCTCGGATAGGTGGTTCAGATTTGGGCTCGGAAAGGTTTCCAGTGGATCAAACACATGGAATGAGAAGCTGTAAAAAGGAATCTGTTTAGTAAGTGCACAAGAAGGCAGGGAGCAGGGAAGAGGCTGTAGGAAACATGACAGACTACAAAGCAAAGTTTGGGAAGACATTGCATGTGTTTTGGAACAAAACTATTTCATTTATTCTATAAGTTTAATATGTGCCAGCTGTTATGATAAGTGCTTAACTTATTTTATTTTCACACATGAGATTGGCACTTTTACTTCCATTATACTAATAAGAAAACAGTGGCCCAGAGCTGATAAATAATTTGCCTAAGGTCACACAATAAGATAGTCTTCCAGGTCCTTATAACTTCTCACAAGAGTATAATTGTTTCTTCCCTAAACAAAATATGACTTTGTACATATATTTCTACCATTTATAGGTGCTAGTTAATAAAGCAATAAAAAGATTTTTATAATGAAATCCATTGTCATAGCTTTTAAAATAATACAATTCCTACAAAAGAAGTTCAATGGATATAAAAATGTGTATTCTTTTGAAGGCTTTGGGCATTTTTCTAAGTAGAGTGTTCGTAAAGATTTTTTTCCTCAAGTTTTCATTTGTTTAATGATTGATATAAAGATAATTTTATGATATCCTTTAACAGAAATTAAGAGAACTCTTCCTTTTGTCTATGAAGTGAAATGAGTCTGTAAGAAAAACTAAAAGGAAATTTTAGAAACTTTCTATTGTCTATAGAAAGAGATATGTTCCCAGTTGAGACATGTGTGGGAATGACATGGCAGAACACATTTTCACAATAAGAGTACTATAAAAATGATCGGTAGAAAATTATTTCACTCATCTGTGAGGTATAAAAACAAAGAAAAAACTGAAGGAACAAAACAGCAGCAGACTCACAGAACCCAAGAATGGACTAACAGTTACCAAAGGGAAAGGGACTGGGGAAGATGGGTGGGAAGGGAAGGAGAGGGGATTAAGGGGCATTATGATTAGCACACGTGATGTGGGGGGGGGCACGGGGAGGGCAGTATAGCACAGAGAAGGCAGGTAGTGACTCTATAGCATCTTCCTATGCTGATGGACAGTGACTGTAATGGGGTGTGTGGGGACTTGATAATGGGGGGAGTCTAGTAACCACAATGCTGTTCATGTGAAACGGAAGCATAAGATTGTATATATATCAATGATACTGGAATAAAAATAAATAAATAAATAAATAAATAATTTAAAAAAATGACTGGTAGAATATATTCTATGAAATTAAACTTTGTGTTCTCCCCACATTTTGAAAGTAGCACACCATGAAGTCTGTCTTACACTAAAGAGAGATAAACAACTGAAAACCTAAAAGTAAATCCTAGATTTTCATTTGGTTTTTTTTTATTCCCGGTGTATATACTCGGAGGAGGTGAAAAAAATACGTAGTTGAGATGCTCTATGGTTACCTCCAGTGTCTGGCCACGATACTGGCATCTGCGTGACACTGTAATGACAGCTCAAACATGTAGGCAGACAGGACAAACCCACAGGGGTACAGAGCACCACGAAAGCACACGCAACATGAAGCCAAAGAAAGACCATTGTCTTAGGGTAACTGCTTGCAGTTGTGAGTATCCTACTATAAATCTAAGCCTTGCAGGGAAAGGCATATTGTAACTATAATTGCCATTTGAGATTATTCTTCTGCCTGATTCAAGTAGATGCGGAGGACCTAAATTTTGTAACACTCCTGAGCCTCACTTTATGTCATTCATTATTAGACAATTTTAGTTTTGAATCAGTATGAGCTTTATCTCTAGTTACGATGTTCACATCCCCGTAAGTAAGAGGAGGATCAATAGTAAAAGGAAATCAGCAAATTGTAGGCTTTGCAATAAATCTAAGGTATTAGGTGGACATAATTTAAACAGCTGTTTTTCTTTTCCTGAAGAATAAACACGTAATAGGAGAAAAATGAGGCTCTAAAGGGATTATGCATTCCTAAATATTTTATAGCTGTGTTAAATGCGATGCTGTGCTTTAGTTCCACTGCTGAATATTTGCTGATGATCATTTCCTCACCAACTGAAAACCCAAAAGATGCTGTTTGAGGTTTTTTGTGTGGTTTCAGCCTTGGCCCTTCTGTCAGCATTTTGTTGCATGATTGTAAAGAGCAGCTCTTTGCATGTGAGAAGACAGATGCTGGTGATTTAAGCAGGGAAACGCACCACAGTACTTTTATTCAGCTGATATTTAATGATTTATTGTTTAATGTAGTTCATCTTTCATAACCCTGAGTTTGAACAGAAGCAGCAGCTATTAGGGATGCAATAATATTGAACTTCCTACCAGTGACCTAGGAGAGGTCTTGTTGAAGTTTTAGCTACTGGACCTATCTGGCCTTTCCCCTAAGCACTGAAGGAGAGTGGCAACTGAAGGAGAGGAACAGTTTACTTTCCATCCCTGGAGTCCTGGACAGAATGTATAAATGCCAGATAAAGATGTTGAGGTCAAAACTCCTTAACATTGCTCAGCAACATTGGAGAACAAAACAATGCACTTTCCTCATTATCAAAAGAACACTATGAAAACTCAGAAAACATGGAAGATCATGCTGAGCTGAAATTAATTAAAAGGGTAGAGGTGTCCCTGGTTTCAGCTTGAAAGGTAAACTAATTTTCTTATAATTTGCTTTTATTAGTGTGGAAGCTTTTTGGCAAGGTATTTGAAAAGTCTTTTTCCTCTGATTTTAGAAGGTACTAGATACAGATATTTAGACAGACGATGGACGGTTAGATAGAAAGATGGATGATAGATAAGCAAAGTACTTAAAACAAAAAAGCCTTTCAAAAAAACTAAAGCATATGAGATACATATCTAATGAGACTGAAGTCTTTTGGAGGAAGGATGATACCCAATATGCTGATGAGAATTATGGTATTAATGTTACCAGCTAGGATGCTTTAAATACCTTTTTCTATCCCAAGCATTATCTAACTTAATAATCTGTTTTCACTTTGGCATTATTAGTAAGCGATTGAAAAGGAGATTACAGGCTAGGTTGCCTGTCTCTTTTTCCCCCTGTTTTTCTTCCCTTGTTTGGGTAAAATTCTAACATCTGTAAATTAAGATTTACCAGAAAGAAGAGGATTATGAACTTTCATTACAATTACAGGCCTACCAGAGAACAACTCTTGCCTAGTTATGACTATATCTAAGCCCTTGACTGCTTACAGTAAATAGACCAAGAATATTTTCCTTTCTAACAATATATTCCTAAAAGACAGTGAAGGCAGTGAGACCTATATTTTGAGATGTTCTCACTGTGAGAAACATACTTTCCCTGTGTCCTCCCTGATGGGACTACATGGACTAAAACTTCTGAATGGTTCCCTCTGCCTCATTGCAGCATATTCCATTCATTGAGTCAGAGTCAGGACTTTTCTCTGTGGATTTTCCTGTTTAAAGTTAAAAAAAAAATTTTTTTTTAAGCTTTTGCCTATGATTCAAAAGCATTTGTATTTACCTCTGCGCATCACTTGAAAATACTATCTTAGATATATTTATGCATTTTGCCATGTTCGATGATGCTCAGCATTTTGGATTTGTCATCTGGCAAGTAAGTAGATAATTTGAGTAACACTTATCATTATGCAATTATGACATTTAAAAAGATAAAGGAAACGTTCTGTATGAGGTTGTCGAAAAGGAAATACTCAAAGGTGTAAATGTGTTCTACCTTATCCTTTACTATCATAAATTTGTTGCTAGAAAGTTCCTTTTTCCACTTTTGAGGCTGAGTTTTACTGCCTGGTCTACCCTGGTCTAGTGCATAGGATTCCTGGATTCTCAGCCTCATTATTTGTGGAGAAAATCTTTCAATTGTTTATTCATTTGTAGCATTTAATTGAACCACATGTGGGGAAATGGGTATGTTCATGTAAGGAATTCGGCCCAAATTATCATGATTTCATTTAAAAAAGAAAGATCAAAGTATACATTCTGTTTTAACAAGGAATTGTTTAGATAAGCTGCCACAAATTGGAAAACAGGTATAAATGTATCAACCTCAACAAGTTACAAAGTTTGATTTGGAATACTATCCAAATTTATTTTTTCAGATGGAATACAGACAGTTATTTTATGAGATTTTTATTTCCCTATTTGCTCAATTCCAAGATTTATAGGAGTTCTAATTTGACCCATGGCAGAAACACCACCACAGAAACAGTGGGGGGTTTTCCTCACAAAATTTTATTATAATTGTTTCGAGGCCCAAGGGCATATTATCATGTGGAAGTATATATTTTAAAATGGTATTTAAAATTTATTTAGCCTTTTAAGGATTCAAAATAAAAATCTATTCCTTTTTTGCTTGTCTTTAAAGGGGGAGATATTCTGGGTTATTCTAGTTTGGTTAACTGTGGCATATTTCTTGGGAGCTATCATTTGCTACTATGTTTGCACAAATAGCTAGAACAGATTTCAGTCTTTACAGAGTTGGATTATTCAGGTGAACGTGGCTAGAGCACTCAATGAAACCGAATATTTCATAATCGTCGATTACCATGAGCTCTTTAATAAGCTTCTTAAAATAAGTCTTCAAGAAAAGTGGAGAAAAAAATAAAAGTGAATACGATATTGTTATGCAAAGAAAGTGTCTACATGGCGCCACAATTGACTGGGGATGGTTGTGAGCATTAATATCAACTGGAATCTAATGCATCTTGGGGACGATTGGCTCATCTTAAAAAAAAAATCATCAGATCACACAATGAAAATATTCAAATTAGAAAAGGTGGGAAATATATGAAATTTTCTTAAAGAAATGCCCTATCAACCCTAGAATCAAGAAAGTCACGCCTGGACTCAAATTATGACATAACAAGCCAACGTTTCTGTAGGAGAATGGTAGACTGTAGTACAGTAAGCCAAAGCTGGTCACAGATTTCCTCTCTACCGTAACCTTAAGTAATGTCACTGTGTTCGCCTGACATGATGCCATATTACTTAAGGACTTGTAGAGAGAAATAACCCATTCAAAGTGGTTGAAGTAAGATATTATTGGTACAGGAAGGAAAATAGGTTTCACTTGTCTTACTTAGTTTCTTCTAAAGTCATAAGGAAAACTTACATTGGGACCTAATAGAATATTTTAAGGGAAAACTGCAAAAGACAGAATTAGAAAAAAGTGCCTAGTGGAAATTCTAAAAATTATTTTATAAAATGATAGCTAAAGGTAGTAACCCAAAATGCATAATTTTCATCATAATGAATTACCAATTTAGAATTGAATGATGGCAAGTATTTTTCTTATCATCAAAATGTGATTAAAAAAACACATTTAATACTCTTCATTTATCCCTACCCCTTTTAGAGGAACCAAAAAAAAAATCCCATAGTATTCCTCAGGGGTCACAACAGATTCTGTTGTAATTATAAAGTGCAATTCAGAAAAATTTCAATGGTGTTTTATAGAAAATAATAATAATGAGGAAGTAAAAGATGTTTGTTGTGCCTAGAATAAAGCATGGCACAAAAAGAAAAGTCTCTTTAATTCTTAATGCACTTTCTGAGGACCACTTGCCTGAGAATTACCTGGGGAACTTGTGAGAAATCCTGCAGTTTCCTGGGTTCTATGCCAGATCTACTGAGCCTGAGTCCAGGGGAATGAAATTCAGAGCCTGTTTTACTGCATACAGTCACAGATGCTTCCTAAGTGTGGACAACTTTCAGCATCACCCTCGTAAAGGCAGTTCTTCAGTCTGTGTGATCACTTAGGATCACTGGGCAAATCAAAGTAAACAGTGGGATTAGTAAACATGTGGAAGAGAAGTTGAGCATTTTCTGTTGTATCCTTGCATTTTGGTAGATTGTCTTATACATGGTAGGCACTCAACTAACATGTTAAATGATTGGATAAATGGAAATTCATCCCTTACACAAAGACAAATGTCATTTGGATTCAAAATATACACGTTAGAGTAGGAAATGACAATTAGGAATTATTCAGGGAAACTGATCGTTTTATCTTTTATGCATATGCAATAATATTTGGAATATAGAAGATAAATAAATAAAGTTAAATTACAGAAGAGGTAACAAGTGAGGGACAAGGGGACAAGTTTAAATATAATCATAAACTACTTAGCGAGACCTTGCTAATATGAAAAAAAATGTTGAATTGCTAGCCATTATTTTTGTTTAACTTTTAATGTTTGTAAGCAGGAAGTTGCTTATGGTAGCACAGTATCGTTTCCAAATTTAGGGATAAATTTACTACACTTAAAACAAATTAAAAAACAAATGTTCTTACCCTTATGTGTTTGCTGAAAGTTATATTCCTTCCATTTTAGGAATGAGAAGCTCATTTTAACATGCTTATTCATTTATTCATTCATTCAGGAAATACTTATTGATCAACTACTTTGTAGATAGTTAAAAGTGTTCTCTGTGCATGAAAACTCATTGCTCAAAATATTGAGAGAATGGCTAAATTGCATTACAAAGAGATAAGGGCAAATATATAGGTCTATAAACATGTATTATATTTTAGGGATGATTAGTAGTGTTTCAGGGACTACACTTTTCTTTCTTAAACCTCTGCCATGAGTCTGCTTATATGGAGACCACATAATTTAACAGGTAAATACACACTTGAAGGTGAAAGTGAGGGACTTTCTGCAGGAACTATCTCCACTGATAGTTTAGGGCTAATCCAGAAGAAAACATTCTCCTTTTTATCACAGATGGTTACGTACTGAAGTCGGATGCTCTGATTTGGGTCATACTCATTGGGAGTATTACTGAGAAAAAGGCATTAGCATTTACATCTAATTCTCTCTTTGTTGAAAGGAGCTGTCACAGGCTTAAACATCTCCTCAAGTGTTTACAGACCATCGTTTAGAGCAGCAGTAATATTTCCCCTTCCTCTTGTCATATCTTGGTTAGGGACGCCTCCTTCCCCACTATTGTTAAACTGGGTGTGTCCACATCCTGCTTCTTTTGTATTAATCTCCTTAACCTCTTTAATCATTTTGTCTGCTTAATTAATGGGCCAGCCCCTAACTACTTTGGCTACTATTGCATCATTTTAACAAAGAGGTTACACGTACACTGGCGTATCTTAATTAAAAATGTGACCTGTCTACGAAGGTATTTGACAATAATTGAAATCAGCAGGTCATTAAAAATTCTTCCATGATACTACTAATTTGTTTGTAATAGCCTTCTAATTGCAGCATATTAAACAAAGACAAATGTGGGTTGGACTCTATGTAAAAAGGATCAACCCTGTCTTTTCTGATTAAAACAATTATAATTTCTTTCTGGTACAGTTGAAATAAGGATAGAAAGCTATATTCTGTGCCTTTGGCTGACAAGTTTCTAATGTTCAGGTGCTTTTTCTGAAAGGTGGGCTTCCTTTATGAAATGTTGTCAGTTAGGAACATTGCGTAGTCTAGGAGAAATCACAGAGATGCAGGTGCCTTATGAATAACCAGATGGGAAGTGGAAGATGATCAAACTTCCTCCTAGACCCTATGAGTCAAATAGGAATGACAAAAGACTTTCCTTTGAAGCAGTGAGGAGAGTAAAGCTGAATTTTAAAATGTCTTGTATACAAATGACGATAATGCCTTACACAAGCCTCTTTCTTAAAGAAATGAAACCTGTTTTCTAGAGCTTTTCCCATCACCAAAATACAGGCAGAGTCTGCAATTAAACTCAGCAGCTGTTTAACAGTGCCAGAAACACTTACAAACTTTCAAAACGTTTCCTTCAAGCAAAATAATATCCTCCAAAGAGCACCCTTCGAATTCATTCTCCACTGACTCAGAGGGAAGAGTGCCACCTATTGAATCATGGCCTCAGTATTCACAGCACCTGACGGTTCTTCCCAGGCTCCCTCCCACCCACCCACTAGCACATCCTGTTCCCCTCAGAGAGCTGGATATAATAATGCTCTGAGGTGGTCTGACGTTCACGTGTTAAGTGTGCTCATATCACGCTCTATAATTTGAGGAAAACACATGAATTTTAATCAGTTTTTAAAACAACCAGGCCTCTCTTCTCTTTTACTAGAATGGAAAAAATTCACTTTATTACCTCAAAGATGCCAAACAGTGCCATTTTATTACTGTGGGAAGCTGGAAGTCATTTCCGAACTCTTTTGGCAGGGGTGCTATGTAGAGCATCCAGTTCAGTCCTTTAAGTGTCTTCTGAGAACCACCACACAAACTCTGATTTACTGTCTTCAGGAGTTAAAGGGACCTTTTCTACCCTGAAACCGAAGAAAGGTGAAGTGTGTTTAAGAAGCATCCCATGAGACTTGCAAGAATATGGGTCAGCACAGAGTGAGCCAAATGTAAAGAATGTTTTGATAAACCACAAACATTTTCCAACTTGTAAATTTTAATTTGGTTTAAAAGATTATGTTGTATATTAAAAGACTGTTGTCTCTATTGATTGGTTTTCAGGCCACTTTAATAAACTTACATTTAGTGGCTCTGTGGCCCCTTTTTGACCACCCCCCCCATACAACCCCCCACCCACACTTGCTATTTGCATTGTAAATAGGTCTTGGTACACTTTGCAGTCAATGCCCTGTCACAGTTAAAAAATATACATTATATATTGATACATGCATACACTCACACCCACACACACTCCTGTACTATGGCAGTACCTAAATTCTAAAAACATATATTTGAGTGATTATGCAAAATTTAAACAAGAATCACATGGAGATTTTGCATATTTTATAATTTACATAACCAGAAGACGGCAACACTCCAGTCACACTTCTTGCCATTTAGCAGTGAGCAATAACTATTTGAATTTATGTGTTAAAGAGGTGAATCAAATCTCTAGTAGTTAAACATTACATAAGTTGGGGGACTGCTATTGCTTTTAATTAAAAAAAAAACCTCACACACATGTATTTTGCCCCCAGTTTATTATGTTTGGCCAGTCTGTGGGGTCATAAACACCAGATCATTAGAGGCAAAAACACAGTAAGAGAGAAACAAAATATTAAACCACTAGTCAGAAAATATATTAACTGCAGTGCCTGACAAACAGTGGGCTCTCTATCAATATCTGAAGAAATAATGAAGGGATAAATCATACCTTAATTCATCTATCACATCAGAAATGAGAAGCTGACAGTGTAAAAGGAAATTCAGGAAACTCGTTTCCTTGACAAGAATCAGGGAGCTGCTGACTTCTTGTAAAAGGCCAATCTTCACTTGCCTTTATATTTCTAAGCTTTGACTAGTAACTGTCCAGTGCAGTTCTCAAAACTATGGATAATTTTTCTCTGGTTATAAACAACCCCAAATGGAGAAATGTTCTCTCTAGTAATTGCATTCTTAACAGAGTATTATATTCATAAATGGTATAAAAATATCCATGCTGGTAGCCTTCAGGTTCCATGTCTTTTTTTAGGTGAATTAATGTCTTCTTACGATGTGGTTGTTAATGGAGAAAGCATTATGTTTTTCTTGTTCTTACAGGTTAGGGAAATATAATCTGACACTTGGAGTGGCATATTAAAATATTTCAAATATTATGTGGGCTATTCCTTATTAGGACCAGGGTGATAAATCTGTTATAAAGTAGAAGATTCACACTTGGCAGTAGGTTGAGGATTTCATGTTGCTTTCATTGCTAATCCAGTAGGGGTAACAGAGGCCAAATCTTCAAGTAACACCTGCCAGCCAAATGGCAGAAGGAAGTGAAGGGCTTCAGCCAGGAAGCCAGGGAGTGCAGCGCAGCGCCTCCCCCAGAGGTGTCCAGGATGCCTGACTTACAGGAGTGAAGTCAAGCTCCCAAGCTTTGACATATACCTAACAAATAGGGACAATTTCCAAGAGCAAATTCATTGCTAACTTTCTGAGTCATCATTAATGGCTATTAAAAGAACACAATAGAAGAAAGAATGGTACTACAAGATAAAATAAGAAAATGAGTTGGTTAAAAATATGTTTCTTTTTTTAGAAATATGTCCATTCAAAGCTGGCACATACATTGGATAGACTTATACATTTCTTATATATTTATATAATTCATTCTTTTATATTTCCACCCACCCATCCATCCATTCACCATCCATCCTTCATCCAGTTATCCATCTGTGGATAAAATGAGAGTTCCTGTGGCCAGGATTCTCACCTGGCCCTGGTTCGCTAGCTCACTGCACACCTGTGGGCAATACCTGGCTGTTGACCCTATATAAAGAGCTCTGCCCAGTGCTCTGGGCATGACACAGTGGCATAGCTGTGAGGCTGCAGGAGAGCAGAGCAGAGTCTGGAGTGGTGGCAATGCCAAGGACAGAGGCCCAGAGGATGGCTGTGTGGGACGACTGTGCAGAGAGGCCCAGAGGATGGCTGTGTGGACAGAGGGGCCCAGAGGCAGAGACAGGCTTGCTGCATGCAGACTCGCTCTGAGTGAACAGGATTTTAATGACTGGCCTGCCACCATGGAAATAAAGTTGGGTATAACCCTTTCACCTCAAAGAATGTTTTGCGGTCAATTTCCTTGGTCACACTGAACCCCTGGTGAACTTGCCCGGGGCTGAAACCCATTGACAAGACACTGTCTATCCCAACAAAGTATTTACACATCATTTTATACTTTAAACCTAACCTGTTTTGGGTACCTGTTACCTGACGAGCATTATTACCAGGGATAGAAAAACATAGAAGATGGAGTTCCTTTGTTCAAGGAGCTCAAAGTCCAGTTGGGGAAAAAGTTATCACAGTACTACACAGTGTGACAGATGCTATCATAGCTACAGTCCATAAGTATAGAATGGCTTGTAAATCAAACTGATGGATCTGGTAAGACTAATACTCAAACTGAATTTTAAAATATAAATAAGGAGAATTAGGTAGGTGGTGAAAAGCAAGGGTAATTCTAGTCGAAAGGTGTGACATATGCAAGACCTGCCTTTAATAATTGGTATTCCTTTATATTCCCAACATAATCATTTAACAAAACACCACTCCTTTACCACATTCTATGCACACAATGTAATATAATTATTCAATTAACAATGACCTTGGAGAGGCAATAGAGCTTATTGGTTACATGTACTGCTCAAGAATCAGACTTCCTCAGCCTAAATTCTGGCTCTTTTCCTTTCTAGCTGATAACTTGGGGAAAATTACTCAACATCTCCCTCACTCAATTTCTCTTTCTTCAAATTGGGACAATAATATTACATCTCTTATAGTGAGCATTCAATTAATTTATACAAGAAAAAATTTATCTCTATCTGGCATGAAATACATCTCCCAATAGTTGTTAGCTAGGATAATACTTTCCTTCATTAAAATTATCCTATTGACAATAATTATCATAACAATAATAATAATAATATTATTATTATCTGTTGAAGATACGCTTGAAAACTATCACAAACTGAGACTTACTATCTCAGAGACCAGAGAGATTTTGCTTTTCCTTAGACTTAGAACTGCTTTCAGCAGGACAGAGACGCACCTAGAGCTTCATTTAGATGCCCGAGTTCAAATTTTGTCTCTGTTACCTTCCAACTCTGAGGCCTTGGACAAGTAGCTTAATGCTTGTACCTCAGTTTCTTATTACACACTAGGATGCTAAAGACACCAGTATCTCCCTCATGGGTGTCTGGGAGGATTAACTGGGATAGCATGTGTAAATGTGACTAGCATCATGCAAAAATTTGTTTCATCATCCAAAAAAATCCTTAAAAAGGCTTAGAAAATGCAAAATGGCTAATCTAAGGATGGTAAAAAATATCTTCCCCAAAATACTTTCTATCATTTGAGAGATCACATATAAATATTCTCGACTGCATTCACTAACTCTGGAAAGCATTCTTGAATGTTACTGCTGACTTTGATAGGCTGCCTTGGCGTCTTTACCAGAACCTGCTCCGGGTTGCAGCTATTCATAGAATGCCCTTGGATAATGTGTTAGGTTTAATTTGCATGACTCCTCCAATCATTTCGGAGGCAGAAATAATGGCAACTAAAACGGTCATCTGGAGAATGAGCTAAGCATGGACATCTTTTAATAAAATCTCTCTTTTTTTGATTTGTCCTTAGAATAAATAACCCAAAAGAAGATAATATAATGCTTTTGGAGTAAATAAGCATTAAGTATGCTAACATAAAATGAATTTTCTGTAGATAGAAAATACATTCTTTAAAAGACCACTAATCTCATGTGGAAAACAAATACAAAATAACTTTAAAAAACCCTAAATTATAGGAAAACAGATATTACCCTAGATCTTTCATGGAATTATTTTTAATTGCAAGTAGTGTTTTAAGGCTGAGAATCCAGCCTACTCAAGCAGTATATACAGAGTAGCTTTAAATAAATTCAGCATATCATCCTGTTGCTAATACTATTAAAATCTTTGGTCTCTCAAACACCTTTTCTGCTTTTTTCCCCCCAGCATATCAATTGCTTAATACTATTACACCCAAGGCCAGGGTTCCTTACTCTGCCTAAAGGAGTGTGGAAGTTCCAGGCTAGCATAGCTTCTATTTTATTAAAATTTTTTTTCTTGCCTGCAACCTGATTTCTTCTGGGTCTGACCTAATTCCCTTGATGCCTGGGGCTTGGAAGGCTGTGCTAATCTGCATCTTGGATGTGTGGCGGAAAAGTGAGACAACTGAAAGAAAAGTAAATAAAGGAAAGAATAGAAGCTGGGCAAGAGCCCTCTTCTAAAGTGGGACATTTTTGTCTTATGCTATCCTTTTAAAGAGGAGCCTAAATTTAACACATGGCCTCAAATATAAATGTCCATCTCTTTCTGATTCATCACTTTATTAAAGCTGGCTAGTAAAATATTTTATGACTAGGACAAAAAAGGCAATGGCAGAATGCTAATTGTTATTATCAATGAATCTCAAGGTAAGAAAAGTATGTTTATGAAAAATAAGTCATGCTCTAGAAGTCACAGTGAAAGAAAATGTTTGTGCTGACTTTAATGTAAAGATTGCGAAATAGTCTAGGCTTTGTTACTAAGCCTTGGAACGTGCTGATATTCAGAGCTTTCTAGACCTCTCCACTAACTTACTGTTCCTCTGGGTCTGTTCCCAGTTTCTTTTTCCCTTTGGGAAGCAGGTTCTTTTTACTGCTCAGATACGCATTCAACATCTTGTAGTCATTAATATACCAAAGGCAGGGAGTAAAGGGGGCAGATTTTCAAAGAGTCTCTGCTCACTCGATTCTGGATCACCATGAATCCTTGAGAGGTGGGAAGGTGAAAGTTATCCTTTCTTGGTAACCAATCTCAGGTTTCTTTTTTTGAGATTTTAAGAAGTTGAGATTTTCTTTGCATGGATTTTTCAAAATAAAGAGGGGGCAGCCATTTGTGATTTGATCAATGATGGTGCGCCATGCCATCACTGCACCTGCTCCCATCAAAAGAGATGTACTTTAAAGCAAAAATGCGATCAGTAACAGTAATTGTTTCCAGCACACTGACATGCCTTAGTTCAGGGATTTTATTCATTTGGCAGCTAAATTCATGCCGTATAGCCATGTGACTATCAAATGTGACACAAATAGACATGATCCTCTGAATTTCAGAGCTATTCCCTGTGCCTACCCGAGATGCCCAACCTGAGAAACTTCTGTGTTTCAGGATGTATTTACAGATGCAAATATCTATTTGGTCTGTTGTTTAAAATAATTATTCATCAGATATTTAGGGCTGCTAATCGGTATAAATCTGTATGTTTTTGTGTTCTTCTTCAAGGGTGGAGGGTGTCTTCTTTATATTTTCCTTTTCCCTGTTTCTGTATTTTAGTAGTGTATCGCCAGTGAGCATTACCCACCACCCCAGGTGCTCAGAAGGAAAGAAAAAGAACAGGAGTTTGGAACCCAGATAATCCACCACCTGGAAAACTAACCTAGCCATAGTGAATAATGAATAGAACATTAGAGAATATTTTTAAGTCATTAGGAGTGACCACTAGTTTGTGTGGGTGTGTGGGTTACTGCTATATTTTTAATGCAAGCCCATGGAATCAGCATTTTTCACACTGATGAAGAATGTTTGCCGTATCTGAACATTGTTCCTAACAGAGCTGGAAATGCCATTTCAAAATAGTGTAAGCCTTCACAACATTTTCTCCTTGATTCAAAGAAATAGAAAGCCATAGAGTGATACAATATGTTGCTCCATTTTTTCATTGGCCCTTTCTGCTTAAACTCCTGAACAACTAAGAGCAGAAAATCCAGCTATCATTTAGGATCCCAAACCATGCATTACAGTTTTCCTTTGGCAAAACTATCCAAAATAATCTTATATTTCATAGTTTATATTGCTCAATTTTGAAATACATTACAGTTTGAGCATTGGACAGGTAAGAGATTAATTTGCCTTTATAAAATCGCACACCCATGGGGGCGGTTGTATTTTATGCACAGGTGAGCAAGAATTTTTTAGCAGCAAATCTATGGAGTTGACATTTTTATGCCTTCTACTTTTTTTTTTTTTTAAAACACAAGTCTGCGCATATGAACGCAGATTCCTAACTTTAAACTGCTTGTTGGACTCATCTTTTGGTTTAGTGTTATAATTTATGTGGGTCATAAACCCAGATTAGGTGTAAACATTGTTCATATATATAGACACACATCCATATGCCTTCCCTGGACACAAAAATTTTTATTATCAGGTATAGTAAAGGACTGATTTATTTCTACTTTAATTAATATTTGTAACCCATTTCATAAAGAATGCTACCTATTATACTGAAATAAGAAGAAAATGTTTAAAAATGAACACTGTCTTCCTAGAGCACATCTAGGAGAGATTGCCTATATTCTTGGTATTTTTTTGCAAGGATCAAACAAATAATGAAGAATTAGACCGGCTTTTTGTAAGATTTAGTCCTTCCAAATTCCTTTGCATACAATTTTATTTTTATGAAATTCTGATGAGCAAAAGGTGGTGCTGAATTTCCTCAAGCAAGCTACACCCAAGGCTTATGATAACGATCACAGCAATTACAAACACAATAGATGTACATCCCCCCCAAGTGAGATCTGAACTCCTGATAAAAGGAAGACTGGGGGCCTCTTCCTTTTTCCTGTGTGTGTCTTGTGTAACAGCCTCATTGTCTATAACTAATAGGTAAAAAAGCAAAGAGGTGATTCTGTAATACAGTATATAGTGAAACAGAAACCAAATTGCTTGCATTTCTACTTGCTATGCTAACCCTTTTCTCAGATGATCTTGGCAGCTTTGCCTTTCTCTAATTTTGCTAACATCTCGCAGATATAAAGCTGTGCACCCCCAACCCTCTGGCTCTTTCCCCTCCCTTCTTTTCTCCTTCCTGCTGTTTCATTACATTTTCTTATGTGCATACCATCAAGTCTTCTTGGACACATAATAAGATTTGTGCCAGACTATGTTTCTTGGCTTTAATGGTTAGTTAGCTTTCCAGAATACACATGCTGCTTTATACATGCTTTTATTACTGACATCATGAGAATGCATCTCTCCTGTTACAATTGGGTGTTCACCCTTAAATAAAAGCAATGAGATCAGGTTGTTTAAGAGAATCTTTGAAAAGCAGAATAAAAACAGCTGTTATCTGCTTGAACCATTTCTTTCTCTTTCATGATCTGAATGATAATGATGTGTATCAGTGGGCAGTCCCGGTCTCATTAAAGGCCATACATCAGAGCCTCTTTCAGGTTGGAACTGGGTCTCTGTCCCGGAGTTCCTACAGGACCGTTTCAACCTCACTTCTAACAGGTGTTGGTGCTTTGCGGGAGTGGGTGGAGGGAGGATAAAACACCTTTGCTTGTTCCCTGCTGACCTCCGGATTCAGGAGGCTGGTTTTCATTGGCAATGTGGATTTGAAAGTCAAACCAGGTCCTTGCTGAAATCTCTCTCACCAGGAACAGATTACAAATATTCCCACATGTCAAACATATGAACAATAGGGTGGTCCTTATTAATCAAAGCTCTCCTAAACCAAATACAGATGGTAGCAATGAACTTCTCTTCCATGAAGATTTCTTGAAATAGGAGGAAATCTATTTCACAGAAATGCACGTTTTTTTTTAAGTGACACCAGACAAGGAATAAAGAGCTTAAACCAAATGTACCCAAAACCAAAACACAAGAAAATGATACAAATAAATAAAAATTTAAAAATCCCTGTGTTCCCAATGATCCTGACCGGAAGGTTGATTGAGCTTATTTCCATTCAACACGCCTTCATTACAAGCAGTTTCTGAAGATTCTGCAGCATTTGCCTAGAGACTGACAAGCTTAAATTGGTTTTAACCTCTAGAGTCCCCTTTTCATATCACAGATGTTGCTGACTGGGGAGCAGAGTTCTGCTTTCCCCAAAGTCAGTGACGTTCAGGCTCTGGTGGCACCTACCATGGAGAGCAGAGCTCCTCTCAGACAACAGTGCCGTTTGTTATTTTTAATTAACAGAAAAACATTCATAGGAATGGTTGAAATTGCATTGTATTCAAAACTTGAGAGTGAAGAGAGTCAGAGAAACAATTCTATTTAAAGAATAGCTCAGGGGCTGGACCCATGGCTACATTTCTCTGACCGGAGCTGTATTACCTAAACCTCTTGGGTAGTGGAAAACTGGGCTGGGGAATCTCCTGGGCATAAAGATTCCTTGGACTTTTAGTGTGACCAGGTGTTACTATTTAGGAAGAGTGTATTTCAGATATTTTAGGAAAATTGTTTCCACTGTTCTACTTAAGACTGGTGCTATTACCATCCTGTGATCTCCTTCAGGGTGAGGGATCAAAAGATGCTAAGATGTCACTCAGTTCACACCTTATCTCAAACCTGTGTTAAATCTAAATTGTATTTGAAAGGTGAAAATTTGATTGTGAAGCCCTTAACATAGAGGGTCTATGATTTTTTCCACTGACAAAAAAAAAAATTCATGATGTAAAAACTATCAGAAGCCATTTTTCTTTCTAACCTAAATCTTTTATACTGTAGCTAAGAGTGTACTTCCTCTTGGTCTGTTCTCAGCAAAAGAAACCAATATTTAAAATTGCTTAATGTGTGGGTAAACATGTTTTAAAGTCTCATCTCAAACTTTTTCAAGGTAATTACAGTAGAGATGAGAAATTTTTCTACTAATAGATTAAGTGTGTCTGAAACCTTAGATTAATTAATTGCAATCTTTTTCAAGAGAACTAAAATTTTATAACTTTTCATGAGGAGATAACATTTTATTGGATTTTGAAAGGAAATGAAATAAAAGTATATATATATATATATATGATTAATTCCCTTACATGCCATAATCATTATTCCACAAGATGTCTTTGGGAAGGGGGGAGATGATCCAACTGATTTTTGAACTTGATAGAAAGTTGCAAAAAATCCTTATGAAAACAGACTCTATTATTATTTTGAGAATGTGAGATGTTTTAAGATAATATTTCAATATCCCAAATAGTTCTCTGAAAGTGTAAAAGTAGATTTGAATCCAGGCCTTGTCTTAACCAAAATAGATCATCTAATTCTAAGTTAACACAGAATCATTGGTAAATGCCAAAAGAAGACTTCATTATTCAAATTTTCTTGTGTTGTTGAATAAATGATAACATCTCAGTGAAATTTAGTTTTGAGCATTCTCACCCTCATAGACCACGCATTCCTCAGAAAATACTTGCGTGTGCATTTAGCCTTATTACTGAATCATCATAAAATTCTGTGCAATTTTTGTATTCTATGGCATAAATGCAGTAATTTCTATTTTGAGAAGATAATTGCTGATTAGAACAAATATTAATATCTCAATACTACTGGAAAATGCCTGGACATTGTCTTAGAATGTCAACATGGGCTTGTAAAATCTTTGCTAAAAGCCATGTTTATATTCAATTCAGATATTACACAAGTCATAAGTATTTTAGAGTAATCCACTGATTTGTCTACTAGTCTATTTTAATTAAAAATAAGCAGATGTTGCCTATCTGTCCTTTAGAAGGAATTAATAAGAGTGCACATGAGAGAGGAGAGAGAAGATGATAATTTTGAGTAAGACAAAGAAATGGAGGAAAAGGAAGAGATAATTCTTCACCTAGAAAATAGTATTAGTTTGGGGAAAGTTGGAAGGGCTACTCAACAGAACATGGGTATATAGATAGCCCAGGTGGAACAGTAAGGAACATTTTAAAAATGCTTACAACATCTCAGGCATTTTGTCCAGTGCTTTTTACGTATTCAAAGCCGTTGAGTGAAGTGGCTGAGAGCCTAAGTTCTGGGTTTGACTTAGAGCCTTGCCTTTTCCTGTTTGTGTGACTGTCTACGTCACGTGTAAAATGTGGCTAAAAAGTCATAATAGAATCTTTCCTATAGGTTTGTTATGAGGATTAATTGAGTAAATATTTGGAAAGTTCTCAGAACAGTGTCTGAGACAACTAACCACTACATAAATGTTTATTAAAACATATTCTTGTTCGATTTTCACAAGACCTCTCTTTGAAACAAACAAATATTATTTTCATTTTAAAGTGAAGACAACTGAGGTCCCAAAAGTTGAGGCAATTTACCTGAGATAATACATCTAGGTGTTGGTATTCTGTCTGTCTGATTCTAGGGACCACAAACTTCACTGTGCTGCAGAGTGGTAATAGGACATGAGGTCTAGCCATGAACTTTTAACTACACTGAAACAAAATAATCAGATTTTCTGATAAAAGTCAAAGGCACTGACTTTACCTACTGCCTCTGTCCTTTCAGGAAGGAGTGGTAGAAAAATGACCAAAACATGGAAACACATAAGCAGCAAACATGTATGTAAATACGTATTTTATACTTGCAACTCTAATTTTTAAACTCATTTTCCTTTCCACGAGGTATTATCATTAAAGAAAGTGTCATGCAAATTCCAGGAGACACTTTACCTTTTATTGTACTATGCTGGAATTAATTGCTTGTTACCAAGGTCATCTCATCCACAAGATCTCAGATTCCTCAGATCAAATCTGTTGCTTAGATCCTCTCTCTACTAAGTGAACCTTTATTTTTTATACTCTGTTTATTACACATTTAAAAAAATGATTATATGAAAAACGAGCATCTTCTCCACTCCATTGAAAGCTCCATGAATGCAAGAATTATTTCTGGCTTGCTCATTCTTTTATCTCTGGCACGTAGAATGGCATCCAGCATAGAGTGGGATAACTGTTCAAAAAATGTTTGCCAAATGAATAAACCAAAGTCACTGGCCTCTTAATAGGTTGTTTGTGGATGTTAGTGGTGAGAAGTTCAAATAGAGACTGGTTGCACACTAGTGACATGGTGAAAGTTGTGCGAGGAAGAATGCTTTCTGGGCAATACCATTTTATGGTTGTTTCAAGTAATCCGTATGGAAAGCTAATAGAAAGAAAACAAGAAAATGTAGAAAACAAATTCGACTTTAAAGGGAAAACACGAGTTATTTTGTTTCACAGGAGGATGAGGAATTTAAAGGAAATAAAAAAAATTTTTTTACAGTATTTTTTTGCAGTTTCAAATGAGTCCCTTTCTGCAATCTTATTAAAGCAAGCTGGCTGTTGTTAGAACCTGTAGGTTAGAACAATGTGTGCCAGGAAGGTGAATGGCTGCAGTAATACAGCCTTTATATGGTAGATTCTTTTGCTGTGTATCAAGGAATCACCACCCAGTGACCCCCAGGTGCAGGAACTTGTATGTGATTAATCAAGGAAGCACTTTCTTTGCTGAACTCTGGAGAGAAGTTTCTGTACTCAGCAGGTGAAATAACATACTAGGGAGCCTGGCAGGCAGAGTGGCATATTCCCTCCTGACCTCAATTTCCCAAAGACACTGTGTAGTCTGTTTGTGGATGACACACTCAATGGGAAAAGAACCAGACTAGGGAAACCAGCGAGAATCCTATCATAACCCTATGGTACTAGGAGATAGTTATCTTCTCATTTAATTAAGGAAAGAAGCTAGACTTCACTGGTATTTGAGAAAGAAGAAATACAAACTAATTTGGTTACCTGTTTTGAAAGAAACTATGCCATCTACTATGTATTTTGTTGCCAATTCATATCCTCTTAATTTATTACTCTTAGAATTGCCAAAAAAAAAAAAGTCTGCCTTTAATCCTTTAGAGAGAAAAGCTGTTTACCATATTATTTTTTTCTCAATGGTTAAACAAGTGACTATCTTCAAGGGGAAGGTGTTTCTAGGGATTTAAGCATAACGTATATTTGAGTTTTTTTAATTTTAAATTTAAAAGTTAAAAATGGGACACAGTTGTGTGGGCTTTGTTCCCTTAAATAGATGATCCACTAATGCACAGTGAGTTCGAACAAGTAGCTGCAAATGATGCTGTTTAATTACTTCATGGATGACTAATAGGTTTCCTGAAGTTGATTACAAAAATTTTCTCAGAAATCAAACATTCTCATCTTATAAACAAAATAAAATGAACAGGACAGTGGTATAACATAATAGGTGTTCAATTGTTAATTGGTTGATTAATGTATGTCTATTAAATGGGATAGAGTCCCTATTTACTATCTGTATGCATCCATTTGGTGCAGCCCTCTTCAGTATTAAAATTTGGCTAGGTGATTATATAAGGATTTTCCATGATGCAGTGTGTAATAGATAGCATCTGCCTACCTCTTGAATCAATAGGCCTCTCATTGGTGTTTCTTTCTCACTGCTAAATTAAAAGATAATAACCTTCAAGTAATTAAAAAGGGAGAGACAACTTGTAGAATCTTCTTTTTTTGTCAAAAGTTGAAGTTGGCATAGATTTCATTTAGAAAGCAATAGGAACAGAAACTGTTTAGCCATTGAGGGAGGACCTCATCTATGAAATAATTGGTGCTTATTTTATAAATGTCCTTGAACTTCATGAGTACACTGCTCATGAAATTCTATGTATGTACAGTGGTTTTTCTGGCACATGGAGTGTTGTTTTATCTGAACTTTCTGCATGCCCAGGTGGTAATCACTGATGTCCTTCCCACCCCAAAATGATAAAGACAACTGGGAATATTTAAATATTGCTTGCTGAGAATTTCCGATTTGTTAAAGATGTAATTGCTAATAGAATTTTTACTGTACAATTTCTCTTCTCGGTAATGAGAAACTAGGGAATTAGTTATACACTTTTTTCTTCCTCTTTTTCTTTGTTGTGTTAGCTCTCCATTGGAAAGAAACGGGCTAACTGCTGCAACTTATAACTATTTGGAAACATCAACAATGTTGAAATTTGCACTCCCATGTGCAGATGTTATCAGACAATAAAAATTGTGTACAAACAATGAAAGAGGAAAGCAATTTTATCAAAGAGTGATTCGCTTGGATGGGGCCCAGAAAGTCACACTTGTCCTTTTTTTCAGAAGAACATTGTGAATCAGTAAGATGAGATAGATTATATTAGAGCAAGATTTTGCAAAAGATTTTCTAGCTCAGTGATAGGTATGGTCAATACTAGATGACTGAATTCATGAAGCATAAATGGTTTTACCCCTACCACATTATATAAGCAAGACAGGCTGAACGAATAAAAAGAAATTGTGCCAGTTGGCACTCTTTCCCACTGGATTTCAAGATTGTAGTCAAATATGTATCTCCTTAATATTATTGGGCATGGTCTTTTAATAATATGCTTCCAGCAGAGAGGTTGGGCCAAGTCTTCCATTGCTAATTTATATCCTGCTTATCTAAGCACGATTGGTTAATCCAAGTATGGCTTTTTGGGATGTGGGATTAGACTAATACTACTCTAATATAGATAATTTTTTTTGCTTCCTTGGGGCTTTATCTGTCAAGTTAGCTTCTTTGTTAGCTTTAGCTTGCTCTTCCAGCATAATTTAGTAGAAATTGGTAAAAATAGATGAGACTTCAGTATCCTTAAAGACCCTAAGGCAGCAAAGTTACATGGGAAGGCAGGTATAAAACTTAAATATCTCAAATATATTCAAAACCTTCCTCCTAAAATAAACTATTTTTATTCATTGAATCCAGGAAGGAAATTTCTTCTTTTTTTGTATGGGGGCTGGTTGGGGGTGTGGTGAGGGGAGGCGTGAAGGTCGAGAGGTACGTATTTGGTGCTTTTACACATGATTTAGAAATATCAATGATATCGAGATTTGAAAACAACCTTTAATTGTGGAGGTATTGTGTAGTAGTTGAAAGTATGCACAGTGGAGTTCGACAGACCCGGATTTAAATCTTGGCTCTGTAGTTTGCGCATTATATGACTTGGTGTGTTACCTTCTCCTTTGCCTCTTGCTTCTCTTGAGTAAACAGGGAATTAAATAAGATGAAAGGTGAAAGTGCTTAGTGCACTAAGTCAAGCATTTCGCACAGTGGTAAGGATTTAATAAATGGCAGCTATTATTATTATTATTTTGGATGCATTCCTAAGCTTCCTTGACCACAGTAAAATATTTTTGCGTAGATAGTTTCCTTTCTCCTTTCCAGAACAGGAATCCAAATAGGCTTCGTATGATCAGAAAAAAGGCACTACCCAGCATTCAGTGTGGCACAGGTTTGGACAGAGAGTGAAGTGTTAAGTAGCTAAATTGTCAAGAGTTGTCTGAATTTACCATAGACAGACTTGTGCAAGGATGGAATCTGTGCTGCATTCGAAGGGCACATAAAGATAAATAAAGGAGCAGAGGACCTGCTAGAGTGGTGAAGTAGAAAGATAAATCCTTTCTTTATTTTGGAGGAAAAAATATGTGAGCCATAGGTAGGAAATGATGGCAGAGTACATAAAAATTGAAGCTTGTTTGCCAAATTCTGTGTTTTTCTTGTTCTTTTTTCTTTTGCAGAACACATTGACCAGTTACTAAAGATGCCTGAAGAATGGCTGCATACATAGGTAGAGAGAGCAAGCAGCTCCTCTTCATAATTTGCAGGGTTTACCTTAAAATAGCGAAAACACGGGGCAGCTCTTCTCCGATCGTACTCGCTATATTGTATCGCAATTTATGTTAACAGTGACTGTGTCTCCCACAACTGCTGCATGCACAGGACCCTATTTTATTCATGTATCAACAATCCTGAGCACAGAATAAGTCCTCAAAAAATGAGTTTGCTGCATCAATGAATCAGTTTCAGCCAGTCCCAGATAAGGGCATTCATTTATCTAATTTGTTACACTTGATTGCCTGTTACACTTCAAAGCAGCGTAGGCTAAAAATGAATTTCTAGCTCAGTAGTTACCCAACAATTTTAGCATGAGGGTTTCCTTTGTCAAAAATTTGCATGAGTATTTGTACTTGAATTATCTCTTGATTGAGAAAATACATGACAGAGCAGCTGCTGAAGCAGCTTCCACGTATATTCAAAACTGGGAGTGACAGCTGTTTGCGGCGGCCTCCCTGTAATAGCAAAACAGCTCTAGATGTATTATGAAAACATATCAAATGTCCATCTATAAAGGATTGGTGAAATAAATTATGCTACATTCGTATAATGAAATAATTTGCAGTACTGAAAAAGACAATAGATCAATATGTACTGATAGAGAAAAATATCTAAGATATATTAAGAGAAAACATCGAACTGCAGCATGAAGCATACAGTATAATTCCCTTTGTGGATGAAAATCTACACAAATCTGCTGGAAAGAGTACGGAAAAATTCTGGAAGCATGTACTATAAATTGAAATGAATGTGATAGGAAGGTGGCATTTACTTTTCACATTATAGCCTATTACACTGTAGAGTTTTCCCCTCATGAGTATGAATTTTTTTGTATTTTAAAAATCGAAATAGCATATCTATATATGTATTATTGCTTTCTCTATTTATTATATATATATTCTTTTAAAACGTATCTCCCCCCTTTGCTTAAGCCTTGTCTGTTCAGCCAGTGACTCATGTTTGATACATGTCTCTATGTGAAATCGTTTGCAATAATTCTGCTGCTGCCCCTTAGTTCTTTCATTACCAGAACGAAAACCTGTCTTTCACAGTTTTCATAAGTACTTTACTTTTTACAACAAACAAATAAACAAACCAGCAGTTTTTCAAAAGTTTGCTAGCTGCACTATTCTTGTCATGCTCCGGAAGTATTATGGGGAAGCCCAAAATCAGAATGGCTGAAAACAGAACTCTTCTGATTGATTTCAGAGTGAATCTTCAGAACTGCCTTGCTCCCTTGTTCTGGGGCAGCCCAAAGTGGGGGTGAGGGGTGTTAGGGTGGATGGGGGAATCCACAGAACAGTTAATGTTCTAGGGAGCCCAGTGTGAAAACTACCACCTCCGTCTGCACCATGAGACCATTTGGATCTGATTCAAGGTCAAACAAGCTACAGAGTTGAGATTAGAATCCAGATTAGCAGATGTGAAATTTCATATATTGAGTTTCTTTTTAACTTTATATTAGCTCTGCATTGCAGGAAGTTCAGGAACCATGATTTCCTCATGTTCACATTCACTTTCTCTGAGCACTCCCAACCAGTGCCAAGCAGAGTGCCTTACATTTACGGGTAATCAAAAAGCTGTGCAGTTAATTAGTGGTTGAATATTGAAGGTTAGATGATGTCCCCAAAATCATTCAGCAGGTAAATGATAATGATATCAATCCTGTAAACCTCATTCTCCATCCATACCACTTACTATTACACTCTATCATATTTGGCCTAAGTCATTTGTCACAACATATTTAATTTAACTTCTATATAACCTTAAATGTTTTCTAAGTTATTGAGTTTTCCATTTCCTTTAAATGTAAGAAAAACAGTAAGCTATTATGTAATATCTCCTTCCTCTTCATCACTCCATCAATATCTATCTCAGCTCATTGTCTATTTTCTTCATAGCTCATATCATAATTCATAATTACTGTGTTCTTTTACTTCTTTTTAGTATGATTCTCTACTAGGAAAAAGCCCTTGTTCCTATTATTTACAGGGCCTCTCTTTTCAGTTATGGCTGTGTTATTGAATGATGAATGGTTCAATAAAGGTTACATTATTCAGGGAAATTTTCTTGCTAAAAACAACAAAAAAAATCTGTATTAAAAAGGTTTTCATAAAGCATCTAAGAAGTGAGAAGATGGTAAGGTCTACAGGACAAAACTGAAGAAAAAATGGGAAGCTAGAGAAACAAGTAGAGCCTAGAATACTTAAACTGCCTTTGCTGCAAGGGTATTTTTGAATTTGGTCAAATTAGAGCTCTAGTTTTGCAGACTCTTTGAGAATCTCTAAGGTATATAGTGTAAAAAGACATCCTTATATTGAATGGGGGGCCCCAAAATACTGCAGTCTTCAAAGGATACGGGAACCAGCCGTTTCTATGTCTCTACCCTTCCCTCCTCTGCTCCTTAGGGGATTGCAGCGAGGGTGGATTTGACACATCGCAGAGCAGGTGAGAAAAGGAAAAGGGAAAGCAATCTATCCTAGAGAAGTTTTTGCCAATACTTTTAGAAACTTACAGCTTGCACTGTGCTCTTCTTTGGTGGCCTATAGATCTACAGTTTATAAACTAGATTTAAGGTAGTTCCAGACAATTAGTGCCTCGAGGTGTCTGGGAGAAAACATACATTTGACTGGAGGAAGGCACCTCCTCAAGAAACCCCCATGACTAAATACACGAGGAAACAAGGCACCGTGAATGCATACCAGGAGAGACATCCCTCAGAAGGGACAGGCCTACAGACTTCAGATGCAAGATTATCAGTCTGAAACTACGTATTGCCACAATTATGGAATTAAAAGGCAAGTTTGAAAATAGCTGCAGGGACTATCAAAAGTGACTTAGAAGATTCAGAAAATAATCACCTTAAAATTGTTTAGGAAAGAAAACTTCAAAAACCAATATTGAAATCCAATGGACAGATTTAACAGGACATAAAAACCCAATGATGTAGATCAGAGAAATTGTTCAGAATATAGCAGAGAGAAATAAAAAAATGGAAAACATAAAAAACATGGAGTTTAGAATGAAGGATTCTAGTCTATGTTAGAGTCACAGAGGAGAGTTGGGAGAGGATGAGACTGGCGTTCTTTGGAGAGAAAAGGGCTGATATGATAATTTTTCTCAGTTGAGAAAAGATATCAATCCACAGAATGGAGACACCCTCCACTCTTGGGCGGGATAAATAGAAAGACAAACTGCCTACATCATTGTGAAACTGCAGACTGCAAAAAACATAGTGCCTGGAATATAGCAATCGGTTAAGGAGTAACTTTGAATAAATGGACTAATTTTCACTGAAGACTGAGGCTTTGCTGTTAGACTGCCTTGTTCAGTCATACCACATATGCCAAGTTACTTGATCTCTCAAGCTCTTGACTCCTCTTTTGTAAAAGAGGATAATTTATAGTATTTACTTCGTATGATTGTGGAAAGGACTGTATCAGTATTTAACAGCATGTAAGAGACATGCTTTTAAAATACATAAGCTATCTTTGTGGTTACACTACACAAAATAAAATGTGTATTTGCAATATTTGGCATTTATATATGAATTTTTAAATTTTTATTATTTTTATTTTCTGTAAAACAGATACACTTTGCTGGTATAATCTGCTTCTGTGTGATTTCAAATTTTTTCAGAGAAAAAATACTGATGAATGAATTATTTTACATGGTTTGGCACAGACTTCAATAAAAAAAAACTAAAATGACACAATTAATACTGGTATATTGTTTTACAAGTTCAAAGTGCTTTAACATATACCATTCCATGACTGATTTTGCCAACAGTATCGGCTTCTGGAGAATGGGTAACTTTCTGTGGAATCTTAAATCACAAATTATACTACCTGAAATTAATTCTGAGAATAAGAATCAACTTCCATTAAAGTTAGGACTGTATTATAATCAATTCAAAAAAAGCCATGACTGCCTAATATTGTGACATATTGCCTAACCACTCCTCAAGGTAATTGCAAAACATTGTTTTCAGCTGTCCTCTTGCAATAGATACTGAATATTAATAAACAACAGAGTGGAAAAAGACAATATCCAGAACAACAGAGTTGATAGAGAATTTAGAGAGTGCAATTTGAATGTGTGCTTTTGATTGGTAGCAAAGTCATATTTCATAAGGACCACTTATTCAATGACCATTTATTTACCACTAATTGTTTGCACCAAATTGGTAAAGGATCTTTTAAATTTAGTATATGCATATCACATCATTTCTTTCAATGCGTTTTTATTAGCCCAGTATATATTCTTTGAGGGCATGGCTATCGAAAACACCATAAGCACAAAGACAATGTATGCTTCTAGGTTCTTGCAGAGAAAATCATGGTAACAGCACCTTCATTTGTTTTCAGTTGGGAATCTGTTGTCATTACCAAATTGGAGAGGAGAAAGAAATACCCTGAAGGTGTTTTGGGGCATAATACAAAAAAATACTGTGAGAGGAGGCACTATGGAGACTAGCAAATAAAATCAGGTCAGTTACTACCTTACCATGCACCAAAGATTGCTGGTCACCTTTGAAACCAAGACCAAATCAAGTAAACTAAATGAAATGGTTTCCTGCTTAGTAGGTTTATTGTATTAGATCCTTTGTAAAAAAGCCTGTGTCTGCTTTATTTCATTTAGATAGAAGAATAGTCAGACATGTCATTAGATTACCTTTGAATCTGACCTTGTAATTGTCATTTTTTTTGTAAAGAATAGGACTTTTTTCAGGCAAAAGAAATAAAATTCTTTCAAGTTAGAGACATTGAAACCTAATAGATTGTGCTATTTAAACAGAAAACAAACTAAAGTTGCTCTGGAGCCATTTTTCTTTCTTTGTTTCTTTGTTTCTTTCTTTTTTTTTTTTTGTAATTAGCCACAAGTTTCTGAAGGACATTAGGCAATTATAGAAACATACTCAGCTACGTGCTCTTAGACTTCAAATTAACAATTGTTTTCCTGGTTTCCGAAGACCATTCATTTCCTGTAGCAATACTTTCAGAGACCATTCCCTTTTGCTTCTGAGCAAATCTTTTATATTTACTTAGCAGTAACTCTAGACTGAAAAGTAGAATTGTGTCCTTTATGTTATTGCAGATCTTCTTCAGTTTTTATTTGGATTATTAATTGAATATAGCATATATTTCATTATCAACATGTTGCTAACTCATTTTCTAATTCTTCTAAATGATTACCATAACTTTAGTTCTATGAAAGGCATTCCAGTTTCACTGAGTAGTATCTAAAGACTTTTTCCTTGCCACTCTTTCTAAATAACGTTTAGTAGCCTTATACATGACATAATATTTCTATATGTTTTACCTAAGTCACTCTTGTGTTTATTCTTTCTCATTGATATGACACTTCATATGCCTTTCCCCATTGATTTAATTTACTTGACATTGACCAGTTATTGTGAATAGATAAAATTTTCACAATTTTTTACATTTCACAAATGTAATATCATATCTTTCTAGATCTCATTTCATGCAGCCTGTGGAATGTATTTCAACTCTGGAAAATAAAGCCAGTTTAACAATCATATTTTCATGTTAGGCTTATATTCACATTGCTTTATGATTTTCCAGTACTCATCCAAGCCCCAAAAAGCTGTATCTCACTAAAGAAAGATAGTGGGTTTTAAATAAATTTATAGGACCATCACTTTTATATGGCCATATAATAAAAGAATATGTGGAAATAGTATTGATAAAATTTAAGTATTCTCTTCAGGTGTAGCAGAAGAACAAAGGAATGGACTATTATGTCTCTGTTTTATATATTTATCAAAGACTGCCTGACTGCAGGCAACATATGTAGAACTGACCACGACTTGATATCTTGTTGGACACCTGCAGTTTATGGTAACAATAGGGCTTTGGTGTTCACAGTAAACAGGAGGGAGATAGTCTTTTTTTTAAATAAGTGACGACAATTGGTAGACAAGATAATATATGTCTGAAAATTATCTTTAAAACCTACTGCACTTAAAGTGAGTGAGTAAAAGTGATGCATTTAGCTGTTTCTTTTACCCTGATCTAGTACAGGTAGATTATGAAGTATAGCTTTTCTAGTCACATTTTTTGAGCATCTCAGTTAATACTGATACATTATCACCTCGAGTGTTCTAAATGTTCAGGTGTATGGCCTGAATTATGTCCCCTTCAAGTTCATATTTTGAAGCCCTAACTCTCAATGTAATTGTATTTGGAAATGGGACCTTTATGGAGGTAATTAAATGAGGTCACACAGGTGGGACTTTACTCCAATAGGACTGAGGTTTTTATGAGAAGAGGAGGAGACAGCAGGTTTCCCTCTCTTCCTGCCACACGGATGAAAGGCCATGTGAGGACACAGTGAGACGCAGCTATCTACAAGCCAGGAAGGGAAGTCTCACCGGAGACTAACCCTGCTGGTACCTGGATCTTAGACTTCCAGCTTCCTGAATTGTGAGAAAATAAATTTCTGTTGTTTAATCCACCCAGTCTGAGGTATCTGTTCTGAAAGCTGGTAAGGTTAATACAGAGGTATTCAAATTTTTCAGATCACATATCAGTAAAACTTCTTAAAAAGCACTTCCTATATAGAATTATTGTGGCAGTGGCAGCAAGAGGATAATGATTACAGTGATGTCCTATTGGTTACACACCTGTTAATTATACAACTCACAAAGAGAAATGAATGATTAATTATTTAAAGATTAGTTTAGAAAGCTAAAAAAGTATTAAAGAACAGGAAGAGGCACAAAATGAAAAGTAAAACTTTCCTTCCCTACTTCCTCAGAACTGCTCACCCTTCCTTCCCAGGTAACCAACAAATTTTAAGAGTTTCTTAAATATCTTTCTTATAATTTTCTAGTCATTCACACACATATGTATACACATGCATAACACACACACACACCTCCCCTTTTTTCTATGTGAATGAGATTGTACTATACTTCAACAAACAGATTTTTTAATCACTTTTAAAAACATATTTCCCGACATATATTACATAGAGACCTTTCTCATGTAAAGGCTCCATAACATACCCTGGTATGAGTATGCCTTAATTTATCTAACCAATTCCCAGCTGATAGGTAGTGGGTTGTTTCTAATTGTTTTCTGTGATAAACAAAACCACAGTGTCGCATAGATCTTTGCACATTTATATGAGAATTTTCATTGAAAAAGATTCTTAGAAATAAAAGATAGTGAATAAAAGTGCCCATTGGTCATTCATTTTCAGTTTCGATAGATAATGTTAAATTTCCTTTAAAAAATGTTGTACCGAGTTGCTTTCCCACACAGAGTCCACAAAGAGTCAGCTTTCCTAAAGCTTGGTCAAGATTGACTACTGTAAGAGCATTTAGGTTTTTATAATGGGTATCTTATAGTTGTTTTAATTTGCATTTCTTCAGTTATCAGAGAAGTTGATCATCTCTGACAAGCTCTTACCTGGAGGACCTTTTATTGTTGTTAAATAATGAAGAACATATGAGCACCCATGGTCGCTGTAGTAGCACCAACATGCTTTCCCCCTCTCCCTCACTCTTTATGTGTTGAATCTTTATGTGAGATGCTGCAATGGTTCAGGAACAGATCAATCATTTTGATATACAACTACAATCTATTTAAAGTAAATATTAAATGGATTGAGTTTTCAATTTACAATAACTCTAAAGTAATAATCTCTTTCTATACATCTAAGATTTCCTCCACTGTGGTTCAATAGAGACAGCTGGAGTGATGGATGGAAAGAGCAGATGATACATGGATGAGAAAAAGTTTGGTAACTTGAGGATGTCTCTTCACGATGTATGTTTAAAGCCTAGGACAGTGCCTGACATTGTATGTTCTCAAGGTAGACAGGCCAAATGAATGCACGGGCAGTTGTAAATGCTAACATGCAAGTAAAGTAATTAGGGAGTTATCTTGGAGGAAGACTCCTGGAAATTTTATTTGATAAATAGAAACACCCTAGAATGTATGTTAATTGGCCCTATGGAAACATTCAAGTTTTTTTTTTATCACCAGATTAACAGAATGGGGTCTCCCAACACACTTAATAAAAATCTTCCATATTCCTATTACTGTCCATAATTCTGGGATCTTAAGAATAATTATATCAATCAACTTTTTCTTGACTTTTCATTGTTGATTTTGGTCAGACTTCCTGCTTGGATAATGGAACAAGGGCTTTAAATACAGTTTTGTCTTTGATCAGATTCATTTCCTAGTTTATGTCTTTATTTGCTTCTGTTTTCTTTCCTCCAATGTTTCATAATTCCTCTCAATCTTAAAATAAATGTTAAAGTTGCTTTTTAAAAAATCAAATAGTCTAGACAATAGCATGCAATTGAAAATAGTTTACTTTTATCTCAGGCATGTGTGGTTCACCAGACACACAATATGCCCAACAAGTGGTTAGCTCACATCTACCCCTATTGTGTGTTAGTTCTTAATGGACATTCAGACTGTTATTATATTTAACTCAAATTGCAATAGTAGTCTTGCTAATAACGGGGTATTGAAAAATCCCATATGTTGAATCTGGGTGATTTTTAAATTTTAATCAACCAGAGAACAAAACCTGCTTTATAGCTATAAATGTTGATGTGATTTGCTGTGAGAGTAGAGGAATTGCTAACTGTTGGGGAACAGCGGAATAACTCCCCTGGAAAAAACACTATAGTGTGATGATTATGTAATGTATTCCATGCATGCTGAGACTTACATGGAAACTTAAAGCACAGAAGGGCTCAGTTAGGCCAATAATTGAGAAGAATATCTACAACATTTTTCATGTCAATAATCAGTGAAACATAGGAACAGTTATTAAGGGAGAAAAACCAAACCACTGTTGGATAAAAGGAATCATGACCAACGAAGGGCATGACCTTCCTCAGTACAAACCGGGCCAAACTAACTTAATTTTTTTTTAATAGGATTACCAAATTGGTGGATAAAGGAAGGCAAGTAGGGTTATAAGAGCAGGACTTTAGGGAAAAGTTTGATACAACAATTACTCATTTAAATTCTTGGGTTGTAAGTCCATCACGGGAGTGTTGTGAAAAATAATTTACCACAACCATGTAAGGTTTAATCTCAGGAGAAGCAGCATGTTTCAGTATTCATGAAGTAAAATCTATTCTTAGAGAAGAGCAAATTGGTATATTAAAAGGAAATTATATGTTTATGTCACAAGGTACTGAAAAGGACATTGAAAATGTCTACAGACATTCTGCATAAAAACACTAAAAGGAATAGGAGACTATTTCTTGAGCATGATAAAGAGTCACTATTTTAATACAACAGCAAGTATTTATTTAGTAGTGAAACCTAAGAATAAGACAAGGATCCCCATTACCATCATTAATTTTTATTATTATTTAGGGATTTATGATTAACCAATGTAACATGAAACTTAATATCGAGTAGAAATATTGGACAGTTATAATTCCCAAAGAGTTATATGAAATAAAAGATTATGAATATGACTTAAAATATAATTGTGTGTAATGTAAAGCTAGAAATATAATTAAAAGAAGAAATCACAGAAAACATCAATAAAAGATATCAGTAACCCAAGATAATTTTTAAAAGAAATCTTTAAGTCATCGATAAAGAAAATTATAAATAGAGCTGCAGTCTATATAAATAATATGTATAATAAAATTTTAAAACTTTAATGTGTTTAATTGAGGATAAAACAAGATACTGGGAGAGATGATTGAACCTCATTTATTTATAGGTGCAATATAATTCCCTCATTTATTTGTATGTTTCATGTCAATAAAATAGGAGCTTTTGGGGAAAAGTATAACATTTGTTTCGAACATAACATTCACTTAGAAAGAATAAGCAGTCAGGGCTATCAAAGTAAATTTGAAACACCCACCACCACCACCACTGTAAAACACATTCTGAACTTATAAGTAAACCTACGGTGTTGTTATAAAAATAGACAGCTGAGTGGAAAATAATAAATAGTCCCGAAATAATTGTTATTATTTGTAAAAAATGTCATGTATAATGAAGTCATTGTAAATAAATAAAATGGGGAGGAGAAGACTTAGTTAAATGTGGTAGAGGTAAATAGGTTGCAATTTGGAAATCCACGTATTCCCTTGCCTGACATTTTATTTCAAAATATATTTTAGATGGATTAAAATGTTAAAATGAAAAAAAAAATCAAATTGTTGTTGAGTTCAAAAAAAAATGGAAATAAATAATTTGGTTTCTGGACAGAAGACTGAGTTTACAAATGATTAAAAGTAGTCCTAAAGAAAAATGCCAATAAATTTAGCTTTATAAATATAAAAAAATCCTTATGTCATAAAGAATACCCCACTCTATATTTGATAAACTGTTAATGATTTTGTAATTAAGAGAAAACCTGTACAAATTCATAAGTTTTGGGCACAGGACACAGACAGACAATTCATCAAAGAGGAAATACAACTGGTAAACAAACATATGGGGAAATGGTTACTTCATTAGCAGTCAAAGAAATGCAAATTCAACACTGCTTATTAAAAAAAGTTAAGAGTTTGTTTTTGTAGCTCACGGTTCTGGAAAAAGGAAGGGAGTAGAAGCAGTTTGAGCCTTGGGATTTCTGGGTGTTAGGGAAAGTGTGAGATGTGGACCGACAGGAGAAAACCCTGTCCTGGGGACCTGGTATATCCTGCAGTTCTCTCCCTGCAGTTGTCCTGGGTATAGGTGGCTTAGAGGGGGAGGGGGTAGAGGAGGGAAGCTTGGATGGAGAAGAAACCTGTCAAGCATGATATTATATCATTTAGTTAAGTTGAAATAAGATTGTTAATAAATAGCTAAGAATGGTATTAATGACATCATCTTTCAATGATCGCAAGAGAAAAAACTAAAAAAAAGAGAGGAAATAAAATAAAATATTCACTGATAGAAAGGATGGTGCATATGTGGAATTTTTCTACCTGTAACATCATTTATAATATTGCATTAGTGGACAGTAACAACTGGTTAGAGATGGTTAAAGATTAGGGGCTGATCTCAACCATTACAAAGCACAATGTTTACTGAGAAAGTACTATATTCTGGGCATTGCAGGGAGTTCTTTACTTGGATTCTCTAATTTAGTTCCCACAGGGAGGTGCTGTTACTGTTGTTATCTTTACTTTACTTTTACACAGGAGAAACTGAGTCTCAGGGAGGTTAAGAGACTTGTAAAAATTACCTTGCTAATAGACAACAGAGCTACCATTTGAGCCTGAACATTCTGATGACAAAATCTACTCTTAACCACGACAATATGTGTAATATGAAAGACTGTGTTATGATATCATATGCACACTATTATTATGACTTTAAAAAACTGCATCCAAATTCAAAATGAAATACATAAAAATGCGGGGAGATGTGGCATTACAGTGGTGGGATAGATAATATATCACTGCTCTCTTTCTGAAGTTTTAAAAAATTAAGGCATAACACTTTAGGGTAAGAAATTTTTAAATGAAGAAAAACTGTCAGGCAATTACAAATATTCACACCTCTTGTCCCATCACAAAGTTGTCACACCAGCAGGAAGCCTAATGAGCAACCTGGACTTAGGCTGATGATGGGTGTCATATAGTCCCTTGAGGAATTTAGAAGTTGTGTAAGTCTTAACGAATCTGAGGGTTTTCCAATTTAAACTGTTGTGGGAGAATACCTTTCCTGCTGTCTTAGAATGAGTATATACCAAACAGTGTCTAGCCCATATCTGGATATACTTTTACCAAAATAATTCTTAATTTAAGATGTCGCTAATTTTGATACTGACAGTAACTAAAGCTTGAGGAAGGTGATAATGATGATCATTGTACCATTTACTTAGCATCTGGCAAATACCAGACAATGTACTTCATACTTTTCTTACATTTTTTTTTGTGCATTCAGTTATCAGAGTAAACCTACAATAGTACCGTAATCTTTATTTCACATATTTGCGGATGACTGATTTTTTTTTCCTGAAAATATTATTTATCCTTTTACTCCAGTTTGGTTGTTTCTGATAAATACAAAAAGTCATGCATTCATCATCTTGACCAAGCACTGTGCTGTTAGTGTTGGCAACCCTGCCTGAATGCACTGTACAGCCAACCATCACAGCCCATACGCAGTCTGCCTGGGTCTCCATGAAGAGGCCAGAACAGCCCTGGGGTGCTCCTCCTCTTATGCCAGGCGTGGGTCAAGTGGACCTCAGGTGAAATTCGAAAATATTAAGGGCTCTGTAATTGGTAGGAAATGTAGGAGAGAGAATGAGGGAAGAAGGAGAAGAAAGAAGTAGGGAGGGAAGAAGGAAGGGAGATAAGAAAGGGAAGAAGGAAGGGAGATAAGAAAGGGAAGAAGGAAGGAAAGGAAGGAAGCGGTCACTTTTTTATTAACAAAGTTAGAGTATGCAATCGCATGAAATTACCATAAGCTTAGCCAGCCCAGTCAGGCACTTGGGGAACACTGTGCGTTTGGGCCGCCCCCACAAAGCAGAGAGGAAAACTTCCCTGATGACCAAGCCACTAGGTAATGCTTTTTTGTAGGCAGTTTTTTGCTGTTCTCTTCTCAACCCTGGAAACGTGGGAAAAGCAAAAGTTATGCCACAGGCAACTGGCCTAATGTTTCTCTGGGATAGGTTAGCAATAAACTAGTATGTTTAACTTCGGACTCTACAGTTTTGAATGGAACAAAATGGAATTTGTCTTTTTATTTTTTTAATTAAATATTAAATGTTGAAGAATATACAATAAAACACACAAATGTTAGTCTATAGCTTGATTACTTTTGACATGTGTAAACACTCTTGTATACATGGAATGGGATATTCAAAACCTTGCAGATTGACTTGTGAAGAAAGGCTAAGGATATCTACATTATTCAGCGTAGGAAGAAAGAACAAGGCCAATACTGGGAGTGGCAGGGGTCAGCCCACTGGAGAGTGGAAGCTGGTATCATTGCTATTTTGATAATGTTGGTGTTGTGGTATTAAAAAAATGAATTCATTTATTTTATTGAACATGGTAAGCATAGGATCCAAAATGGGCCTCTTTGTTCTAATTAACAGAATGTCAAAAGATGTACTCCTGCTTTTAAAAATAGCATCAAAGTTAGCATTTTGAAAAAAAAAATCATTAAGTTCAAGTGATAAAACAGAACTAGATTTATCCCTGATGCTAGCACTACATTATAGCATGAATCTAGTGCAAAGCTCCACAGAAGGAGGTCCAGAAATTCCATTTACTAAGGTACTACTTCTAAACTGAGTCAAGGATTCATCCAAGATAGAATGCTGAATACATCTGAAATCTTCCCAAGTACTGATATCTGTGCAACATTCCACATGAACATGACCTATTCCTAGAACCAGTAGCAGAATGTTGGAAGCACCTAAAAGTGATCATCTTTTAAATATGTTTATAAGCAGTCATATGTTCCTTCTGTTTGTATGTTTCTGAAAACGCAAGTGTTCAACTAATACTAGTTGTTTCAGTTCATTCATAGCTGCTTAGTTGATAAAATTTCTCTCTTGTTGATAACCCTGTATTACTAGAGTTGATCAGTTCTTGCTGCTGCTTATTATCTTAAACACTTGCAACAAAAATTCAAGGCCCTTCACAATCTTGCCCTGCTTTACCGCCTAGATTCATCTCCTGGCTTTTCAATGGCAAAATCTTGTAATTTTTCTTCTAGCAACAGCTACTCATTATTTAATTTTGAGCTTTAATGATACTTCCTATATGAAGACTTCCTTGATTCTCTGAGCCAGACTTAAGTGGTCAGTGGTGCTGTCACTGTACTTTGTATATGCAGTTGACCCTGAGCAACATGGGCTTGAACTGGGTGAGTTCACTTCTACATGGATTTGTTTCAACAAATACATTGGAAAATTTTCTGGAGATTTGCAACAATTCAAAAAATATTTTCTTTTTTCTAGCCTACTTTATGTAAAAATACAGTACCTAACACATATCACATACAAAATGTGTACTAATCAACTATTTATGTTAGGAGTAAAGCTTTTAGTCAGCAGTAGGCTATTAAGTTTTTGGAAAATCAAAAGTTATATGTGGATTTTCAGCTGCTCAGGGGAAAAAGTCAGCCCCAGTCGCCTACTTGTTTAAGGGTCTATTGTGCTTTTAAAGACAGATACCCAACTGAATCTGCTCACAGGTACGCACATCTCATTTGACAACAAGCCTCCTGAGGACAGAGATGTTATCTTTGTGGACTGGGTAGCTAGCATGTTGTCCGTAACACAAGTCCATGATCACTGGCCTTCCATGAAAGCTGACAGCAGACAGAGCATGATAGGTGCTGGGTATGGTCTTCACCCACATCTTCTCTCAAATGATGGCTGACTTGAAAAAGGAGTACCCTCTACTAAGGAAGTGCGGAGGCCAGGATGGCTGTCCACATCTTCAATATTCTCTCATCTCATCTTCCTGCATGGGTACCAGTGAAATGTGTGCCAACCAACCAAGAAATACCTGAAATAGCTATTGCTGTGCTGAAATTCTCAATAAATCTGAGATCCTAAATGGTCATGCTAACCAAGTGGACAACAAGAGTGGGTTTGTAAGCTAGAGTGGAGAAATTGCTACCACAGCTGGGACCTATGAATTGTCAGTGGATTAGCAGGGCTGGTTTGCCCTAGTCCTGTCATTAGTTTCCTAGCAAGACAACTTTGCGTTTTGTGGAATTAAACAATTTTACCCCACTCATTGTGTTATGTTGGGGATTTGCTATGTTTTATAATCAATAACTGGATAAAAGGATGGGATTAAGTACTTTGACTAGTCTGATTGATCTCAGTATCTTAAAGAATGTATCTATCATCCTGCCTATTTTGATACAATTTCTCTCTCTCTCTGTTTATGTGTGTGTAACATATATTTTTGTAGATATCTACATATATGTAACTATATGTACTTGTATATTATTCATAGTCATATATATTTAAAAATGATTGCAACATATTGTTGATTCCTATTGAACCTATTGCTGATGATCAGCTTTTCTCCTACATGGCATTATTGAATGTGAGGTTTAAGTGATTAATTTTTGGACCTAATACAGTTTTACAGTATCAAATTTAGTAAGTTATCTTTGGTTCAGTTTATTGCTTCAGATTGTCTGGATACTGCCAGATTCACATTCTGTCTCCTAAATCACTTGCTTTTTTCCCAGCTTTGAATCATCTAATTTTAGTGGCCCACCTTCCATGTCATCATTCAAACTCTTGATGAAAATAATCATTTGAAGTTAAATAATGAAGTGCCACATCTAAGCCACAGCACTAGAAATCATCTTCAAGGTTAACATTGGTATATTCATCTAGGTCTTTATTAATTAAACTTCCTAATTTTTGGACATCTAATATCTTTTTCCATGTTTTGCATGAGAAGCAAGACCTTTTCTGGTCCCAGATATGTCATGCCTATTGTAGTTCCCGGAGGTGCTCTGTAAGTAGCATTGCTGAGGAAAAAGTACTGCCAGTCAGCCTTGGTTTGTTAATGAACCCATAGGATTCTCTTGATTGCTGTTTCTCTTCCTACCTTTTCAAAACCCATCTCTTTAGTAATGCATTTTGAATCTTGCCAAGGACTTATGTGTAACTCTTTTGTCTGTTTTCCAGGAAACTGAAGACTGAAAAGTTTTTTGACAATTCTAGTCTTAGGTTTTCCGCTCTCACTATGGCCTTGTCCCAGGCTCATACTACTCAGGGATTTTCAGAGGTCAACAACATTTTGAGAAGGGGGAGCAGGAGCTATTTTTTCTTTCCTCATTGGAGAACTAAACCAGGTATAATTATTCATTCATTTCTTCAATGTTTTCAACATTTATTGAGTACTTTCTAAAAGGTCTGTACAGAGGTAAGTCTTGCTTACCACCATTAGGTGTTTACTAGGTATGGGATAGGACATTAGTTATCAAAGTATGATTTCCAAATTAGCAGCTTACATGGAAATTGTTAGAAAGGTGAATTTGGGGCTACACCCCAGACTTACTGAATTAGGAACTCGTGGATATTATGTTTTAGTAAGCCCCATCTCCTTGTGAAACGTGATGATGGACATTAAAGTTTGAGAATTGTTGGAATAAGACACATATGTAAGGAAATTCATATTTCTGCCATTTTTGTTAACATGCTCCTGGATAACAGAGGAGTGACTAACCAGAATAATATGGGAATGCGTCATAAATCTGTGTGCCTTAATCATACATATAGATGGACAGGTGTAGTTTGGTTTCAAGGGTTCCCTTATGGGAAGGAAACATTTCTCACTCTCCTATTGATGTATATTATTTTTAGAGGGGACAAAGTTTATTATTAAACCATCAGAAAAGTAGTCATCTCAAAAATATTTTTGAAAGGAGATGGAGTAACAAACAACTAATTAACTAATTACTTAATCAAAGAGCCATAGCATAGGAAGCCAAAATCTGATGAAGTGACATACTGAAACCTACTTAAACTAAATTCCAGTCAGTTAAGCCAGCAGTAGACCTTCCAGGTTGTGCAGATGCCAGCAAATGGAGGCAAGTGGGTCCAAATGAAAAAAGCAAACTTCATGGCACTGATATTTCTGCCTTATATTTGCCTATTTAACCTCCCTACCTAAGGTGAGAGTCTTTGCCCAATACCTTTGCATCTTGCAGGGACATGATTCCTGAGCTTTATGATGCACTAACATTCTTTGAATAATTTATGAAAGTTTTGTCTACTTTTATTTTTCAGACAAAGCTTGAATTTATTAATCTTTATTTTGAAATGATTCATTAATTGAAGTACTGTAATAGTTTTCTAGTTTTTTTTTAATTAATTGATGCAGAGTGTATAAGGTCTATCTGACGTTGCAGATTTAAGGATGACGTACTATTTCACAAGAACACAGCACAGGTTGTTTGGGTCACACTGGTTTGTGGTATCTAAGATCCTTATGTGACAGCTTATACTCCAGGCGGGAAATAGAGACCTCAGTGTTCTAGGCCTCCAGCGCTGACCCTTCCCACCACAGGACTGCCCTTCTGCCCCACCTACAACAGACCTCCCTTTCAGCACCTATTCCTTTGTTCTTTTTTTATCTGTTTATATATCTGTCACCTCTATAGGAATTTGAACATATTGGGTTTTCTGTGTGTCCAGCAATTAATACAATGTTTGAGAGATGTTTGCTCCATAAGTATTTATGGAATAAATGAGTAAATGGTTGGATGATGAAGTGCATGATTTTTCTTGTTCAAAATCATGACATACTTTCTGAAAAATAGTCTCTATATTTCCTAGTAAATACAAGGAAACATTTCCTTATAATAAGTAAATATTATAAGCATAAACAAGTAGTATTTATATATACTCACATATAAATACTATCATATATTTATACATATACGTAAGTATAAATTTATTATACTTTACTGTTTATTGTAGTAAACAATTGTGGTGGAAACCATCACAGAGATTTAAGACTACACCTTTACACTGTATTTCAGTTTACTACTTGAATATGACAGAACATTTCATTTATAAACAAAAAAGTGATTAATTACAGGATACATATTCTGTGCTATGCTAAATGTTTTACATTTCTTATCTCACTTTGTATTCAAAACAAAGGAGTGTTTATAAGTGGAATATTAGTAGGCATATTTAATATTTTTAATGGAAAATTAGTTTTGGAAATCCAAGTTTAATTCTACAAACTCATCCTTTTCACCTTCATCATTTTCCTGCCCTCCATCTTTTAAAATTGTCTTTCTTCAGCTCTAGTTTGTTTCTCTACCTTATGTTATTTCAACCTAACTTGGCATATTAAAGTAGAATTTGAGGAAACAACTACCCCAGTTTGTGCAGAACCCTAACGTTTTATCCCTATGTCCTTGGTCCCAGCAGGTATAAAGGAAGAGGTGGTGGGTTCTAGTTGCGGTGTCTGTGGGTGGTGGAGAGCCTAGAGATGCTGCCTCTACTCAAAGCCAATATTAGTGAACTACAGAAAATGGGAACTCACTCCACTTTTCAGAAACATCCGCTTCAGTTGGGTACACATGGTCCAAATAGAGATATTTTAAAAAGCATTTTATTAGCATACTGAAAATTCCCATTAAACACTACAGAACTCACTAAGTCACACATTATATTGAAAACCGTCCTTCATGAGACTTCAAAGGATAGGCCTAATATGTTTTTCTCATCTCTAATATCAATGATTCTATTATCCTTAATGTAACTTAGTTCTTTTGGTATTTCCAAATGAAAATTTATTGCATACAGTGAAGTTTTTTTTAAAGCACAAGGGGGTAAAATCGTATTTAATGAGGGATGGGATGATTTTAAGTGCCATAGTGTGTTCCTAAAAGGATTGAAATCATTCAAAATTTCTGAAGTACTCTGCCCTAACCATTATCATGGTAAGATAAGTTTTAACTGTCTTGAGAGCTTAATATCTGAAAACTTTTTTTGGCAAGGAGAGTCTTCTGAGAATGAGACACACAAGTATTTTTAGGATTCTTATATTTAGTTGTATAAATAATATGTGAATATAATAATTTTCCTATAGAAACAAGAGCAATTATTTCAGTTTCTTTGGTACATAATATGGTTTTAACAAATCACCTTGTTTGTCTCAGATAAAACAGACAAAAGCATCACCTCAGATAAAATTAGGATTATTTTCTGTTAACAACAAGCATTGTGCTATTTTGTGAAAGGCAAAATAAATCCCTCTAGCAATTATTGAATGGTTTCAAATTTTATAAAGTTTTATATCTTTTCTTTAAGATTCTGGGTCAGTGCCAAAGTTCAACTTCCACTATATGAGTTGTATTCCATAAAACAAGGTAAAAATCAATTAAAGTCATATATTCTAGAAGAGTATCTAAATGTATGGAAACATTATTAAGTTAAGATCTTTTTTTTGTTGTTTTTGGCAGTTCTTCTCCAGATTGTGTCCAAACCACTTTGTTTCGCTGTAGAATAAAGGAAGCTGTGTGTTTTCTTTTCTTGGCAGGTGAAGGTAGGACTAATACCAAGAGGAACTTGTTTGGTAGTGTGTGGGGTGCCATGGAAACTGGCTAACTGCTGATGTCACCCTGTAAGGAAAAATCTCTCAAGGCTGATCTACTGACTTTGGAAATCAGCACAAGCTGCTGATCAGTGGGCAATACCTTGGTACCAGAAAGCTTAGTGATAATGAAAAATAAATAAATAAAAATACCTAATCCCAATACCAGAGGTAGTCTTATGTTTCTTATGACTAGATGTTCTTCATGCAGATGAATGTTCATGCTCAGTGATGCCTTATTTCATAACAATTATTTCTGCCATGGCTTTTCTGAGCCAAAGGGTATTTCTTTTTAATGTCCACAGGAAAAATAAATTGATTTATTCTAGCTTTACTTATGAAAAAAAGAAGTACACATGGCTTTTCAAAGGAGTCAATCACTTCAGAATAAGGTCATCAATTCAGCTGAAGTAAGATTGCTTTTAGAAGCAAAACAATAGCCGTGTATAGAGAAACATGCATTTTGCCAGAAGTAGATTATATCTGAATGCTTTGTGCAAAGTCCTTTTAACCCTAACTCAAAGCATAAACAACCCTGGAAATGTTGTATTGTGCCCAATGACTATTAATTTCAGACAACTAATGTGTGTACAGGTATATGCAAATGTAAATATCTATGTATATGTGTATGTATACATAAGCACACGCATTCTTTTTTGTCTCTGATATGTCAAATTTGATGGAAGAATATACATATCTTTCTATCACCATATATTAACTGTCATTTGTCAAAAATGCACACAGTTAAACATATTATAGCATCTGCTTGAAGGGTAATTCAGTTAAAAAAATCTACCAAGTGAGCAAAACATAAACTATAACTTAACTAAACTATTAGTACATGAATTAATATCCTACTATTGCTGATTATAAATATTTTGGGATTTTTCCTTTGATGACACCTGAGAGAGTATTGTCTCAAAGGGAAATGATTGCCCAAATTGCAAATACTTTAGTAATTTTATTCTTGTCACAAAATATTATATTTGAACATTCTCTCCATCTTTCTGTCCCTGTTTCTATTATTCTATGTATCACTATCTCTTTCTGTCTCTGTCACACACACACACACACACACACACACACACACACACACACACTCCTACAAACATTAATTTTCTTCAATGGAATTTTCTTCATTATTCCTTTTTTCTTTATTTAAAGGAAAAGCCAACATTTGTCACTTTGGTTCTTGCAACAAATATGTATGTGTGTATATATATATATTAAATGTGATAATGGAAATATATAGAACATTCAGATTTTCTGGGGTAGTGAGAGTAGGAAATTGTTTTGCAGGTTTTTATAGTGGCAGAGAAGGTTTAGTAAAGGAACTATGCCCATAAAAAGGTAGAATAGTAAGATTGAGCTCCCCAAGTGGATGAATATGTAGAAATGTCAGTGAGCACATTTCATGCATCAGTAAAGCACATTCAGATGATGGAGGGATGCAAAACAGTGGTGTGGTGTGGTGTGGTGGGAAAGTTGGGAGCATAAAGATAGTGGGACAGACTGCCAGCAGTTTAGTACTGTAGGAGTATAAAATGTGAAGAAAGAACATTAAATGCAGATGTTGAAATCATTAGGGATCAAATGGTAAAGGTCTTTGTATGCCACTGATATAGTTTTGGCTTTATATATGCCAGAGAATCATTAAAATATTTTAAACAATGGATTGACGTACCCAGATGTGCATTATACCTATCACTCTAAAAGATGTGGGTGAATAGAGAAGAAAAATGGGGCAAGGAGAAATATAGAGGCCTTTACTAAGGAAATGGCCAATGGTGGTGGAGATAGCTACCTTTCTGAGAGATACTAAGGAGATGAAATTTATAAGACTTGGTAAATAATTAGGCAAAGAGAAAAGAAAAATAAGTTAAGAATTATTGCCTGGTTACAGGTTTATTTAAGTATATGGAAATTGGTGAAATTTATCAAGATAAGAAGTATGTGAGGAAAAAAAAGGTTGCTAAGGATGTCGCTAGACATTTTGAATTTGTGTACCGTAAGATAATTTGTGGCTATATGGGTTTAGAACTCAGGAGAAAGTTAATAAAGAAAAGTAGGAGAATTTATAAATCATAAACATTCAGAGGGATATTAAGGTTATCTCAGGAAAAGTATGTAGCATAAAAAGAGAACAGAATTTATGAAAACCATTCAGGGTACAACTACATAGGAGATACATAGAATAAAAGGAGTGATTAAAATGATCAACATAGTGGAAGAAGGAAGAGAGTCTTAAATCATAGAATTCAATGGTTGGGAATCTTCCAAGAATCATAGATATGTAAAGAAGTAACTAAAACTCATTAGAGAGTCTAAAAAGATAATAAAGATAAACTTTAAATATCAAGGCATTTCATATTATTTTATTTCAAAAGAAGGTAGATGAATCCACAGTCCGAGTGTGAAATACAGGTTAGTACAAAATATTTCTATGTTAAATAGGAGGGCAGAGAGTTTAGAAGATTGACAGAAAATCTTCTTGGTGTGTGTTAAAGGTTATGTGATACTGGACCAGTGAAAAGCATAAAGGCAACAACAGTAAAGCAGGAAAACTAGGCAGAAAACCTAGAATCTGTATAAAATAAGTTCTGCATTTAATTTAACAGTCTTTCGTTTTACTACTCTCTGGTGACAGAGGTTTTGTGGGTTTTCTGGCATGTTCCCATAAATATTTATGTATTGAACCTGCTTCTTTGAATAAATGTGTTTTTAAAACAGCATGTCTTGCCAGACTGAAACTTCTATTTCTTTTTCTAGAGCCATATGTGTCCTATCCAGGTGAGATCCCTAGTAAAGAGCAAATGAATTTGATGGAGTTGCATGAGATTCCTTCTGTCTACTTACTATCTAATATTACTTTAATAAGCAGTTCATTTGTTATTCAAAAGTGGGAAAACACAGGAAATGACTTATATAACCAGTATCTAAAGATTTTCATAAATATTTTCAAAAGTAAGGTGTGATAATACCTTTTGAGAACCAATGCATGATCCTTAATGTTTCCCTTATTCATCAGCAGAGAAAGAAATTCACTGGAGTAGCAGAGAATAGGAACTACTATTTTTGTAGAACCTATGGGTAGGGCTTTCTTCTGCTATGAGTGTCCATCTATTTTAATAGACACATTTAGCCTTTAAAACAATTTTTTGAGGAATTTTCCAGACATTCGCATGAAAAAACCAAATTAGGAAAATCAAGTAATGTTTTGAAAATTGGTTAGTCAGTCACTGATAGAAATGTCATTCAGATGACTCAATGTCAATGGTATCGTGTGAAATTCAACAGATTGAAACTAAGGTTGATGTGTAAAAGTTGAATCAAGACAGTAAAATGTAGATGTCATTGCAATCATTGTGGATACTGTGATCATCAAATGAAAATTCTCTATTTTTAGTCTTCTCCAATATTACTAGATAATCTGTTGCCATGAAGAGATGTCTTTTATATCACAAGGCTGGAGGCACTCAATTTTCCTGATTCAGAAAGAAAAAAAACATTTGGTTTTCTTTTGTCTTGATAGACATAAACATAACAGAAGTGGGGATAACTTTGATGTGAACAGGGAGGGTGGCATATTAAACTATTTATATATAATATGAAGGAGAATGCAAGATATTTATTATATGTGAATAGAAATGCAATAAAAGATTAGTGTCCTCAAATTCCATTCATTAGTTTTCTCATGGCTTGACAACTTTTCACCTTACGTCTACTTCCTATGCCCCTGGTCTTCACTTTGGCTTCCACCTTGGTTCAGTGTGACTTATTGTCTACACCACCACTTCATCTTCCAAGTCATGATTTGCTTCCTCTCTTCTGATTTGACCCTGTTTGGCCGACCTCACACAAATGGAATTGTTAAAATTTTATACCCCTCTGGTACATGTCCTAATGGGAAACGAGTATGGCTTAGAATTTTGTCATTCTTACTAACTGCTTCACTCCTCTTTTTTCACAGTAATGCAGATGATTGAAGGTGCTATTTTCACCTTTTGAGCACTCAATTGTTTTACCACATTGTATATTAAGAATGGTTGGGTCTGGACAGCAGAGTTAACTATCCATATCTGCCAATCTCATTGTCCCACACTTGGGTCAATCACATTAAAAATGATCAATTTTGTACTCATTTTTCATCTTTACTCTACCATCTTTAATTGCAGAGTAAATACATAAATTAAAATTTGGGTTGCAGAGAAGACGCATGAGGAAGAACATTACCTGGAACATGGAAATAGGTCAAAATACATATAATGGGTTTCCACTGTGGTTTAAACAAAAGAAAGCAAGATCCTAGACCAAGGCAAACCATAAAAAATAAAAATAGAAAAGTTCAAGGCTCATCCTTTCTTTGTCCTATTCAAAACTTCATCCCCTTGTGTTTCTCCTTTAGTCTGGCTTTCTGTTGGTTTTTAGAGTGTGGAAGGCAAGGGATAGAGTGAGGAAAAGAGAGTTGTAATGGTAGAGAATTTGCAATGAAAACAGCAGAAACAAGTGATGAGGAATGAGTTAAATCCTCTACAGATATAAAATATAAAAATAATTCACCCACATGAAAAAATAAGTCTTTTTCTTTAGGAAATGCTCTTAGGAAAGTCATTTGCAATATAGTTTACTTGAAGAGTTTCTTCATTTCATATTGTAAATAGAAAGACATTAATAGAGTAGACATTTTCAGTGGAGCTGGAGGAAAATATCATGGTATGAGTATTTATAGGCTTCCATTATTATGCTATTGTTTCCCCAGTACAATGTACAGAGATATTTTACATATCCCAATGTGTATGTCATTCATAGAAAGTAAACAATTTATATCCCAATGTGTATTTCATAAAATCTCTTAAGTTGGCAAGTAAGAAAGTTCCTTCTCTGAATTGGGGGAAAAAAAACCCAACTCTCCTGCCAACAGTATTGTTACAAAAAGGTAGCATTTAAATGAGTTGATTGGGTAGCAATTAACTGGACAACTTTTGTCATTTATTTGACCAAATGAACCAATTGCTTAGGCCCAGAGTTAAAATAGGTTTGAGCTCTCTGGTGAATACTCTCATGTGAGAATTCTACCCAGGTTGTAGTCCTGCAGTCCCTTAGAGAGAGGGTAATTCTGTACTAGAAAACATTTTTTTTAATTGTCAAACTTTATAAAAAATTTGTTATGTATAAACATCTCTAGAGAAAAATAATTATTCAGTTGGATTACCATAAGATTGACTCATTAATAGCCTAATTTGAATAATGACTAAGCTATCCTTTAGCATGTTTGATTGTAGATTATCGAAGTATCATAGAAAGTCTCTTTTTCCAGGATTAAATAAAATTTCCTACTCTTAATCTCTATGGCTGTCTGGAATACTACATATTACTACATTTTGTCTTCCTATTATAATGTTATTCTTTTCCTGTCTATAATTACATCCAAATACTTATATGGTTTAGGATATTCATCTTGCTTAGTGGATCTCTACCAGTATATAAATATATATAGCAAGTAAATGATGATAATAAGAGAAGAATCCATTGTGGTGAATACAATAAAGTAATATATATATGTGTCTGGAGTAATTCAACAAGAAAAGTGGCAGAAGGTCCTACAGGTTGATAATCCTAAGACATAACAGTATAATGATTAAAAAGTAGGAAATTGTATAATGAAGATATTTGGGTAGATTAAGTAAATTAAGTATCCACTCAATGGAATATTACTTGATCATTTGAGAAGAGGTTTTAATAACATGAGAAAGCTTTTGTATCTAAACAGATTTTAAGGAAATGTAACAAAATATTAACCATGAGTGATGATTTGGTTGATCAAAGGATGCACATTATTTCCCCACTTCTAGTTAAAAAATAGAAAGAAAAATACAAATAATATGAGTCCTATGATAGCACAGATACTTTTTGATCTATACCAATCACTCATGTATTCCCTCAAAAAAGGGGAAAATGGATATAACATCTTAAAAAATAAGCTTCCACTAAAAAATTTTACATGTAAATTTGGAGACCCTTATTTTCTACCTTGGAGAGAAGTTAGCATGATTATAGGAGGACAACGTAATTCCATATGCCTACAGTTTCATTGTATTTCCAACTCTAAGCTTTCTAAGAGTAAAAAAAAAAAAAAGAAAAGACAAAGTGGCAGCTGCTGCAAAAGTTATAAGATTAAATTTGAACACAATGAAAAGAATTATTTGGAAGAAGCAAGGATTTACCCAGCTTATAGTCTCGAAAAATCTTCCCATGTGACACTACTTAGAGAAAGGGGCCACAGAGCGATATGATGAGGAAAATCATGCTCAAAGATTTTCCCTATCTTAAATGTCAAGGTAAGATTCCTATGGCGTTTTATTACAGGAATGCTTAATGAAGGCATGACTCCATACTCAAGTATCTTGGAGAAAGCATTCCTATAGAGAGACAAAAGAATGCCATTTGATGTTTAATTTCTTGGGATGCTTTAAGCCAGATACAGTATCCATTAAAGCTTGAAGGGACAGTAGATTTTAATATCCATAATTAAACATAGACCAGTAGGACCAGGGGCTTTCCAACAATGGAGGGCAGAATTAATAGGGAATTTCTTTCTGGGAAAAAAATATGGTAAACTCTATCAGAGCAGGAAATTATCGTAGGGAAGGCAGGAAAAAAATTCTAGAGATAGGGTCTTCATGGGTTGTCTCTGAATAGGTTTTCTTTGAAGACAAAAGATTTCCTAATTGCTTCATGTTATTTCCAATGCACATATTGGGCAGTAATAAGTATTAGTTGTGTAAAACAGGGAAAAGTAAGTGTTCATATGTTTTGGACTTTGATGGAAGTTTCTCTTTCATTCTTGAGTGCCTAAAGTGAAAATCAGATTGACAGGCAGACTGCTGATTTTTCTTACTAAGAAAGTAGAAATTAATCTTTATTCATTCATTCATTCATTTGCTCATTCAACAAACACTTATTGAGTACCTCTAATGTACCAGTCCCCTTTTTGATACAGTGATTTATGACATAGAGTCCTGGTCCCTAGGGAGCATTTAACCAAGACTTGAAGGCTTTGGGCCATTCTGTGTAGAATCAATGAAGTCTGAGGCAAGAACTCTGATAGGATTTGTCAAATTTAAAGCACTGAAAATAAACTATAAGAGATAGCAGAGACATCTTTTCTCAGCCAGAATGTAGCCCAAACCCCCATCATGGTAAGTTTGAGTATTACTGAGAGACTACTTTTCCATAACGTACATTAGAGTATCCCAGATGGCATTATAATATTTGCACTCAGCAGTCTCCAAAATGGCAGCTCAGAGGCTTTGAAATCAATGGAGCTCCACTGAGAGGGAATAACATACACTGTGCAAATGCAGCCCAGTGTATCATCTAATGAAGGATACCCAACAGAATAAACATGCATTTGAGATGTCCCTGTAGTTGTCTTTCTTTCTTTTTTCTTATAAAACTAAAGGGAAAACAAAATGCAGCTAACATTGTTCAAAAACACAAACTAGATCTTTCTCTTTCTGTTTTTCTTGTCATTTGCATTCCTCTTTTATTCACAGATTTACTACTCAATTTTCTCATGTAGATATTAGGTAAATAGACTTTCTCCCTAGGGTGCATTGAAACGTTTTTGGAATGCTCTGGGCAAAATATATTTTTCCTGACATTATGTCTAGATTGAAGAGAGGATAGGAAAGATAAGGATGCTAACTTGTTTTTATTGGACACTCTAGCTGTGTATTTTCTTTTTTTCCTTTGTTCATTCATTTGTTCTTCCTTTCTTCCTCTTTTATTCCTTCCTTCCTTCATTTTAATAAATATTTGTAGATCACCTTCCCAGGTATTGGAAATAAAGACATGAAAAAGATATACGTGATTCCTGTTTTTATGAAATTTCACTTGGAATAGAAAGTAAGCACATTTACAAACAGTAAGAACAATGCAGAAAATAAAACTAGATAAACTGTAGGGAATGATTTAGATGAGCAAGATACTACATGGTATTTGTGGTTGGAAAAGATTTCTGATGAACTAATGCCACAGCTGACAACTGAATGACACACACATACGAATTAGTCAAGAAAAGATCTGAGAAAAGAGAATTCCAAGCAGAGGAAACAGCAAGTTCAAAGACCCTGTTTGTTTTGTTCAAGGAATAATAAAATTGCTAGTATGAGTGAAGCTTATAGCAAAAAAGGAAAGCATAGTATGAGGGGAAGTCAGACAACTAGTAAAGAGTAAATCATACAGAGTCTTACAACAGGCCTTGTTAAATGCCCAGACTTTATTCAAACAGAAGTACTTAGAAAGCTTTAAGTTGAGGTGTGACACAATTTGTTTATCATTATAAAATCATCCACCTGGATGTTGTGTAGCAGTGAGGGATGGCTATGAGGGCAGATTTCATATACATTTTGGAGGTAGAGCTAAAGGAACTTGCTGATGGCATGGATGTTGAAAGAAGAAAGAGAGGAAATCTTAAGATTTCCAAAGAGTGGAAATCTAGGGTGACTGGTAAGTTTTGGCTAGAAAGTGAATGATGGTTTCTCTCACTGAGTGTAAAAAGCTAGGTTGGGAGTAAGAAAGTTTATGTGGGTAATAAAAAGTGTGCCTAGGGGCATGCTAAGTCTGAGATGCCTATTACACTTTGAGGTACAGATGGCAAGTATACAGTTGTGTATACCATGCCGAATCTCAGGGGTAGGATCGATCCGTGAGGCTAGTCCTAACCCCTGCTCCCACATACCAATTAGGGTGGTGATATACTGCATTCCTCTTCATCTTCTCCCTCATGATTAGTGGCAGAAGATTGGAGAAAACGGTAGGAAGGCAGCCTAAAGCATCATTATAACCAATCAAAGCCATCAGTAGTTCCCACTGACCATGACTCGATGAGTGCCATAGTCTTGATGACTTGGTTTAACTATTCACACAGCAGAAATCACCAGTGACTTCCTTGAGGAGTTCCTCTAACACCTCTGGGTAACTTCCACCCAGATCCTTGTAGAAAACTGACATCTAGTAGAAAAAGAGTGGGCAATCCTGAGTCTTCAGTAAATGCTTAAACCAGATCCCTGAACAGATTTAGTCTAAAATACCTAGTTTCCCAACTCACCCTTTCTTCCATATACTTACATCATAACTTGTAAAGATATGTTTTAGTTAGTTAGAAATGTTGTTTATAAGTTGGTCCATATAGTAGAATAATCTGTATATAGAAATGGTTTGTGGAGCTTCTCTTTGAAAGTATAACCACAAATACATTGTATTTTTTAAAACAGACATAATTTCTCCCAGAATGGAAGGCACAAACTGAATGAATGAATGGAGTATAGCACATAAATGCCTGTTATTGAGATTTAGGATTTAAATCAAAACCTGGAGTTCCTTCCCCTTTGAAGAACATTGTAACTAGACTGTATGTAACTGAGACTGAAGACCGTGTGTAGGCTGACTGGGACAGAAGCCATTCCTGTCTTTGTCATCGTGTCTCTAGTCAACCTTGCAGCATAATGTTTCACAATGGCAAATGCTCAACAAATACATCAGGAAAAACATAATCATCTGTAAGCGTTAAGCTAAGGAAGTCATTTCTAAAGCTTTCCTATTTATTGTCTACTGTAGTCCAGACAGTCTCTGGGCTTAAGCATGATCTGTCCTCCATTTGTGTATGTCAAACCCCCGCAGCCTACCCTCCTCACCAACTACACAGATTTGTTTTTCATTTTTTTTGGAAAAACCAAAGCCCTTCCACATTGGGGCTTTTAAGTATGCTGCTTTCCTTTCCCTGAATTCTCTTCTCTCTTCCTGCTCCTCCATCCTCTTCTAATTAACTCCTAACAATTTTTCAGACTTCAGCTCAAGTAAAGTGGACTCTCTTTGCTTCCACTCTCCTGTCACCTGATAATTTTCCTGTGTAACATTTACTAAAATTTCTCATTGCATACATTTGTGTAATTGTCTGACTTCCTATTGCAATTTAAACAGGTCTATTTTGCTCATGATTGTACTAGGTGAGGACAACAGTAGGCGCTTAAAATAAATCAAATATCTTCATGACTTCCAAGGCGACAGAATTAAGCAATCTGGGAAATGCAAGAAGGAAAAGGCTGTTTTGTTCAGGCAGAGTTGTAACTCTACCAATAGAAATGAATAAAATTATCAATGAAATTGTCACCAGAAATAAAATTTCATATATACTGTGTCTTTGAAGAAATTAAAGAATGCAAAAGCAATGTTTCCACAGTATGCATATCTGCTTTTGAATTGGGATTATTCAGAGATTCAGACTGAATTTACACAATAAAAATCTAGGACGGCCTCAGTTTCTGGAAAATCTAGATTCAACGCTTATGCCTTGCCCTGAGCACACAGGGCACGTGATGGCAACTTCGACTTAGTCATCAAGGCACATTCTTTTCAAGAGAGGTGAGGCCACTGCTTTTTCTCACTGCACCTTATTCACATGATATGGGAAAAATATTCTCACACCTGCTTATGAAAAATCTGTCTCTTCCCACATTGCTTTGGAAACTCACCCTTTACTGTGCAGTTTTAAAAGTGTAAAATTTACTATTTCCATAAATTAGCTTTTGTGATTAAAAAAAAGGTATGCTAATAAGGGATTTAGAGTTCTGATTTCTGCACTTAGGGACTTTATTCTTCTAAATAAAAATGGATAATATTCATAAATGTCTTTTACTTTAATATGTATAAAAGCTTGTAGAAAAACAATGTTACTCAGCATTTGCTAATTTACTTTAATATTACCCCATATTTCTGTAACATTTTAGTGTTTATCAAACACTTTTACTTGTTTGGTTTTTACAAGGGCATTTCAAGCTATGCAGAAATTAATATCCTCATTCTGTAAGCGAATGAATTAAGCCTTAAGGAGTTTAAATAACTTCAGTGGCCGGGGTATGCACACTAGAGTCAGGAGAGCTAAATTTGTATATGGATTTTATTAGTTACTGATTGTAGGATCTTAAGCAACTTACTTATTAACCTCTTACCCAATACACTTATTTCCAATCTCGGCCAAGCTTCATTTATTTCACCTGTAAAATGGTGGTATTATTACTTGTCTCATAATATTGTAAATATTAAATAGCAAGACATTTCCAAATTAAAAATGTTTATCCAAAACAGTGTGAAGACTTCTTTTTTTTTGGTATCGTTAATGTACAATCACTTGAACAGTGTGAAGACTTTTATTTTAATCAAGTCCAGGATTTTTTTTCCATAACTTTGTGCTGTATAACATAAAGGGGTAAAAAATGTTGAGTTATGTCCCAACAAATTTGTTGGAAACTTTGAAAGAAAGAGCTAGAAAAGAGTGAAGATGGATGACTTTAGTAGTTCTAGGGTTTAGCAAAGCAACTGACTGGATATAAAGGCGCCTAGGATCAAAACTTACAGGATTGGTGGCATTGGGGATGGAGGGGGGCAAGGGTTATATTTTCAGATGTAGATATTTACAACTTGAAAACTGAAGACAGAGGGAATCTGGGAGCCTGATTATAAAGCATTAGTCTTTCCTGGCCTATGAATATAAATCCTGAGACAAAGGATAAGGCAAAACATGAACAAAGCCCAAAGGCTCAGTGTTTTTCAGGCTGAAGAGGAGGGCTAACCCAGGGAGGCAAGCCTTGCTGTTTATACTCTTTTTCAGAAGGTCTTTGGATGTGAGTAGCCATTATCTAGCCTTCTCCTGGACAGATGAGCTTTAAGTACCTAGCACCTTAGATGAAAGGAAGTCTGTGTCACTTAACGGGGCTTCAAAAAGAAAACTTAATGCTGCCTGAAGACAGACGGAAGCATCCGCGAAGATACTCAGAAGACCTGTCTGAAGAGACTCCAGTACATACTATTCAGTAGGGCTGAGAAAGTAGCCAGGGATTCCTTCACAAAGAACTGGACGGGACCCTCTCATTTCTTTCTCCTTATTCTTTCCTGCTTTCTTGTTTTTGAGTTTCCCCTTCGACAAAAATTAATGTCAAACCTAGTAATGTGCCCAAGGTCATACAGTAAGCAGAGGAGAAAGAAATTGAATCCATGCCTGGCAAAAGTCCCATATTGTTTTTGTTGCCACATCCTCTTTGGATGTGATTTGAGAATTTTTTTCCCCCCACTGGAAGGTGATAGCATTTTGCAAGGTTTAGCCTCAGCTTCAGTGAAATTTTAGGTTGAATTTAGCATGCTTAATTTTTAACATTCCTGTTAGAAATGACACCATTTCCCTTAGTTCATTTTAAATATAATTGAGGAGAGCAATTGTATAAATATTAGAGCTGGGAGTAGGGGAAGCATTTGAGAATTGTCCTGGAATGCTATCTCCGGTCCTTTTATTTCCACCCACTGGCAAAGCATTACCCAATAGAATAATTTCATGTCAATTGGTAAGCACTTGGTTAGGATTCCTAAAGCAAACAACATTCATATCCTACCCAAGATAAAAAGAATAATACCAGGAGGGAAAAACATATACTAGTGGCAGTAAGAAAACATGTTTCTTAGTTTTGCACAAGATGAGGCTCTTAGGCAGTTGTCAATGTTATCTGTGTAAATGCAGAGCAATGGTAGGATCCAGGGGTTGCAAAGACAGCGGCAAGGTCAGACCACAAGGGAGTAGGTCACCATTTATTGGATAATGGCAGATTAAAAAGCAGCCCATAGTGCCCCCCAAACACTTGTGAGAACTCAGAAGCTGCTACGTGTGTATGAGCAGGCAAAGCTTTGGGCCAGAGTGAACCTGCTTCTAACCACCTCTCCTCTTCTCATGAAAGGTTATGCATGTTGTTGTCTGCAGTACACTTTCTGGGACTGCAATGCTTTCTTTCCCAAATGTCAGCAGACGTTATATTCCCTTTTTGGACAATGATGCCGCTTCACTTTTAGCTTACCCAACTGGGTTTATAGATTTATAGATTAAGAGTATATATATGTATATATGTATATATATATATATACATATATATATATGTGTGTGTGTGTGTATATATATATGGAAGTACTTGAAACTGAAAATTGTATACCAAGTTTCAACTGACTGAATATAACTTGAAGTGAATAAGACATAAAAGCTATGAAAATTGGGATTTGTCAACACACAGAAAAAGGTGGTCTGCTGTAATGGTAAGTAGCAGAAAACATTTCAGAGTAACTGTGAATGTCTGGCACGTATTTTTTTTTCCTATACACCATTGTTTTTCCTAAAATCTATAGTTTACATCCTTTAGACTCTTTCTGAAAAAGATGAAGAGATCATCGTGATATTTGTGCTACAGCCATTATTCAAATGACATTCAGTATTCTGATTTTAACCAGTTAAACAAATCAGCAAACAATTGCTAAGACCTCTCTGGTAAAAGGCATAGAGCTGGTTGACCTGAAGAGTACAGAAGTACACAAATCTCCTTGCCAAGCTTGTAGCCTGCTTTGAAGGAAGATATAAGAATCAAAAAGGGAATTGATTATACAAGGCAAGAGAGAATATATGTAAGGTAAGGGGCACAGGCAAATGTGTCCTTGGATGAGGCTGACAGGGAAGGCTTTAGGATGTAAGCGTCAGGCTAGTGATGTGCCGGTTTTCGATGAGGATATTGGGAAGGTGTTGTGGGAATGAGAGGTGATGAGAGGAAGACAACAGGGATGCTTCAGCCCTTGCTTTTCCTCCCATTCAGCATTTACTGAGAACCTTCTCCGTGTCACATAGCATATTAGGTGCAGGGATAGACAATGTTCAACAAGATATATATACCCTTGCATTTGAAGTATGAACTCACAGAGGTCATTTAGCATATGATTTGGAGTTTAGGCTCTGGGGCCAGAAGTGGAATCCTAGCTTCATCTTCAACTTGTTAAGTGTCCTTGAAAAGTTTTGAACTCTAAGATCTATTTCCCCTCTCAGTGAGATGAAACTAGAAATTGTAGTTTCCTTGCAGGGTCATTTGTGAAAATTAAGTGAAATATTAAATATAGAGTACTTACACAGTGCTTGGCTTCAGTAATTACAGAGTAAAATCAAATCCAGGTGGGCTGGACTCCGAAGTCCGTGCTCTTTACCGTGGTGTTATCTTGCGCCCAGGCTCTCATTGCATTGTTCCGGGTGCTACTTCTCTCCCTTTTTCCCCTACAACGTGTCCAGCACTCCTTCTCAGATTCCTCATCTGGTACTCACCCACTAAATGCTACACCTCCCAGCTCTTCTCTTACTCCTTATTCTAGACACCCTCTAACTTTCGTATGGTCTCAGCTACCATCAGTTCATGGTGACTACCAAATGCTAACCTGTAACTTTATCCAAGGCTGCTTCTGTGAGTTCCAGAATCACAGCTTCCTTAACATGTCCACACTGTCATGCTAGGGCCACTTGAAATGCATCACATTCACCATTATCTCCCTTTTGGTTTCTCTAAGTTTTTAAAGACATTACTCTCCAATGAGTGTCCAGGCACCAGCTTTGGAGTTGACGTACACATGTTCCTCTTCCTCATCTTTCCAACTGCAATCAGTTGTCATGTCCTGTAAAATCTTCTTTACCTATTTCTCTTCAAATTCATTCTTTTTCTAGTATTTTTGTTGTTTTATTTGTCAAAACTCCCATCATCCCAGAAATTCTCATTTGTAGGTGTGATATGAAGCCCCAAAATCTGCATCTTTCCAAGCTCAGATGTACCCAGTCATCTGAACCTCTATCATAGCCTATGGTTCCCTCTCCTACCAAGCTTGCCCCTCATAAATCTGTCCTTGATTTGGATAGCAAACAAATTTGACTGTGACATTCATCTGCTCAAAAATCTTCAAAGGTTCACTAACATCTACAGGATAAAATGACCCACTTTAAACTTTCCATCGTGCCAAGCAGTGCTCTGATATTCTCATTCTTCCCTGGCACTCCGGTTTTGTTTATTGCTCCTGGCAAGTACAGTGAGGTATTAATAATGCCCAGGTATCAGGTTCCTGTGACGATTAATTGACCAGTGCATATAAAATGTGGAATATTGCCCACTATGCAGTAAGCATTTACTACATGTTAGTTATCATTGCTTCCAACTCTCTTTGCAGCCCCCAGTATTCAATTTATGTTCCATCACTACTACCTCTAAGTATTTAAAAAATATTTGTTTTGTTTTTCTATACTACATAGCCTGACCTATCTGACTAAATCCCTCTATTCCTATTTCTTAAACACAAATCTAAATGTCCTCTCATTTTTGAAAAATTTTTTGACTCAACCAGTCAAACGTAAACACCTTTTCCCTTTATTTCCATTGCTACTACTTTAACTCTACTAATTCTACTAAATTGTTTATATGTATTTCTACTTTCTACACAGAAATTTTCTAGATGACTAAAAAGAATGACTATGAAATAGACAAGTGCTTAAGATTCATGATTGGAGCTTTAAAAAAATGTCACTTTCCTTTTTAAATTGGGATAAATTCCATACAAAAATTAACATACAACAATATTTAACCACTGCCGGCTTTAAGAATTTAAGGTAGAACGTTGAGGTACAACAAAATTTCCCCAAATTTCCAAGATTGTCTTATTTGGCCATCCCCTTTACCCCAGGGGTTCTAGTATTCCCTAGAATCCCCAGAAATATCAAACTGCCTGACCTATAAACTATTCTTTAAATATAAAAGGCTGTTCACACTCAAGTTTTCACAGCTAGAGCTTAAACTCATGCAAAGCTATATTTCAGCTATATTGGATGGGGAGGAGAAATAGAGTATTACTTTCATGCATTTTGATAGATTTTGTGTCCTTCCAATTGATATGTTGGAGATAAACTCCAAGAAGAGTTCAGAAACTATAACTTAGGTATGGTCCATCAGAACGTTCACTGGCATATTGAGATTTTGTACATAAGATGTTTGGGATAATGCAAATTCTACTTCACCTCTAGCAACTTCCCTTGGCGCCCAGGCCACCACAATACGGCATCCTTCATACTGGCATCCAGGTGCAAGAGTTCAGTTAAGGAATGGTAACCAGAGGGGGAGCCAGGGCGCGCCAGAACCCAGTATCCGTGCATACGCTCAGTGCACGTCTTTGCATGACTCTCTTGTCTATGCCGTCTATTGAGACTGTGCCTTTGTGGTGAGAAGCAGCACAAACCTTTGGAAAACATGTGTATGCCTGTATGACATCTCTGCTGCCATTCTCTGGCTTTTGTGTTTTGGCTACCTGCCACCGAAATGAATGGCTTTCAAATTGCTTCAAAAGTGAAATGACACTTTTGTATAATTTTACAACAAGGGAGCCACTCAATCTTTTTAAACTGACTTAGACACTTGTCAGTTATTTGAAGGGGTTTATAACTTTGTCACCTATGTAGTCATTCAAGCTCTTAAAAAGCAAGTACAGTCAGTAACAGGAATAGTTTTCTGGCAGAAAATGTAAGCACTAAGCATTATTTAACTTGAACTTGATTCTGAGCGTTCAGCACCTTCCCTCAAGGATCCAAACCTCCTTCCATGAACTTGCAGGTTTCACATGTTGGGAAAAGGACATCAAGGGCTTTTTCACAATTAATCTGAAAACTTTCTTTCCTTTGTACATTAGTCAAATACCTTGTCCATTCAGTAGGATTTCCTCATTTGGTTTGCTGTCTCTAGATTGCTCTTTCTTATAGCTATTTAAAATTTATTTTTATTTATAATCTTTGTCACAATACATGTAAGTTATTCTGGAATCAGGTGGACTTATTTTCCTCATGGGCTGGGGAACAACTTCCTACATATTATCATATTTTTAAATGACAATATTTATGGCTCTGGTGTAGAAAAATAAAAGCTTAAAGTTTTTAGTTTCTATGTGCTTTGGAAGTTAACAGCAGCTTTAGAAACACTTTCAGTGAAAGGTAAAATCTCATACAAATAAATAAAAAACATCTGGTCTGACAACTTGTATAAGTTCCAGACTCCTGCAACTTCAAACTGCCAAACGTTAGACCTCTGAAAGTTGAGATTTGTAATGGAAATGCTAAGTGACCCTTAAAAGACTTAAAGGAACACTGTCAAATAATTTAGAGTCAAATTTTGACCAGTTTTTAAATGTCATTATCTGGTGGGAAATATGTCCCAGATTTTAAATATTTTTCTATTTTTGTAACTTAGCATTTAATCATGAACATCGATGAAAGTGTAATGGATATTTACTTATTTAGACCCATCCTTTTGAGTGGTAAGACCATCAAAATGAGCACATTTTTCCCCATGGGGATATATTTCCTAATGTTGATAGAAAATCCATACTATTGTTACAAAACCAGCATGGAAGGCATATTATCTAATGCTTCATTACAGTCAAGTCACACATATACATGTGTGAGCAAATGCTTGCATGTACAAAAACTCACATTTTAAAATTGCAATATGAAACATAAATATTGTCAAATATCATAACCTTGTTTTATTGTCATTAAATTTTGCTACTAGAAAATCTTCCTTTGGGAGACTATGCTTCTGTGTTTTCTATATATTGCCATGTAATCTGACCCTAAAATTATGTTAATGGAGTCCAAACTACATAACAGTTATGAAAGAAATTCTACATTCAAATATTTTCAATTGTTTTCAATATTGGTGTTATTACATTACATGGACTTCTCCACTGGTCAATCTTTAGATTTAGATCTTGACAATTCTTTGCAAATTGCCTCCAAAATAATTTTGGCTACTTTTCACTGAAATCCTTGGAGATTCAGTTTAATCTTAGTTTATAAGACAAAAATATTCTACAAATACTCACTTGAATCAATGTTAAACCTCTATATAAACTATTCTGTGCAAATTTCTGATAGCCATAAGCATATATATTATGTAGTGTCAGAATATTCTCAGGTAGGGTAAATCACTGCACCATTTATCGTAACATCCTATGAGAAAGGAGTGTGTGGCAAAAATATATGCACTTATGAAATCAAAAGGAATTATTTGCCTTTTTTTTTTTCCTCAGAAATTCTTCCTAAAAACCCAATGAACTTTTCAACAGAGGTAAATCTCAAAACAAAAAGAATGAAAAAAAGGTGCATAATAAATTGTAAGGTTGCCAAAATATTTCACAGAATTCTCAGATGCCATTTGCAATAATTATTTTAAATTTGATATGGGATAGGAAGATGCAGGGAAATAAAAGAGCAAGTGAATAGAGGATTGCAAAGTTTTCTGACTAGGGAATGAGTATCTAAGGCATGTTTGAAGAAAGCCTTTTTATTTCTTTTGTTTGACTTCCCCCTCCCCCTCTACCTTCCTATGAAGCATCAAAAACTGGTCACTCCCAGAGGCAAGGTACAGAAATAGATAAATATGTGGTCTGATCTGACATGGCAAACTGGCTATTCCTATATTTTTCTTTTATCTGCTTGCAGTCAAGCATGGACATACTGATGACAGAATGCCTGGGTTTCTTGAATGAATGAATGCTGATGGGTGTGTGTATGCAGCTTGGAAAACAGGTCTCTCCTTAGCATTACTTTCTTTGGATTTTTGGAGAGATTGGTACAAGGAGTGTGTGTGTGTGAGAGAGAGAGAAAGAGAGAGAGAGAGATAGAATAAAAGAGATAGCAAGAGGCTTTTAAAGACTTTAAAATTCAGAGCACTAATACCATTTCTACATGTCTGCCAGTCTTGTCATCACTTCGTCTTAAGTTCCTCTTTTTCCTTCTCAGGTCAGCTTGTGTGCTAAAGCTTTCTGGCTCCCAGGTTAAAAAGAAATGAAAACAAACAAGGAAGTTTACACCACAAGACATGAATAGAAAGATCAGCTTGTGACTGAACACCACATAAAGAAAGAAATTCCCTGATAAGAACAACTACCCAGCACTTAGCATTTGTCCAGCAGCACCTGGTTACAAGCAGACACATCTTCAGGGCTGTGGAGTGAATACTGTGGAGGGGCCTGGTGACAAGATTCCTGCCATGGTTAATGGCTTTGCTTGCATTGATTTAAGTCTAACCCTAGCTCCTGTGAGGCAGTTTTGCTTGGGTGCCATGATTCTTCCAAAACAATCATTAGTTATGAATATACAATCATAAAACTTTTTCAATGAAGAAAAAAAATATGGTTTAAAGTGTAGTCAAAAATCAGTGTGACCATTTGAATCTCTTGGAGTCTTACTGCAGATTATTTCTAGTGGTGCAGCAAAGGCCATGCAGTTATATATTGTCTTAAAATCAGTGAACGTATAATAGTTTTGCTACTCTGAACAAGAATCACTAAACAAATTCATAAATCAATGAAGCATACAGATGCAGTACTTTAATTATCATTTCTGCTCAGACAGTTGGTTTATATAATGTGATTGTTTATTGTTTCCCAGGATTACACTGGAAAGGCTTAGTTGGACCACCTCATATTTCACACTGTCCCAATTTTAAAACTTAAAAAATTTTTTAAAGGACAGCAAGAAAGAGTACTCTTTGAAAGCTCTTCATTGTGAACCCTTGTTGTCTTTATTTACTCTTGGATTTTGGTGGGTTTTTTTTTTTTGACAATTCTAAAAGATGTCCCTCAAACTCAAGAATTTACATTTCAATTCATGTTTCTTTTCACTAGGCTCAGGGAAATCCTCCCAAGTTTTTAATAAAGTTGTCTTTGTTCCTCCCTCATTCCTAACCCACTATCGATGTAACATACTAATTGTATCATTTATGGTCGAGGAAGTGGAGCAGTTGTAAAAAAGGGGTGACGTTCAAGAAGTTAGATTCTGCAGAGCATAAAGAAACTTGGCCGTCCCAGAGAATTCCTTTGTCATGATTCTGTTTTAAATCCAGCTACAACCAGAAGTATTAGAATCACACCAGTAGTGGTGTCCCCTTTTTTTAAAACTGGTAGTGTCTCAGCTGGCATGATCTCTCCATTCCTGGTTTCTGCTGAGATGGCTCAGTAAGTCCATGAGTAGCACCCATGATCTATTTATCAAATTGTTATTCAGCCACATACTTGTGTTTTCTTCAACATCAAGTTAGAAAATGAGAACACATGAGAAAATTGAGAACAAGCTTTCTAATTTTTTGCAATGTGAATAAGCTGGCAATTTTCCAAATCTCCCAAGATTCTGGTTACTTTTGCTAATGGTTCCTTCTTCAATTTATCTTTTTCCTCTTGCATTTTATTAAAAGCAGTAATGAGGAGGCTCCAGATCACATGTCTAATACTTAGCTTAGAAATCTCCTTTGCTAAATACGCAACTTCATTCTTCTCGGGTTCTACCTACCACAAAACACTAGTACACAATTCAGTCAAGTTCTTGGCCACTTTTCTGTAAGAATCGCCTTTCCAATAACTAACAATCCAACTTCCGATAACCTTTTCCTCATTTCTATCTGAGACCTCACCACAATGGCCATTGAAGTCCATATTTCTACCCACATCCTGTTCATGATTCTGTATGTATTCTTTAAGAGACAGGTGCTTTTTCTCCAGCTCTCTTCTTCTACTTCTTAGCCTTCATCTCAGCTTTAATGTCCATGTTTCACCAAAAGTCCCATTACAGTCATCTCAATGTTTTCTGGCACGCACCTCAAAATTCTTCCATCCTCTACCCACCACCCAGTTCTAAAGCCACTTCCACATTTTTACGTATATGCTATAACACCCCTACTTCTTGATACCAACAGAATGCCACAGATTGGATGGTTTGAACAACAGAAATTTCTCACAGTTTTTTAGTGGTTGGAAAGTTTGAGGTCAAGCTACTGTCCAGTTGGTTTATGGTGAAACTTTCCTTTCTAGTTTATAGGTGGCTACCTTTGCTCTGTGTACTCATCTAGCATGAAGAAAGAGAGAGAGAAAGAGAGAAAAAGTTCTTTTCCTCTTATTAGCAGCTACAGTCCTATTGGATTAGAGACCCTTATGACCTCATTTAACCTTAATTACCTTCTAAAGACTCTGTCTCCAAATATAGTCACATTGGGGATTAAAGCTTCAACTTATCAATTTGAGGAGAACAAAATTCAGTCTACAGCTATCTCTGATGCTGCTGTAATAGAAACTGGAATCTGGAGTACGTAGAGTTTGAATAAAGATCATATCTTTGAGGTAAAGATGGCTTGCTAAATTGTTCCCTCTGATTATGAGATTATAATGCCAAAAACATAAGTGAGTATTTACATTAGTCAAAAGGATTACACTTGCAAAAATGTGACTGTGACCTACTTCTACGTAATTATGACAGATAACTTTCATTTTGCAAATATTTTGCAAGTCTGTGTTGGAAGCATTGTATTCACAGGTGAGTATCCTCCACTCCATCTCCTTTTACCCTGCCCCCCACCCCAACAAAATACCTCTCATATTTCTCAGCATTCAATTTAGCTTTGGGTTAACAGGCAATACTTTCATAAGCTTGCTGCAGAAACTGTTATGGAAAAGCAAAGTATTACTGTTGCTATATTATATCTTGTCACAGAAAATCAAATGTGAAACAATAGAGCTAGAAATATGAAAAATTATTTATTCATAAAATTCAGAAACCAAGAGAAGATCTAACAAAAGCTCAAATCTTTTGAAACGTTACTTAAGTAAGTGAATAGAATATATAATGACTATTCCAAACTTCATAATAGCAATGGAATACTTAGATTTTTACTAACAAAGTTTAGAATATGATTAAAAAACAACCTACTTAAAATTTACACCCTTATTTGTAGAGTTTTTTCCTTCCTGTCTTCCTCCTTCCTTTTTCCTCTTCTTCTCTCTCATACTTTCATTAAATAATTCTAAGTCTAGGACGGTTACGGCTAGTTGGCCAAAACAGTTAACATGAATTGTCCAAGTGCTGTATAGATTCTGTGGCATTAATAATTATGAGAATTTTTCTCTATATATTTTTCACTCTGGTATTAATGGATAATTTACATATCACTTCTCTTTCTGCTATCTTAGCAAACTACTATTAGTCTGCACATCATTTCTAGGAAAGCATTAAGGGGATAGAAAGATGCAACAATGTAGCAGGAGGCATGGCTTTCAAAACTTATTTGAGCAGTGTGGTTCTTTAAAAAAGATTAGGTACTGATGGAGCACTGGCAGCTATTCTTGAGTTGAAATTTATCATCTTGGATAAGTGTAAGAGAGAGAGGGAGATTTTTTTCCTTCCATAACAAAAATACCATAAGCTGAGTGACTTACAAACAACAGAAATTTACTTCTCACAGTGTGGAAGGCTGAGCAGTCCAAGACTGAGGCACAGGGAGATGTTGGGTCTGGTGAGAAGAAGCATCCTGGTTCAGTCAGGTGTCTTCTCACTGACCCCACATGGCAGAAGGGGAAAGGGTACCTGTTTTATAAAGCTCCGCCTGCATGACCTAAGTACCAAAAATACCTCCTAATACCTTTACACTGCAGGTTAGGGCTTCCACATATGAATTTTGGGGAACACAAACACCCAATCAACCAATAAAGGTGACTTACATCTAATTAACCATTATCTGAGAACAGTTTTAGATTTATCTCAAGAGAGAAAAGGTGTTATATGAGTTCTAGGGCTAGGTCATGAAGTGGGTACTGTTTCTATCTAGCTCACCCTGTCTTGGTTCACTTACTCTGGAGGAAGCCAGATGCAAGGTTGAGTAGCCCTGTAGAGATGCCTGCACGGTGAGGAGCTGAGGGTCCGTGTCAACAACCAGCACCAATTTTGCATTTTTCAGATAATGCTGGTTGATACTTCTGTCTACATTAACAAATAAAGTGGTAGAACAAACACTTTAGCCGGAATTTCACTTGTTCATCAATAGCATGAATAACTTCTCTGCTGAAGAAGAAAATAGTTCTCAAATACTGAAGAATATTTTCACAATTTTTTTATGCTTTGGCAATCTGACAGCTATAGAGACACCACACATTTTTAAATGTAATAACCATTATTAATATTTTCTGCACCACTTTCTTAAGTTTAGGCAATTAATAAAATAATAAATATATAGCATTTGCCCATTTTTGTTGTATAAATACTCACATCATGGCCAATTTCAACCTGTCAACTGATGTCACAGAATTGGAGTGGGTAGTACACAGTTCTTGGTTTCCACCGTATGAACATAAAAGAATTACATAACCTCAAAAGCACCGATTGTAGTAAAACACTAAGATTGTTAGAAATTACTTTTGATTTTAACATAATTCATTTCTACATAATTAAAAAATATAATTTAATATAATGTAGTATAATTTTTATGTAATTTAACAGTTAGTTGTAAAATTCCAGAAAATTAAAAAACCCTCTCTAGTAAGCCATGTGAGCCTACTCCAGTACATCGCTGCCACTGGCCAAGGTAGGCCTCTGATAGCTGAAACCCTGTGTGACAGCAGCCTTATAAGAGACCCAGGGTCAGAATCACCCAGCTTAAGCCACTCCCAGATTCCTGACCCATAAACCCTATGAGAGATAAAAATGTGTGTTTTTCTTTTAAGCCACTATGTTTGAGATAATTTGTCATGCACAATGGCTAATATACATATAAACTTTATATTAGCCACACACTTAAGTAAAATATGAGAAAATTATTTTATTTTCTTAAGAATAAAACAATGAATCTTATCAAGACAAAATAAAGAATAAAACATAATTAATTTAATATTTTGGGAAAATTTTACATGCAAGGAAGAAAGATCTTTTTTAAATGAGAAAATGATTACAAACATCATTTAGCTGTTTGATATGAGTATTGAGTGTTAAGGGGAAGAAAATCACTAATTACATGATCTACAGTGTGAATCAAATGCTTCAAAAATAATTGCTTCATGCAGAACAGTTGATTTATAATTTCTGAGAACTTAAAGCCTTCATTTGCTGATTCTTATTTTGAATTGTCTCAATTTTCATTATTTTGTTCAGACAGGACACTCTTTTTGCTTAAAATGTTCCACCAAACACAAATTCATGGTGAAAATTTATGTTGTATAATCAATAAAGGATAATGATTAACAATTAAAAATATTTATTGAAGAGTAAGACAAAATATAAGACATGGTCCATAAATTTAATGTGGAGGTAGTTGGTAAAGACTACCTAGGCTTAAATATGAACATTAAACATCATCTTTTTTGAATCAGATGATGTCTCAATTGAATATCTGGACTTCTTAATATGGCAATTCCCTTCTGTTTTTCTATCCCTCCCCTGCCACACTCCCTTACCTTAGGTATACAAAATTTGCAACAATCATAAATCACACAAATTGTAACTTTTGACTCACCTTCATCATTGATTCATGCATGTCCCTCATTTTTTTCCTTACTTTTCTTTGTAATACAATGACTCCATGTCAATTTACCACTAAACCCCAAAACTGAATGATTCTTGGCCAGCATGTATACTTTCCTGTATTTTACTCTTCTAAACTATCACATAGTTTCCAGCTGGGGTGTTATAGACTGTGTTTGAATCCCCCTAAAATTCATATGTAGAAGCTCTAAACCTCAGTGTGAAGGTATTGGAGGTGAGGGCTTAGAGATAATTAGGTTTAGATGAGGCCATGAGAGTGGAGATCCCTGATAGGATTATTGCCCTTATAAAGAACAGGAAGAGCTACCAGAGCGAGAAGGTGGCCATTTGCAGCCAGAAAGGCCTTAGCAAGACATGTCCATCACCTTCGTCTTGGAATTCTCATACACTAGAACTAATGTAAGAAATAAATACCTGTTTTTTAGCCACCAGTCTATACTCCTTTGTTACAGCAGCGTGAGTTGATTAAGACATGAAGAAACTACAGTTCTGAATTTTGTGTTACTCTTTACTGGCTTAAAAATATATTTTTATTGTACACACTTATAAATATAATAAGTAATTTATTGTTAAATGGAGATTGTTGTATAATAATAATTATATAGGTGTATTTATTATTTTCTTTACATATACATTAACATTTTTGTGTTTTAGAAATAAATGTTACTTGCATTTGTTTTCTCAGAGTACCAGTTAACATCTCCAGAAAAACAGAGTACAATATGGAAAACACTGATGTTGTGACAAAGAGTCATATTTTTCAAACAGAAAGAGCTGATCTTAAATCTGTACTCTGTGAGTTGCTAGCCATGTATCAGAGGAAATGCTGGCTAACCTTCACAAGTCTTGATTTTCTCATCTGTAAAGGTGTGGGACAGTAATACTGACCTTATTAGGCTGTTACAGAGATTAAATGAGATACTCAATGTATATTTAATGCATGTATTAAGAACTCAATTAAGAAAAATAAGGTTGCTTAATGGAAAATTAAAATTTTTAGATATTTATATGTATTTTTTATCCTGTTGAAGTGGTTGACTCAGGTAACTTTGAATTCCACTGACATCTATTTAAAATTATATCCAAATTGCCTGAATGGAAGCCTTTTTCAGCTCTCATTTGTAAAATGGTGAATTGACCAATGAATCATAGTGAAGACATAGTTTGATATTCATTTAGTAGCCTAGCTAATTCAGACAAGGCCAATCAACTTCCAAAATCACAAAATGAACAGAAAATTGTCAAGAGCCAGGTGATAAAATTGGAATACAGACCTAATTTGGTTTGATCAATCCTGTGTAACTCAATATCCCTTAATATTTATTGCGATTTCCATGGACTCCACATAGGATCTAAAACGGATGGACATCTAAGTAATATTATTTAATAGAGTAACTTGGGGATTTATAATAGAATTTTACCAAAGGGAAATATTCCTGCATGAAAGTTTAGTTGTTATCAAAATTGTTGTTTAGGTCCTTATACTTTCCCTGGTATATTATAATTTCAACCCTGCAGTTGGGGCCAAAACAATCTTCATGTTGCAAAGCTCATGTCCAGGAAATCTGGCTAAACCTGACTTAGAAAGTACTATTCTGCTCACATAGACAGCAACACAGTTTTGAGCTGAACACATTTGCCCGAACATTACCCATTATTTATCTTTTATTTTTTTTAAGAAATAACAAATTTTCATGAGATTCACATTCCCTACAGGAAACTATAAAAACTTAAAATTTGAATTTGTATTTGTTTTATTTCAAATTTTAATCTAAAATAGATACAATTACTAACATTCACTGTAGTAATTGATACAAATTTTCCATTAGTGTTGGTGGGCTCCAGCAGATAGGTACATAATAAATACATAAATCTATATAACTCCCAGTGAGCTCCATAAACATGTTTTTATGGAAATATAAAATCATCTAGTGGTATGATCACAAGCAAGTAACAGAAGTTTCACTGCTATTAAAATACTCAAGAATCAGAATAAAATAAATTGTAAACTGCTAAACTCAAACGTGAAAGAACCTGCTTTTTATAAGGAGAATATAAATGCTCACTAGGTCGAGAAACTGGTGTTTGAAGAAAAAAACACTGAAATGTTTAAATGCTAAGCAATAAAATAAAAGTATAAAAACAGGCTTATATGAGAAACAAATCACAGTTGTCTAAAAGGCAAACAGTCCAGCTGATAAATCATTTTTGTTTTAACTGCCCTCTGTGAAGAGGCCAAAGACATGACATGTCTTAAATAAATCTAGAATCCTTTCTTATTTAAACAGTCTTTGTTGCTATATTTACTCCAGGACCTAAAATAGTTGCATAGCTTTTCAAAAAAACATTTTTACTCCCAACAATCAATTTGAGTTTCCTTTTAAATCTAACATTTTAATTTTATTTCCTCTACAGGCATAGGATAAAGCAGAATTTTTAAGAGAGGCTGTATAATTTTGAAATACTTTAAAACATGCATTTTACTTCAATTCTATGTTATTTCAGGGATACATTATCAAGAAATTATTTTTTTTTTCACCACCCATTCACTGCAACAACGCATTACCTTAGAAAATGTAAACAGGTTTTGAATATATGACTGGGAGGATGATAAAAATAACATTAAGCAGAACAATAAATGCTTATGGACAATGTGAAGGATGAGGGTGTTTTGGAGATGAGTTTTCCTTTAAGACCTTTAGGATCCTTCTTAAAATGTTTTTGATCCCTCAAAGCTTCCCATGAGACAATGTCTGTTCTGAAATGAAGTTCTGTATGGACCATCTCGCAACTGGGCACCCATCTTCTCTCCTTCTTTCGCTGGACATGCCTCTAAACTAAAACACCACTGAGAAATCCACTTCCTTATCTGGTGTGCCACAGACTTGAACCACTGATATGATTTGGTCCTCACATTTTATTGTCCTAGAAGTCCTGCCAAACTGCTTCTCTTTTTTACTTTTAATTTTAATCATAAATGAGTGTCAGAGATGGTTTTGGCCATAGATAATGTGTGACTGCTTTTCAGAATAAGTAATTTCCTTTGACACTGCAATTTAATTCCCTTCCTATTCAGCCAGGACCATGGAAAGTCCAATCAGATGACCCTGCTACCCTAGAAGGAAGAAAAAAACTGCTACTGTACCCGAAACAGTGATGTGGACTTGTGACCCAGGGCAAGTACAAGTTGGGCAAATGATTTTGACTCTTCAAAAATCAGAGGCTTGGATATTGGTGATAAGGTTAATGTGTCCTCCTATTATTAATTATACAATGAAAAGGCATGAACAAGAATAAAATGTCAGCCTTACATTAAATCTGTATTTTGAAATAAAAGAGTTAATAACATACTATTTGGTTGTGACAGCCTTCAAATTACTTTCATTAATAAATGACAGAACACTAACACATAACTTCCCAGGAAAAAGCTTTCTCTTGTAAATATAGTATTATTCAGAATATATTCTTCTGATTTTTATCATTCATTCATTTACTAAATAATTTTCTTGAACACACTTTATGTGATATAATCTTCTAGTCACTGGGATATTGAAATGAATAATTATAGCCAGTTGTTTTTGATAATCTCCTAGGGAGAAAAGACACAGGCAAACATATACTTGAAACATAATGTAAATCATGAGTCTTGCTATCATAAAAATGTGAATAAAAAAATACAGAGAAAAGAACACATGAACCCAATAAAACTCAAGGCTGAGTTGAATCCAGAAGAATAAGTTGGAGTTTTTCCAAGTCAGAAAAAGGAAAGGAAGGCATTCCAGGCAGACAGATCAGTGTGTAAAAAGGTAGGAAGAAGGACAAATTCCAGGAGATGTTAGTACTCGTACTTTGAATTAGGAAATCATGAGTATATAGGTGGGAACTAAAGTCATTTCAGTGATTCTAACCTAGAGTGAGAAGATTAAGAATCAAAGCCTTAGGGAAGCACTGTAAAACACCTATCAGGTGAAGGACTAAAGGAAAATATTAAAGGAGGGAACCAATGAGGAAGAATCAGGAAGACTTATAGTAGTTAAAATTTCCAGCCTTATTTATTTGCTAGGCACTGTGGTAGGAGCTGGTATATAAAATCAAATAAGTCAAGCCTCTGACTCACCAGGTGATTTCAGTAAAGGTGAAAAATAATATAGCAAGTATTACGAATATAATTCTGTGTGTGTGTGCATGTGCAAAGTGCACATGAAAATGGTGCTTAAGAGCAAGGTATTTGGAATTAGATTGTCTGAATTTAAATCCTGCCATACTTAGTAACCATTAATTCTAATCTAAGTCAAATTCTTTAATTATAGCCTCATGCCTCAATTATATGCCTCAATCTTCTTTCTGTGAAATGGAGTGCCCTTCCTATAAGGTTGTTGCAAAGGTGGAACAAAAATCCATGGAAAGATTGCTTGGCACATATTAGTGCTCAATAAATATTAGTTATTATATTTATATATACACACATATACACAAGGCACTATGGGATCATGGAGGAAGGTACATCTGAGCTAAATTAAAGATCCAAGGGAGCGAGTAAGCCATAGGCTGAGTTGCGTAGGATAAGTTAATGCCACAAAGAAGATGGGGGAAGAGTTCCAGGCATTAAAATGGTGTAATGAGATAGGAGAATAAGAAAACTCTTAAACAATGGCAAGAAGAGGGCATTTTTAGATCTAGAGGTCAAGAGCAGAGTTCAGTGAGAAGCTGTGTTATGTGTTTGTTAGGAGCTTGACAGAGGAATCAGACTGTAGGTTCTGTTTGTACCTCTGCCATTTGGAGGTTGTCTGAGTTTAGTCAAGTGGCATAATCTTTCTGTGCCTCAATTTTCTCATCTGCCAAAGAAGGATACTAAGATTTCCTATGGATGGAGGAAAGAATTACTAAGAACATTACCTGGCACATAGTGAGTGTTATGGAATTATTAACTAATGTTATTTAATTTCCAAATTTATGGTAGAGTTAGCCCAAAGCAATGTCTGCAATTGTGAAGGAGCTGAGCCCTGAGCATTCTTTGCCCTTTTTAGTTGTCATTTCATTTCTATCACTGTGAACGCAAAGTTAGCCATCATGTAGTCTTTGACCCTTCTACTATTAGTTAATATCTTAGTGCCTGGTCCAGACTAGATGCCAAAAAAATGTTTGTTGAGTGTATGCTAAGGGCAGTGTCACTTGTGATAAGTCAACACAAACTTCAGGGTAGAAAAATTTTAAAGTAATCATATAAAAAAGCATATGCTTAGAGAAGTCTACTGGATAAAAATAATTGAAATTTGAAAGTAATATTTCACAGACCTAAGAACTCTGTCCCTATTTGGATCTTTATTTGCAAATTATCTGAAGACCTCAGCTGACTCACAGAATTCATAATGCATACAATGGAAGCTCAGATGACTGGGAATGCCCATTTAATACAGTCCAGTATTTTAAGAATCACTTTGGATGAAAGAATATGCCACTGTATGGTAATGCCAATGTATGGTAACTCTTGTCAGCAATTTTTTTTTAACCAAATCATGTAGACTAATGGAAATCTTAAAAGAAAGTAAATATGGACAGTGGAATAACTTGGTGATGAACTTGAAAGACCATATATTAGTAGCCATGGAAACATAAGGAAGCATTGGTCTCCTCTCTTTTAAAGCAAATGGTGTTTCTCTGGGAGATCTCATAATGTTAGGATGACACATGCAAAAGTTGACAAACTCTTTCCAGAAGAGGATCAGGTCATCAAGACACCCCAAGTGAGGATGAGTCATCTCCCACACATTTGGACTTTGATAATGTGCCTTGACAGCCATAGATATATGGGGCCAGTTGCAGTTCATGCTAACAACCCTTAGGGATCTGGGCAGTGAGCCTAAGGAGATTACCAAGGCAATGACCAAGTACTTCCAACTCAGAAGATCAAGGAGGTGGACACAATTAACCGGCTCCATAAAGATTTACAGTCTCACCTGGTTTTGTGTCTGACTGATATTTAAAACTAGAAAACGAATTCTAATCAACATGAAGCGTGAAGGATTACAATGAGCTACCGTGGAACTATTTCCTTTTTAATACTTGCTTAGTATCACAATCAGTCACATTCATATTTTTATCAGTATATTTATAAAAAGAAGTTTTATTATAAATTGTGCAAACAGTTTTCAGAAATCCTGTTCCAAATGTCACAGGCAAGAAAGGGAGGTGATGCAGTCCTGGAAGCAGCAGACGGGCCTCTTAGAGGGGCGACTCTGACAAGCCCACTGAACGAGGATCAGGGACGAAAGGGACGACAGAGTGAAGGCATCACAGTGGGACTATGATAATGATCTCTCTTGTCTCACAAACAGCCACACTTAGAGCAGCATTGCACTTACAACAGGTACTTGCTAAAGAGAAGGAAGTGGTAGAGAATCGGGGAATCTAGACTCTAACTACTTGCCCTATTTTCCAAACTGAAAATTTTCCAGTAAACATTGTAAGATTTGGTAAACTTCCTGAGGAATAGGTGGTTTCATTTTAACATTAGAGCCACATTGCTTGGTACAGGAGCCAGGCTATTATAGGATCTAATAAATGTGGAAGGAAAGAAGAATACTCAAAAGCAGTGAAAACTGAGACAGATGATAGAAGAAATTCATGTATTATATTCCTTCTTCCAAAATTGATATTGGAGGACCAATATTAGGGAAAATGGAGATGAAGGGGTTATATGAGGGGCAGTTGGAATCGTACATGTAATTATATTTAATTCTCTGTTTTTTCATTTGTACAGTGGAAGGGATCTCAGCGTGTTTTGTGCATTTTATTTCTCACACTAAATTGTGTGTTTTTGAACAAGAATCACAGTTTTTGGTTTGGAGGGTGAGGGCTTGGCTTATGTAGACTTCATTTTGATATTTATTTAATGTGTGTAATCACTTAATGAATGAAAACAGTATTGGGGAGACACTGGACTAAGAGTCAGAAATTATGGGTTCAAGATTCAGCCCTGGCTATGTCATTTTAAATTACTGACACACTCTGAGCTTCGCGATTTCATCTGCAAATTGGAACAATGATATTCAACAGGTTTTTCTGGTGAAGATCAGGTGAAATGGCTTCCAAACTTTTTTTAAACAGAGTCATGTGCAAATTAAAAAAAATACCTTTGTTTTATCGTTATCATACATTCATAAGGCTTTGGATTCACCAGCTTGGTTTAAGGCTTTGGCTCTTCCATGTGTGTGACCTTGGGGAAATTACTTAACCTTCTTCTTTCTAAAAGGAGGAATTTGTGATGGTCGTTCATAAATGAGGAAGGCATTTTAGTGGCGGTAGAAGGCACCATTAGCCAAGGAGCATGTTAAGCCTTTGACATACATTGCTTCATATAATTGTCACCCTAAACATCTTTCTTTTCCTTTTCCTAGAACACTTTCTGCTGCCCTCAACTTCCATGGTCTTCCACACATCCATCCTGTGAGGATTCTTACTGTCTCTGACTGGCAACTAATCCCTCTAAGGTACTGACTGATAATCAATGTGTGATAATGACTTCAGGCAGAGGTGAGCAACCATTTTTTACAAGTGCCAATTCTGGGAAAATAAATGTGTTAATAGGCTGTATTAAAAAAAAAAGAATACTATAAAAGTCACCTGAAATCCTACTACCCATTGATGGTCCTATTTAAATGTTAACAAATTACTTTTTTTGTGTGTGTGTGTTTGTTTTATTAAGGCCTGTGGGGAAAATACATTCATGTTAACTTATCAATGGATTGGCCAGAAAATAATGACTGTAAAGTTGGCGTGTTTTTAAGCCACTAAAATGGCAATATCTGCATATATTTGGAGAGGCTGAAATGTAGGTACCATTTTCTAATCTTTTATCTTAAAATTAGAAAAGTATTTAGAAGGTATGAAACTAGTCTGTTAGAAAGACTGGCTTCTGGGTCCTAACAGTAATAGTTAACATTTTTGAGAATTTATTAATTTATTTTATGTAAAAACTATCATATAAACTTTATATGTGTTGTCTAATTGATGCTCACAAGATTGCCAAGATCCAGGTATTATTTTTCTAGATGAGATGAGCAAGCCAATGCACAGGGAGGATGAGCCACTTACACAGACTCATACGACAAGGGGTGGAGCCAGATCAAAACCTAGGCTAGTGGGCTCCAGAGCCTGTGTTATTAATCGTACCCTGTTTGAATATTGGGAAAAGTCCCATGTCTGCTGTGCCTTCAGTCCTATCATGAAAGCTGGGTCTGGAGGCTGGGATGTTCTTTCCTGAGAGCTTCCTGTGTCTGCCTCTCATTGTGGCTGAGATCTCAGCCCGAAGTGACCTCCTTAGGGAGCTCTTCCTGATCACCATTCTCTATCACATTACCCTTGAAAAACTGTTTTTTAAGCACTTACTATCCAATATTAATTGACTTTTTTGTTTCCTTGTTTGTTAAATGTCTCCCTTAACTAGAACATCTGTAAGAGCAAAGTATTGTTCACTGTCCCATAATAAAATCACTGTAAGTATTTATTGCATGAATGAAGGAATTGTGGATGAATGAGTACTGGAAACTTATCTTTTCCAGGTCTACTGGCTTGCATTCCTAACCCTATCACCACAAACCTATCTCTCACCACAGTGATTCTTGCAAATTTTGGTTAAAGAAGATAGTAAGGCCAATAGCCACACTCTGCATGTGATTTGCAAGGAAATAGAGACTTTATTCACTGGCCATCCATATATTAAATTGTTACTTTGGGCAAGACACATTGTCAGGTGCTCTAAAGGCAGGTAATTTAACTAATATTTATTTGGTACAAATATATGTTAAACCTAGATTATGTTGTCATTGACTTAAAGAAAAAATGTCCCATTTCGTACGGCCCCTGTGCTCTGCTCTAGGAAGTGTCAGATAAGTCAAAGAGACAATGGTTTTTATGGAAACCAGGTGGAAGTATGCCACATTGGGCAGAGTAGGAAGCATGTAGTGTTGACGAGTATGGATTATGGAGTCAATGCCCCGCATGTAGGCAAAGATCAGATATGCTTTGACCTGGGGGAAGTCCTCACGGGATCTGCAATACGCACATGGGGAAAGTGAGGCTTAGTGACTTAACTCAGTAAATGGCAAAGCTGAGACAAGGACACAGGCTGATTGTGGAGTTATGTATCTAATCATTCTGTTCTGATTTTGAAATGCTTAAATATGCCATTTGAATACTGAAAAACTCCTATTCAAACTTATATTATTCAAATGAAGTTTGGGGTCACAAAGAAGACAGGAAAGATTCCTGGTAGGTTTCAGAGTCAAAATGTTCCAAGGGGATAGACTACCACAGAACAATATTCTGTCCATCACTTTCCGTTGGAATCAGAAATGACATTTTTTGGGGGTCACTGAGGGGGAAGACATAGGGAACCTTTAGCTCCTGGAAGGCTAAGAAGGTGAGGGAGGTGCCCAGGGTAGAGGCAGCTAAAGAGCTGGGTCTTACGGCTTAATGCTGGTTAAGGCTCTAAGAATGAAACAGAAAAAGGCCTCCCTGGTTCTTCATTTTTTTCAGCCTACTTTCTCTGAGTGGGGAAGCAGATTCAGGATAGGAGCCCCAGTTGGTAATAAAAATTATGCATTAGGATTATCACTTTTTGAGTCTTCTCTGTAGCTGGTAGATGTGAAGCAAAGCCCTAACATGTAAATTCCTTAAAATCATTTATTCCACTATCCTTCTTTTACAGCATCATGAACAATGTCAACAAGTTCTCGAGACGTTTCATGATAAGCTCAAAACTATACAACTGGATGGTGGTAGATTTCATTTCAGAATGAAATCTCAGAAACCAGTTTCTTAATTCTCAGTCTACTGCTCTTTCTAGTACATGAACTCTAAGCTCATATTATTGTGAAATATTACCATCTCATGATGATTCATTTTTCTCTGAGGGAAAAAAAAACACAAAATAAAGCTGGAGATAAACCTATAGTTTTAAAAAATGAAAGAAAAGACCTCCTGAACTCAGTTTTTGACAATTTCTTATAAAAGTCCTTTCTTTTTTTTTTTCAAACCAACTTTTCTGCTTTGATGTTTTACTAGAAAAAATAAGGCAAAAAACACGTAAGTTATGGGTTTTGGTTCAATTTCACATAAAGTATTATCATTATACATTTAAATATTTATTTCCTCAGAGGAGTCCAAAATTTGGGGTACATTTCAAGCTTGCGTAAGTTCCAAAGTTCATGTAATCATTCAGGTAATAGGGAACAAAAACATCTACCTGGGATTAAATTTTATTTTGATGAGAAGGTTTGAATTTAACAGTTTTGAAACTTTTTGGAGTATGGATGTCACTAAATCTGATGAATATAAACTAATGTGGCCCCACAAAGTACTTATCCAATTTGACTGGCATGTGAAAGACCATGAAAACTCTATTAAGATTCATGTTTTTTTTTCCAATCTCTGCAAAAAAATATTTCTTTTACTGATCATATATACTGGTAATTATATGGGTGATCCAGAATTAAGAGCAGAAACTGTATTGTCTACCAGGAAAAAGATAGTGAAGTTGTGAGAGTAAATATTCTAGAACTTTGAATGCATCTATTTATTTTGGTTTCTCCTGTGATAGTTCTGAGAATAAAATTTACATTGTGATTTTGCACTTAAGTGAAAGGTGTGGAGTTAAACATTTTTTTCTTTTCATTTCAGCTGGAAAGCTACTACCATGACATCTGTAACAGTAAGCACCCTCATGAGTTGCAGAATCCTTTGTCACATCAAAATATCAGTATGATATGGAAAGTTTGTATATTGATATAGTATGGATTTAACTTGTACTTAGTTCATCAGATATAACTTAACTGACATAAGTGACTTAAGTGATTTTGTGTGTGTGTGTATTTTCTCAAATTAAATATCCTGTTTAATTTATATTCCAATCTGATGTGGAACCAATTGGTGAATTTACCCTGGTTAAAATGCTGTCATATAATCTTCAGGGAAGTGATATTAGGTTTTTTATCATAATGCATACTAAGCACTCACAGTTTCAACTTTTTTTTAATATTTAGTAAATGTCAATAAATCTATTGCACGTAAAAGGGCACTGCTAACATGGCAGCTATTTGATTTCTATACTTTGTCAAATATATGTACCTCTTAATTCAATAATCCTTAAAGGCAATGCTCATTGTGGTTTCCCATTCATGATACCTGACCTTTCCTTAATGTCAAACATCATTTTCCACCAGCAAGGGAATAAAGTATATTATTTATATAAAGCTAATAATTATTTGGGGAAAATAAATATAACATAGAGGCAATAATTGTGAAAAAGATGAGCACATTCATTGCTCTATCGTGCCTGTGACTTGATATATTATTGTCTATATTTCCACTGCCTGGATACCGTAGTCCTAAAACAAAGAAAAAGGAATGGGCTCACAATGGGTCAAAATGTACCTAATCATTATTTCAGAGCCACAGTGATATGAATTAATTTCAAAACCATCATTTTACTTTCAGATGTAAAATCTCTTTCTAAGTCACCTATTATCTTTAGCATTCTTGCATATTTCTTACTGTTTAGGGCAGTTTCATATTACTTGATTTTTTTTGGAGATATTAAATGAGGTGTGAGCACAGGGAAATAAAGAGATCTAAATGTCAAAAATTGCCTCCTTTTTCAACATATGTTTTGGTTTGATGTAGATGTGAAGTAAAATACTCATTATCATCAAATATTTATTGAGAACATACAGTTTACCTGGCACTGTTCCAGGCATTTGGGACATGCAAAGAAGTTTAAGACATGGTTCCAGCACTCACTGAAATATATGATTCAGTCATATATGTACTTATCAACCAAATTAATCTATGCTATTAACCTTTAAAAAGACAGCCAGAACAGTTATTAATATGTGCTCTGAGTTCCTCAAGAACATCTTCTGAGCAACTCTGACGTGTTTTCTCAAATGCACACAGCAGGTAACACTAGACGCAGACCTTAGATATTTTTTTGCACCTCTACATGGTACAGATGTCAGCTCCAAAGGTGTGAAACAGTTCTTTCCAGGACACGATTTGTCGTTGACTGATGCATCTGTTGGCAGCCAGTAGTGATGATGATCAGGTATGCAGTGTGTTAACAGCTTTAACTTCGGTGATAATGGCATGCTCTAACAGGAAAGATTCATTAATTTGACTAAATTTTAAGGATATCTCAGTTTAAAATAATAGTTTCTGACCTATGGACATCCAAACTTTCCAAATAACTAAGCCCTGCAGCATTCTTGAATTTTGATCAGGTAAGAGATCTTAGATTTTTTTGGACTGAAGTCAGATAAATTAGATTTATATTCTCTATATGCTCCCCAGCAATAGAATATATTCCAGGGAGTTTTATGCGTGTGTTAACATAAAAATGTGTGACCTCTCTTTTCTTTAATCGGCTATAACCTACAGATGTCATGGACCAAGCAGTGTCTCACATGTGTTTCATTTAGTGGCGTGTGACAGTTTTAGAAATCTGCTTGAATTAATCCTGATCGGGTCAGTATTTGAGATTATCTTCTGACCTTATTTTTTCTGTAAAACATCAGCATATTTTAGATATTTTTTGGTCATCCTCATCAAAATGATGAGATGCTAAACACAGTCAGGGAAATTCATGTTTTAGTCGTCTTTCATCTTCTGATGGCAAATACCAGCTAGAAACTAAAAAGCTTCTTGAATGACCAAAAATATTGCCATTTATTTAAGAGCAATTTCATCAGAATGACAATTTTCTTTCTATTTCACCTTGACTCAAAGACGAATCATCAGAATCGTGACAAGCAAAAGAAGGAAACCAGCACCAAGCAGGGCTGTCAGATGACAACCAATCTGTAAAGATCGCGATTTCCAGAGCAATACAATAATGTGCTGGTGACTACGTTTCAGGCAAAACAGAATAGGAATATTTTATAGTGTGAAACCCACAATTTTTCTCTCTGATTCTCTTAAGCTTTGAAAATAGCAGTTGCTTAAACCATAGATGACTATCATCTCAAAGTTTCAGAAGTGAAAAATAAATTGCCACCTGAAAAACAGAGTTGGTAGTTTGGACAGTTTTTATTAAGTCAAATTATTTTAAAGTTGCAGTTTATATTTAGGTCTCTAACTTCTAAAATTTGATGCTGCTCAAACAAATGAAGCTAAAAGATCTTAGGTAACAGAATCTCTGTTTAGCTTTTGGAGAAATATTTTGCAATAGATTTGAGGCCACAGGTCTTCCAAATAAGCCACCTTAGAAACATATTTAAGGAGCAAGATTGCGTGGCAGAGACTATTAACTGCCCATGAATATATAGTCTCTCTTCCGAAGTAACAGAATCCTGATATTGTAGAAAACAGCAATGCGTCTGTCTATAAAACTATCTCTCAGCTTTTTTTCAAAGCAGGGGTGGATAATGAAATATAAATATAAGTCTTTGGGTATGTGGCAGTACTGGTGTTCTGAGAAGAATGCAGTAAGATGATTCTGCTGGGCCCCTTCCCCTGCCTTCTCTGGTGTTTGGAAAAGAACATAATGGCTAGAGAATTTGTGTTACCTTGCAAACAAGAGGGAACCTTAAAGAAAGGAAGCCCATATTCAGAGTGGCAGAGTGGAAAGATGGCAGAAGCATGGATGACTCAAAACTATGGAGCCACCATTCTACTCATGGGCAAAATACCTCCAGACTTCTCCAGCATGAAAAAATATATTAGCTGGTTTGAGCTACTATTCATTGGGTTTTACACTATAAGCAACTAGACCCAATCCTAATATAGATTGATAAATCCTCTATAGATCATGTAAAATATCCTTTAGTAGCAAATAACAAAGAAAATTAAAACCTTATTTAAATAGTCTGGGTAAAGGGAAGACTATAAAATGATAATTAAGTACATCTGTGCCCTTTGATGTTTTGAGTCAATGCAATGTCAAATAGCATTTTTCTGTGTGTGGGAGAGAAAGAAGGGGTGTTAGAGTTAGCTTATTGTTGAACTGGGTGGTGATAGATATTGGAATTGAGGAGATCCTTATCTTTGGGTAGTTAGCCAGGTTAAAGTATTGCAATATTGTTCTTTCCACTTGAATAAAGTTGAAAGATGTAATGTTTACCTTGGCTAACTACTAAATTATCTTTTTAAGTTATGCCTAATCAGTGCAGTTTCAAAATTATGAACTCATTTTATAATAAGTTTTCCAGGATATTATGCAAACACATTATATAGAAACTATATAGTTGAAGAAACTAGACATTGTGAGTGTGGGGTACAGACAGGAAAAAAGAAAACTTAGTTATTGTTTTCAATAAGCTTCCAATCTAGTACTCAGGCTTAATTTTTGCTTTTTTTAATGTTTTCAGGGATGGGAAGTTGGCTTGACTTTTGCGTTTACAAATGTCTGAAATTTAAGATTAGCTTCAGGTTTCATTTTCAGGAGGTAACAAAATTCGATATTTCCTTTATGCTTTGCTGATAGAATTCTTCTGGCATCAATGAAGAATGTAACATTTGACATTCTTAGAAGTCTTCCTTCCACTGAAAAATGTAATTTACTCTTCTTTGGATTAAGACGACAGTCATTGAATGTGTAGTCGGTAGGAAGTCTTCCCCTTTGAAGCTTACTCTACAGAAATGGTGCTAAGTCTGTTCTGAGAAAAGGTTTGAAATTCTGATATCCTGTAAATGTTATTTTTTTTACTTTTGATGAAATATAGTATGCTTGTTCTTCTGTGTGATACAACTTTCTAAAAGCCTTTCTGTTTTTTGTAGAGCCTGTAAATGGTTTCAAAAAAAGTTATAGCCAACATGGTGCAGGGGCAGTTGGGACTGTCAAACTCCTACCTCGGGTTATTCAGATGTAGCACTGAGCAAAATAAAAGCTCAAGAAACAACTACTGAGCTCTGTCCACACTACTGAGATATCAGGATGACCTATACATTTTAAACATTCTTCGTATGAATTCACAACTCTGGCTAAGTTGTATACAAGAGCAAAGTCATAGAACAATGATCGTTTAACATACAGAGGGCATGACATTTGATTATATCTAAGCTTCTTCAAATGCCAAGAAGAATCTGGAGAAAGATATTTGATATTGACTTACAAAAGGTCCACATAGATAAAATTAATAAATCTTATTAAAGTTTATTTTAGAGATATTGATTTTAAAGTAGAAATGCACCCACAAAGAAAGTCCCATGATAAAGGCTAATGTGTAAATTCCTTTAAAACCCGCAGTTACTGTAATTATATGGAGCATTTTACAAGCAACTAGGGACTTCTTTGGATAGATGACTGAAATTTAATCAGTTTCTGGCACAGACTGCCTTTCTTTCCCACCTCAGATTTCTAAAGCACTTTTTCTAGGGCAGACTTGTTCAAATAGTGAACCTTTATTATCACATTTGATCTGACTTTGGGCACTTTCCACAAGAAAGGCTTTCACAGATCTTCTAGAAGATACAAGTAGGGGATCATTCTTCTCAATAGCACATGCTTCTTCCTCCCGCCCCATTCCATTCTCAGCAAACTTAATTCGGCTCTACAGTCTGTGTTTTATAATCACATGGAGCATTATGTATGAAATGCATAAAACATCAATGTGCTACTATTGCCACCGGAGACAATCAGATAAAGAAGCAGGCACATCCCTTTGTACTCTTAGGACATAAGTGTTTGCCCTGAACCTCCTTAAAAAGCAACTCATTTCATTTCTAAGCATTTTGGGTTTTATTGTGTTAAGTGGCCTAGTCCTGCCAGCCTGCTGAAGGGAAATCTGAGTTTGATGTAGTTTTTTTAGGCAAGGAGGAACTGGAAAAATAACCACAAATAATGAATGTGAAAATTAAGCTACCTCTAGAGTTTATGTTTTACAAGTATGAAATTGCTCAGCTTATCTCCTGGCTGATTTAAATCATATCTGATTATTTCTAATGCTTCATGATGTAATAGTCTGAAAGTCAAAATAGAATTCTTAGACTTACCTTTATTAAAACCTGAGGATCTGAGATATAACTGCCTGGACTGATTACTATATTTCTGCTTGGAGAAAAATAACAGCCGTGAGTCACTGCTTGTTGTTCACGTCTTCATTAATGTGCTTAATATATTTCTATCAGTAGAGCAAATTAATATATTTTTTTGCTTTTTTTGTACTGTAATTCTCTTAAACTTGGATTCTTTGAACATAGCTAGCTGGATTGCAGTGTGACATCTAAGTCCTACAGATCAATTGATAGTTGTTAAAGATCATGAAGAATGGCCCATTCAAACAGTAAGTATATGACAAATAACAACGTTTGTGTTTAGTGTGGAAATTTATCAACTAGACAGAGCACTTGTTCCTGAGACCCAGATGAAAGTCTACTTGAACCAACTTATTAATCAGTCCGTGCCCTAGTCTTAACAGACTGTCTTATTAAAAAGCTCAACATGTATGAAAATTGAACTCTAATGTGATAGGTACTACCCCTGAACCATAATCACAATGCACACAATTATTACTGAAGACTAAAGTCTATGATAAAGGAAAATACACTTTTCCCCCCACCATGAGGGCTGGGATGTTTTGCCTCAAATCTCTGGCTCTGATAAGGTGCAGTGTTCATCGTGAGATGTCCAGCTATGTGGTCAATGCTTTCTTCCGCTCTTGAATCAGCATCACACACCAAGATATTATAACAGACTTAAAGACATAGTGATCTTTTGACCTGCCTGTATTTATATAGACCACACAGCCGAATTGTCTTCAATTTACAAAGCTTTTTCAGTGAAAAAAATGAAGCACTACCAATGGGGGGTGGGGGGGGGAAATATAAGATTGTTCTGGCTGGCAAGTGGTATTAATTCTTAGTGAGATGCTCTGGGTTTAAAAGAAATCCTCACAGCTTTTCGCCCCTGTGGAGTCCGCAAGGGTAGATGCTCTTCAGAGCTGTGAGTCATGAGGCTGAGCTCTCAAGACAACTAGGTTGAATATCATCTCAAATGCCAATGCCAATCAGTGGGTATTGATTGTCTGGGAGGGCTGGGTGTACACGCATGCTTGAGGCTAAGTTTAAGCACAGCAAGAAAGCAAGCCATAATAAATTAGTGACATCTGCACAAAGAGAATTTAGGGTCATAATGGAAAGGAATGCTTAGTTTCTGACCTTGGTAGCCCACTTCTGGCATGGTGTCTAACCTTCACTTACCCAAGAGGGAAAGTGTGCACATTTCTGTAAAGAGCCAACAGTTGTTTGATGCAATGACTAACTTTTTGGGTAGAAAGGTGCCATGTACATGCCCAGTAGTGATCAATAATTAAATGGTTTACCAAACACCTGCGGTGAGCTAAGGAAGAATCTTCTTTGTTTTCTTTTCACGGTTTTAAAACTTGATATCTGGAACTGAACAAAATAGTATTGAAAGACACTCAAGTCTAGTCTTCCAGAAAGTGCAGAAATCTTTTTAACAAATATCTCCTGTAGACTTTGGTCTCTGCCAATGTAACTATTTGGAAAGGAAATTTCTCCCTTTCTAAGGCAGTCCTCATTTTTTTTAGATAGTTCAGTTCTTGAAAATAGTTCTTTTCATGGACTGAGTTGAAACTGACCCTCCAGTAAATCTGACAGTGTGGCTATGGATCTGTTCTTTTAAAAAAAACAAAAGGATTCTACTATCTCGTCTGTCTGGCAATTCACCAAATATTCACACAAATAATATGAAAACTGTCTTTACAGTTTTGTTTTTTTTTAAATGATCTTGCTTCTCAAACCTTTTTGTGCCAAAATAAGGCATTTGAACTTTGGCTTTAAAGGTCTTCCACTGCTTTCTCAGTAATTCACCTAGTCACTCATGCCAGAAAATGGAGGTCTTGCTTGCTACCGTATTTCCTTTTCCACAATCACATTCAATACATTTTCACATCCTCTTCATATTACTTCCCAAATGTCTTCAAATCTCTCTTTTTTTATTCAATCTCCATCTTCTCCACGTGAATCCAAATGACCTACATCTCTTGCCTCTTCCACTACACTAGCCTCTGTACTAGAACCTTCCAATACATTACCCACACAAAGCCAGAGGGATCTTAGTAAAAAACAAATCTCCTTTTCTTATTCTGTGCTTAAATTCTTCCACAGCTTCTCCTGACACTTAGAATAGAAGCGGTAATGCGATTCCAAAGGGCTCCACAAATCTGGCTCCACTTTTTCTCACACCATACTCCCTTATTCATTTCTAGGCTCTAATAACCCTGCCCTCCCATTGCTCAGTCTTACTAAGCTCTTTTCCACCTGAGGGGCCTTGATTATGAGGCTTCACATATGTTATTATCATTGCTTGGAATGAAGCCCGCCCCCCACCACCTTTATTTATTTGATTTAAATGTCGCTTCTGCAGAGAGCCTTCCCTGACAATATGCTCCCTCCTAATTACAACAGATCAGTTTATTTATTTTTCATTGTAGCTTTCTTTTCCTTTCTTACCATCATTTGTTGTCAAATGTTCATTTTTGTAATTGTTTAGTTAAAGTCTTGTCTCCTACTCTTGACTTAAAGTCCATTAACAAAGGGATAAAAGATCAGTTTCTTTTTTACTTTCTCTGTTTATCTTATACTTAATAGTGGGACTATATTTGTGCTTGCCATAGGGTGTCAAAAAGTATTTGTTGAACAATATCCACACCAGTTATTTATTATATTTTCCCTTAGTCATCTCTTTTCTAGCCAAATGCTTTGGTTCATTTACTATTCCTTATAATATGACATAATTTTTAAAACTCCTTTTCAACTTGGCCATGTATTTTTTTGACACACTGTGTTCTTCATATAGAGGACTAATTGTAACATGCTAGATGTAATCTAATAATTAGAGAATTTAATGGGACTATTTTTTTCAGTGTCCTTCTTACAAGGCCTATTAATTAAAACTAGGGTAGTAATATGCTCTTTTAGCAGCTGGATATCACCATTGGTGTATATCAAACTTACGGTTAACCAAAATCCATACATCTTTTTCTCCCTAGCTACAGTTCTCAGCTACAGAGCCCTATTTAAAGTTGGACACTTAATGCTTTTAACTAATGTACAAAATTATCACTTATCTTGTGCTCTTATATTGATTGCTTTCTGTCACATATGGTACCGATTATTTTTTTCAGGTTTGTTTCATGTATAATCTGGACAAGCATATTTTCTTTGTTCATATTCAATATAGCAAAGGCATGGGACAAATACAGATCTGTGTTTTACCCCAGGAAGGGGTCAGGGATCCACACTGTGTGGTTCTTTGTATATATATAATTACATTATATATCATGTATGAAATTATATAGTGTATATAATGCATATATATAATTCATATATATTTTAATACACTTATTTTAAGATCCTTTATCTAATTTCAGCATTTACTTTTTAAAATATGTTGGTAAAAAGGTAGTAATCCATCCAAATATATAGTCAAAAGCACTTTATTTCCTTAAGTTTTTTTTTTAAGTTTATTTTGATATCATTAATCTACAATTACATGTGCAATATTATGGTGATTACACTATTTCCTTAAGTTTTAAAATGAGTGTTGTGCCTCAGTTATTTTAAAGTTAACGGAAATCAAAAAGTTAAAATTGTTTAAGTCTAATGATCATATCTTATGAACTTATATATGTTTATATAAAGATTAAAATAATAGTTCCAAGAAAAATTTGACCTAGAAACCCTAGAAGACAAAATGGTGAATGGGTCTCATTTTTCTCTTTAATTATTGCCTTATTCTAAAAAATAGAGTTAATGAATGCAAAAAAAAAAAAAACAACTCATGGCATTGCATTTCAACTCATGATTAATTTACCCTCTGTAGAATCATTTACTAGAAACATTTATCATTCCAGTTCCATTCAGAAAGCATTAGTTGAGGTCCACCTCTATGATCAGTCTTGTAGAAATACTATTCTCAAAAACAGATTTGGCACATTGGCCTGTTGGGATCAGTAGGGAAGAAGCTAGAATTCTCCTAGTTCAATGAGAAATTTGCATATTTCAAATTTCAGCCTCTCTTATTTATGATGCACCTACTTAAAAAAATAATCTGGTTTTGTAGTTATGATTATGTTGTTCTGGTGAGTCTTGGCAGGGCATGTTGTAGAAAAAAAAGCTGTTGGGTTTGCTAAATAAATGTAAGTCTGGAATCAATTTCAAAAATTCTTTTGAACAAACTTGCAAATATCATCATAAAATGAATGGGAAATAAAGTGAATGTTACATGCAACAGAAGGACGGAAGTAAGAGAAAGAAGGCAGTGAGGATTAAAGTAGTTAAGACCATGAGTGACGTTGAATATTATGACTGTAGTAAGAAGAAGACATTTAAGAGAATTTCTTTTTCATTTTTTCTAATATAAATACAATTTTAGGTTATAGAAATGTTATTAAGTATATTTCCCAGATTATAAAAGAAGCCCTCTATTTATAGTGTTATTATACTGCTATTATTACTAACATGGTTACTTATGCAACTACTACTGTGGTGGTAATGAGTGGTAACCAATATTGGTTGAACTGATAATAATGGTTCAACTAGTTACTGAAATAACTTATGGGCACATAAAAATTCCTTTTTTAATATCACTTAATTTATCCATACAACAACCATGTGAAGTAAGTTTTAGTAGATGTCCATATTGTCCCCATTTTCCAGATGTGACAGGAAGCTTTAGGGGATTAAACATCTTGCTCAAGGTCTTAGAGCTTCTAAATGGCACAGCCAGAATGGAACATAAATCTTTCTTGTTCTGAAGCTGTGCTCTTAATCTTTAAGCTCTATGGAGGTAAATTTTTTGTTATTTACCCAAATTAGCTTCTTTCACTGGCATTTATAAATCATAGACATGTCAGATATTGGCTTCACTCTTTCTCTTTGGTGAGTAATAAAGGGGCACAGTATTATTGCCAAAATGCTGTTATCAACATTACTGTTGAAAGGTGTAACAATTGATGTAAAGGTAGTCCTGGACTCTCATTGATTAAAATCAATCAATAAGTTAACTAATCATTCATTATTCAAATGTACAGACTTTTCATAATTTGATACTGATATTGACTATATTCATAACCCAAATATAGAGATCAAGAAAACATAAAATATAGAAATAATGGTGATTTCCTTAAAGGCACCCATGTTCTTTAGTGGTGGAGAGTGCTTTTCCCTGTTTTATTGGAAAAATAGTTTTTGGCATATTAAATATAAATGCTCATTAGAGTTTAGAAAATTTATTGATGTAAAAGTAATAATATGCTTTATTTAGGCATGTGTATATGGTCATGATACTACCTTACTGAAAAAAATATATACATGCAATCATGTTATGATTCATAAACACATTATCATGTTTAAAACACATCCAGCTGTATAAATAAATAGGTAGACAGACCACAATGCCTGAAATAGTGTCTTGAGTTCTATTTAAGCTAAACCCAAACACCCTGTACAGTATTGTTTCTAGAGATAAGGTTGATTTCATTCAACAACAAAACCTAATAGGACAATTATTATGTCCCACAAATTATGCTAGATGTTAGTAATGCAAAGTACACTCTTCAGGAGATTTATAATCTAGTATGGGATTCAGAAAAACAAATCAATCATTAGAGTTCAGTGGGATACAGTGATGTGGTAACATAAATACGTGTCATGATAATCAGATGACAAACCAGAAAGCTTTCTCAGTGAGGTGATGAGTGCCCTGAGGATTCTGAGGGATAAAGAGAAGTTAGCCAGATGAAGGTCAGAATGACGTGGAGTTGGTGTGGGGAGAGAGGTACTATAGAGTTGAAGCACATAATGAAGAAACATATCCCTCTTCCTTATAAGAGAGGATTTGGGGGGCAGGATAATTCTTTGTTGTGGGAGGTTGTCTTGTGCATTTAGCAGCATTCCTGACCTCTCTTCACTAGATGCCAGTGGTACCAATACCCCCCCATCTCACCCCCCAACACAAACCAAAAATGTCTCCAGATACTATCAAATGTTCCCTGGTAAGCAAAATCATCCTTAATTGAGAACTACTTCTGGAAGCAAAAGGAAAGATCACCTATTTTGGGGCACTAGATTAATTTGCTAACTCCACGTTCACCAAAAAAAGGGCAAATCAGATTTGCAGTCTTCTAAATTGCTTCTTTAATGCCCCAACTTGGGCAAGTGAGAGATAGTTATGTGATTTTCTTATGTACTAGAACCTACCTGGAATCTAGTATTTACAATTCAGGGATTGCCTATTTATAGGTACTCATATAAGTACATACATACATACATACATAAGCTGTAGAGACCTAAGTCAGAACATCTCTGATTTGGCCATGATATTTAATAATTATCTAGCTTTCACCCCTATGACTTGTTAGAAAAAAAAACTCCATAAATTTACCAGAATACAATATATATCCTCTGTCAGAAATAAGAGTTGAATCAACCTTACAGATACCATGTTACCGCATGGATTTCTTAAAGGGGAATATCTGTTTAATGAAGTTTCATTATATTCTTCTTTAAAGAAAGAATAGGCTATGAAAATGATAAAATATGACTGGCCTAAAACACAATACATCCAACTTTAATCATTTTCTAAGTCCAAAGATATTTTTAGATGAAAGAAAAGGAGGTCATTTCCAAATCATTTTGTGAACCTTAAGCCTACCCAGAGGAAAGGTAATTTTGTTTGATCCTGAACATCAAGTGAATTTGTTCAACAAACCATTTATTCCAAATGTAATTAAAATAATGTAAAATTGATCCAATATATGTTTAACAAAATTAACTAATTATAATCTACTTAAACCCTTTAACCTTTATAGTTGCTATAAAAATGTTTGATTTTTTTTGGAAAAATAAACAATGTGCTTTAAAAAGGCGGTGCCTCCTTGTCTATCTTCCTTTCTTTCTTTCTTTCTCTCTCTCTCTTCTTTTTTTTTTTTTGGTCAATTATGCTATGCTAAGAAGCCAATATAGCAGATAGAGTAGCAAACAAGGGGAGGAGGTAGGATTTCCCCTTAAGTCACAAGCACATGTGAAAATGAAAAGAAGTACTATTAGTTGAGAAAATCAGTCTCTTTACGTTTTGAGTTAACAGGGATTCTGTTACAGTGAGCACTGATGCTAATACTTCAGACCTTAACGTCAAACCTCCAAACATAAATGAAAAGTCTATCAGTTACCCTCCTACAGGTACTCAGATCGATTTATAGACAAAATAAATATACACTGCAACTTAGTATTTGTTTGTTTTCAACTGCTTTCCATTTATTCAAGTCATCGTCAAATATACCTTTAAATGTTCAGCAAATTGAAAAAGCCTAATTGTCTGTCACTGGCTACATTTATTCTATACTTATCCATTCTAATCACAAATAGAAATACTGAATAGATGTCAAGATTCAGAAGGGTTTTTGGGGGCTTTTAAGTTCTGTGAGGTATAAAATAGTTATGTAAGAGAAGAAATGTGCTGTAACAGTTCCATCCTTTAAAAAGTGGAAAAACTAGGAACTACCTCAGGGAAAAAATGGTAGAAGTAACCATCGGTCCTCAGGGACTTCCTAATTCATATCTGCCTACTATTAATTCATTGTAACCTACTACTTTACTTTGGAGACACAGTGGTCATTTATGTCAGTCCTAAAACCAAATGACCTTATAAAAGACACTTAGTTGTAAAAGTATTAACATAAGTTACTGTCACTGCATCATATAAACAAACAAGTTGACAGAAAAAAAACTGAATATTTTTGGTCACAGTGAAGCAAGACACCCATTATACTGAGCTTGATTTGTTGACTCATGATTTCCACTTATCCAATGATATTGAATCACATGAACAAACCCCTACATCTAATCAGATTTTTTAATTGAATTGTGACCTTTAATCCACCTTCTTCTTGATTATGAATGACAGTGACCTTTATCTAATTTAAAACAGACACTCCAATGCAAAAATATGCAAACTACACATGTAAATTATGAATCAAATTGAAGATGTGCATAATCTACTGGGGAGAAATTATTTCAGAAGACATTTATATTAAGGCAGAATGAGGTATTTGAGAGTAAGTGAATTAGTCAGTGTACAAATGAATGGTTGGTCGGAAGAGTGGCAAAGACCAAATGCTGTTTATATTTTCTCAGCTTCTATTTAGAAAACTGAATGTCAATATACATATCAATTTTTATTATTCTACTCAGCATTTTATGGCATTCAGGAAGTGATCACAATGTAATGAAGTCAGACAAACTAATTTTTTAGAGGGGTTGGCAAACTGTGCCTGAATATTCAATTCATTTTTATTTTGATTCATTTTCTGCTGCACAAAAACCTGGTGAAACTTAGCCACAGCACGTGTGGCATGTTGATTTCCTGATAACTGTTTATTTTTATCTCATTAAAGAGGAACTTCCTGCCCAATAGAGCTGGCAGTCAGTAGTGTTTCTAGATGTATTTAGAAACTACTATCTCAAGGAAAAAAAGTTAAAAGAATAGAAGAGTATGTTTGCATTGAGTATTGGATTAACACCCTGTCCTGACCTACCTCTCTTGATTCCCCTTCTTTCCACTGGCTCTTTCCTTTTTCTGTGAATTAATACAAATGGTGCTGAGCTGACATCCCTGAGGGCAAGCACTGCCCTGAGCACAAACTAAAATATAGCTTAATCCTATAATCCACTCTCCCCTTTCTCAAGGCATTCCATCCTATTCAGAGCTGTTAATGCAAACTGGATGTTGGTGTGCCTCAAACACCATATGTACAAAAACAACATAATATAAGTATGTCATGCATGCCTAAAACACATGGTCACATGTCTGCATTTTGTTACATGGATACATATGTACATGGGCATGATGAAGATTTTGTCTCAGCAGGAGATCATTGAGAGCACTTTGCTGTCAGAAGCCCACCACACTGTACCTGGAATGAGTGTGTACTTTCCTGATTAACACTAGGGGGTTGTCAGGCTGTATATCTGAAATAAACAGATTCACCCTGACAGATAGTCGGCATTTCGCACTGCCTAATACATGTTTATCTTTCACTATTGACGTAATTACACTAAAAGCGAACTTAATATAATCTTTCATAGGAAATTAAACAGGTTTTAATGATATATTTATAATGGATTGGGGACAGAGATGAGGGAGAGAAATATTGATACTAGATGTTTTGGGAGAACACATACATGAAGCAATGATGAGGGAATCAATGAACATCAGAGAAAATCAATGACAGTCTGTGTTTAAGGAATTCGTTTACATAGTTTCCAAAGGAATCAGAAAAATCCTACAAATCTGGGAAACACCCTCTGATTTTCTCATGTCCTGATGCTTCTTTCCTTCTGACATTGTGCTCTGTGCTCACCTCACACAGAGAAAAACTAAGAAGAAAAAAAAAAACAGTGCTCAGGATGGATTTTATATGTGACTTATTCATTCATAGTCAACCCTAACAAAAGTTCTAAGTCTGGCTTCTGAATTTGGGGACTGGAGACTCAGAGTGACCAACACATGTCCTACTTGGAAGGAAACTCTGGGATCTCTGCACCTGTACCCATTCCTGACAGCCTGGGCACCTAGCGGGCCTACCATTTCAAGAGCTGTAGAGATTAACACATGTTGGTCATTAGGCATCAGGCCTAAAGGATAGTAAATAAGGACCTAAGAAGCAGAAGTGGGTGAAATATTAATTTTAACCAAAATTATAAATATAACCCCCAGCATTGGAAGCATCTTTCTTTAAAAGGATTTGCTGTTCATGACTACGATCTGCCTTGCTGCCGCGTGAGAAGACCTCAGAATTTTAAGGCTGACTGTTCTCAGACACTGTATTAACAGGGCTTTGTTATCCCATGAATCTCTTTTCTTTTTTTGGTGATGAATTAAAATTAAGACATGAAACATCTCAATACATATGTCTATGAGTGGGATCCTTGATCATGTAAATTTGATTATGGACAGAAAACAAAATGAATATGGGGAAGTGCTACCAAATATTTTCCAGGAGCTCAGCATTGTTTGGAGCACATAGAAGATACAATTTCATTTTTTACTGTAAAACTGCGAAGTGGCTATTTTTATTTCCAGTTCACAGATGAGGAAGCAGGAATTTAGAGAAATTAAATAATATTCCCAATAGCTGGGATTTTAACCCTGGTCAATGTGTCTAAAACTAGTGCTCTTTCTGTTTTATTTTGCCTCCTTTGTAAATTCATTTCACATGATTTTAAATGCTTTGGGTTTTTTAAAAATTCTTTTCTATTTTTCTGATCAGGCTGCCAGTTTTAAACCATGGTCCTCGATCTCCTGGATCCATTAGAAACAGCACCCACGGTCACCTGCCGTCTGCTCTGTCCCTCTCTGAATCCAACAAAATCCCACTAGCCGGTATGCAGTGGCTTTTCACTTGCTAATCAGAAGGATTTCACAAATAGTCTTTCACACACACATGGCTAAGGGCTGAAAAATGAAATGTCTGGGAGCTGAGACAACAAAATGCTTCCAGCATGATGTCTGAGGACCCCAGTGGGGAGAAGCCCTATGTTCAGTGCCTTTACCTCGAATCTTCTGAGGAACTGGGAGGTTCTTGTTTCCCCTTGGCCTTGGAACTCAGAAGTGGATAGATAGTTTCTACTATCGCGGTGAACTCCAAACTGCTTTTCCTGTTTCACTCCTGTCAGCACGGCTTCCTGAAGCTTGTGTCTTTTCCCAGGCATCCCAGCCTTTTTCCAGGACAGCACCGGCTGACGATCGCAACTCTGAAGCTGCTCTGCAGCCCACCCCTCAGACAGGCTCCATCTCCACCATGCTTAGGTGTTGATGTCTGCCTGGCTAAGACTGGATTTGCCAAATTCCTTTTAGAATTTGATTTATGGTTGTAAGCTCTCTGTGTGGGATTTCGTATTTGGTAGTTTGCCTTAAAATCCACCTTACATCGTTTCTGCTTTCATCCTTACTTAGGACCGCAACCCCGCTTAGTGTTCGCATTCCTAGGAAGCCAAAGCTTCAGGCCAAAGAATAATTCTGTTAGAGAGTAATTACTATCTCTATTCCATGTTAGTGTATGAAGATTTAATGATAGAAGTTAAAAAGCTGTAAACTGTGGTAAATAAAAAATGCCAAGGTCTGAATTCTTTAAAATCTTCTAGAGCCTTCTCTCCTCTTCTCTCAGCATCTCTCTCCTTCCCCACCCCTTCCTGTCTTCTAAGTTGCCTTATTTTCTTTGTCTTTTTCATTCTCCTCCTGCCCTCACCTTTCACCTTAGTTCTTTCACCATTTGCTTCTCCCTTTAACTTTCAAAATGATATATATATTTATCTGTTAGAATAATCTCTTTCCTGTTGCTATTTTTCAGATTGAGCATGTATTAACCTTCATATGCTGTCATCATGGGCCCAGTGTCTGGAACATGGCTAGGTATCAAGACATGTTTTGAATGGATAGATGTTCCTCAAGTTGCCCTTGAAACAAATTTCTAAAAATATAACCTCAGCTAACCAGAAATTTAAAAATTCAACCAACCATTCAAATATTAATCAATAGTCTCTAGCCTTCACATTGAACCAGTCCGTGAAAGACACAAAGTATGATTTTTATTTTTAAGTAGTTTACAAGCTGCTTGGGATTCAGAAATATGACCCCTAAAACAGCCTGGGAAATATGAGAGAACAACTTAGAGGCTGATGTGTGTGGTATAAACTGTAGGTGCTGTCAGACTAGGTAGTTGATGAGTATTTCTGGGAGAGGACTGATAGGAAAGTAACGTATATAACAACAGCCATAAACAAATAAACAAACAGACTTTCCAATACTGGCTTAAGGCTTTTTACAAATTTTGGCTTTGCCTTCCAAACTGTGGCTCTTACTAGCTAGTGAAGTTTTATTTTTGAGCTAAGATGCATTGATAACTGTTTAGTCTTAACTGACTGCTGATACATTTGAGAATTAAGTTATTTGAGTAGCTTTTGCTCCTGTCACAAGCTTTCCACAGAGAAAAACCTTTTGTTTTATTTTTAAATTCAGGAAATTGACTTTTTTTTTAGATAGAAAATTCAGTTATGAGTTGAAGAATTTAGCGATGAGGGACACATTTTCCCAATGGTTTTAGAGCAGTTTTAATTCCTTTGAATGTTTATATCAATACATAGTTTATAACCACCATTTCTTGCTCTCCTCGCACACCCCTTTTTTCTTTCAAGGTAAGAAAATCAACTAAGTAATGGAGAAATCAAATCTGAAAGGAATGTCTCATAGGCTAAGGAACTCACTCAGCAAGAGATGATGGAAGCGTAAGCTCAAATTTAAATTAATTCCCCATCTTTCCTGTACCAGTGGTCGATGTCTAATTTAGCTAATCCGGGCAAAACCTTTACATTAAAATAACTTTAAAGGTAGGTCTCAGGCTTTCTGCCTGCCAGCAGATAGAGGTTCTGGATATATAGGGCAGTCCATCTGCCTGATACTTCAAATAAGATCTAAAAAGAATGCTGGTATCACAGAATGGCATCAAAATTGTTTTTCATTTGTTACTCAAGAAACATATAGCTTGCTAAATTGCTTCTGACCCATGCTCCCCATATTTCTGCCCTTTGATTATGTGTTGATGCTCAGATTTTTGTTTGCATTGCATATTTGATATTCAAAGGTCAAACGGGCAGTCTTTGAATCAGATTCTTGTGAGTTACCTGGTGGACACTTCACCTTCTCACACTGGGAGGAGAAGCAGAGTGCCTAACAGAAGTCAAGTCACAAATGCTTCCCTGTACGGACCTTTTCTTGCTCATTTCTTCTTGAGGAGATAACACCTCGCAACACAAGAACAGATAGCTTGTCCAGTGCTTCAGAGTCCCACCATTTATGAATCATTTTCACTTCAGTTTTGTTCTTTATCTGCTTTTCTAATGTGCTGGTATACTTCAACTGGGAAAATTTTCTGTCAGATGCACCCAATGGAAAGAAAGGCAAAGAAAAGGGCTTTCTTTCACCTCCCAGGAAAATTTGAAGAAAGATACGACAAGGCAGAAGAATGTATTTTTTCTGATGGCAAAAAATGTTGTCACAGAAATTTTAATTGTTACCAGAACTTCAGTGGAGGTGCAAGGAAAGGTAGTTAGATAAAGCCTCAGGTTAATTTCCACCATTACCAAGCACTTTACATCACTGAAAACTTCCAAACATATAAAGACAAGTCAATCTTGTTCTTTAGACAGAAAAAAAGAAAGGTGGGGGTGGGGTGGGGCACCTGCTTCAAAGGCTATCAGGAGACATGTCACTCATTAAAGATCTGATTTAGTTCTTAACTCCTTGAGGTTAAAGACAAATGTTTTGCAAGTGTAACCATTCCCGGCATGCATTAAATGAAACAGCTTTAGAAAACTCTGCTATATGTTAATACAGATAGAAGTGGAAAGTTATGAAAGGAGCTGAAAAACTGCAATCAGATATTTGAATCAAGACTATAAATGAGTAAGAAGAAATGTTTTTGTTGTTGGTTGTGGGTGGAAGGATGTCCTTACTATCTTTAGTCATCTGAGCTTATTAGCCAAGAAGGCATTATTGTGTGAGGTTTTGCAGCCAGTATCAGAATACATAGGTGCAATCCACAACTGTATAGCCTTGACTAGGTTAATGAACCTCTTTATACCTCGATGTCTTAATCTATGAAATGGGGATGATGGTCCCATCATCCTTGTAGCATGAAGATTAAATTAATACAGATAAAACAATTGGTATCTGCTGAGTTTTCACTCTACATTATCATCAATTCATATAGTGCAATGAATTTCAAGTTTTAGAAAACATATTTGGTATTATACAGTTCTTGAGAAATTTTGCAAATCTACAGATGATAAAGGCACTGATGAAATACATCACTTTTTTTCAAGGAAAGTTGCAAGTTTCTTTGGCTCCTTGAACACTCCTGAAGTTCAGAGTACTTAACACCCCCCACAGCATCCTTTAAATATGATAATTTATCTTCTAAACTGTACCCGGTAAAGCCAGCAGAAAAGAGCCAGATGGGCATAACAACATGGTATTATATGTAGCTACAAGGTTTACCAGTTCAGTAGATTCTGCTGGCAAGGCACACTAAAATGGAGTAAAATGTAACTTATCTTCAATAGTTGCTTGAATGAGTTACTAGAGAAATGTCAAGTGTACAGATGAAGCAAAAGAAACCCATGAGAGTTAAAGGCTGTGACCATTTTATTCAGGATGCACTGTAAAACCTAACTTAAGGCATACAAGTTAGGTCTTTGGAGAGTTTCCTAGGTTTGCAAACAGATGTGAAAGTCTATAAAATATGTGCTTTTGAAATAACTGTGAAATGATGGCTTGCGATTCCATGAGCGGCATGTCATCATACCTATCAAATACTGGTAATTTGTTTGAAAAGAGAATGCCTTGTTGTTTGCATTTTCCCTGTCCCTGGAAGATCTCCTTGGCCACTTTTTATATCTATCCTCAGCTAGACTGCTGACAGAGTATTCCATGGCATTCCTTTGTTCTGAAAGGGCATCCTTTAGTTTCACACTCGTCTCAACTTCACACAGCCAGGCAAGCCCACACACCTCTCCATCTGTTAAGGGTTTCCTGTGTTTGGTCCTCTTCTCAAACTCATTTTAAATATGAAAGAATCACCCTCTACCATTAGTGATAAATCCTTTTCTTTCCCTGTAATATTGAAGATGTGAATGGAATCCTCTAGTAACTGCCTGGGAAGAAGATATTCACCGGCAACTACATGATTCAAATAGATAAATTCAATTAGCCCTTCCTGGGAAGACTCAGTTTACTTTACCACTCAATATTTTGAAGTTTTGAAGAAATTCCAATTACTGCATAAGAAATAAGTCAAATTCCTCTTCTCGCACTGTGAAGGACTTTTATTATCCATCACTACAAAACATATATATATATACATATTGTGTTACTATCTGAGCAGAGTAGTCTGCATACCAATAGGATCACTAAAATGCTACGAAGCAGAACATATTTATCTGTTAAGTTCTACGTACAGTAACCTAACAAATGCCAGAGACCGCAAGATTGCCCTCTGCAGAGCAATACTTGTGTAGATGTCTTCTTTATGCTAACAATGACAGGGCTTCGTGCCTTGTACTGTACTCAAAAATCAGAGTGCATTTTGTTTTTCAGTACAAGATTCTGTATCAAAAAGAAAAAAGCTGCACATTTTTGACACTGAGATATTGTATGTGGATAATAAATTTTTTCCCTTGAACTCCACTAACTACAAGTATCTACCTAGAAGATGAAATCTAAGATTTATGTCATCAGAACTATTCAGTATACCAGAGGACCATTTTTTCTTCTTTTCAGGACTGTCAACTTTGTTTATTGTTTATGTTCAATTTTATACTATACAAGAGATTAAATAGTCTTGCCATAGCCACATGTCAAACCTCCTTAGAAAAATAAGGTAATAAATGTAAAATTATTTTAATAAGGAATTATTTCAAAGACATATTACATTTATTGAAATCTACATTGTAAGTGGAATGTTATAATTGCATTTGTACTAATCAAAATGAGATCTTTGAGTCTGTAATTTTATGGCATTTAGTAGGTTTTAAAATTGAAACAACTAAGCAATGATTAAAATATTATTACAAGTAACTTTAAGGAAACACATATGAAGTAATGTGAGCCCAGGAACTGTCTTCACAAATCAGCATGTATATCATCAAATCTGTTAGCCTCTTACATGCATTTTTAATCCAAATGTAACCAGTTGGCTCTTGAAATCAGTTTTTAAAAATACTATCAAATAGTGGTACACACACACAAAAAAATAATGGTATACAAACATAAGCTTCTTTTTTTCAGTCTTGCTACCTTAAACTTTTTTATAATGCAATTTCAACATCCAAACAATAATTGCATGTATAAAGACAGTGACTGAATCCTAACTAATTGTAATACTTCTGCATAGCATAGTAACAATTTACAAATTGTGAAGAATAAATCTATTTGACAGGACTGTTAGCAATAAGGCCTTCAGCTTCTTGCTTTGTAGCAGAATGAAGTAAAATCTATCCTTTTCTTGCTGTTGTTAAAAACATTTCAAGGTAGTTTTTTTTCCCCCCACAGAAAATGCTGCCGGAAGGTTCCAGGTTAAAAATAAATAAATAAATAACATGGTTGAATTTTACACTTGGCTATTACTGGCCAGGATACATGATAAGTTAAAACATACTGAGAAATATTATTTTAAGGGAAAACTTGATAGAGGATTGTATTTCTAGATTAAAGAGTGGACCCTATCATTTTTCTGGCATTGTAAAACTGAAGCCTGCTGCAGGGAAAATAAACATTACAATACCCAACACTTAAACAATTGTACCTATACGGTTAAGTAACAAAAGCGTGAGGCACCTGGAATCCCAGCATTTGTGCCTTCTGCCAGCAACAATATAAAGCATTCAAGTGACATTTGATAATGAGCAGACAGTGGAGGCATTACACGCGTCTTTAGAAGAATCAGACTTCCTACCTTGAAAAGACAGATGGAGGTAAGTTCCTTTATAAAAAAGAAAAGTTGTGAGTAAAGCCAGGCAGCAGTTGCAGTAAATTGAGTCCTTTCAGTCACTGTATACATACAGCAGTTCTGCAATAAGGGGAAAAATATAATGGGAGGAGCGGCTGTGAACGAGTGACCTCTTCAAGCTGAGTCCTCTCTGTGAACCAAGCACTGAACGCCGCTGCTCCTGATTTGCATGGATTATCTCCACTTGAGCAGATACAGAGCAGATACATTTAAATTGAGCTGGCACAATGGCAAAAAGATGGAAGAGTGAATGAATGAGGGACAGCGCAAGAGAGGGAGAGAGAAAGAGAAACAGACACGAGATCGGAGAGCGTGGATAAGCTGGTTCTTGCAGAACTGTGTCTCAGAAGAGCTACAGCTCCCTCTTCATGTCACAGTTGTAAGATAAGAAGTGTTGTCATTAAGAACTGGTTAATCATAGGGAAAAATATACCCAGATTAGCTGATGCTCTTTCTGATCAGATTTTGGGACCGTTTTATGACTCTTTCTGTTTCGTCATCAGGATTTTAGATGGTATACAGACAGAAAATTATTGTAGTAGCCAGGTAAGCAAATTTGGATAAAACTCTTGAGTTTTGAATGAGATCAGAGCTTTGATTTGATTGGTGTATATGTCAGTGAAGGAACCTAGAGAATTTGTTAAGTTGAATATTTATTTTGGAAGAAAAAGAATCCCGGTAAACTTTTAGAGCTAGTGATATATACTGAAATGTAAAAAGAAAATAGTGTTTGAATATTAATGACTGGTTATCTGAAAGGACCCAATGTCCAACTGAAAGGGAGCTTCTTTTGACTCTTTAAGTTGTTAATTGTTTGGTTTTTTTTTCTCCATATTGTCTTTTGCTGGCCTTTCAGATAAGAAGAAATCTTTCTTTCTTTACAATATAGGTGGATCTTCAAATATACGATTATTACTTGCTTTCCCATTTAGCATCCTCAGAGCTTTATATATTCGTATTCTCATTTTAAAAATGAGAAAGAAGAGAGAGGGGATATGATTCTAACTCTTGCAAACATTCACTCAGTAAGTAGGGGGCAGATCTCAGAAGAAAAGAATAACCCTCATTTAGCAAGTGAACACGAAGCCTTCCTTCTCTTTGTGTAAAGGTGCCTGCAGATGCCCAAGCAGCCAGGCAATGAGGTCAATTCAAAGGAAAAATCAGTCAAACCAGCTGGTTGACTGAATTGATCCTAGCCTTGGGGAAGCCATTATTAACTTGGTGTGCACCAAATGACATTGGTTAAATATATTTCAGCAAATGAGAATAAAACTCTCAACATAATCATGTGTGGGGTATTTCAGAGAGTAGTAAGGAGACCAGTTAGGTTTGCACTGCTGCTGGGAATCCACATGCTGTCAGAAAAGATAAAGAGTTTAAACACACTATACTTATAGGAACTCTGAGTTGATGGACAGAAGTGAGCCTTTAAAAGAAATCTCAAGGAAAATGCCAACACACATTTTCATGGGATTTAGTGAAGATCTGGAATTTCTGAAGTGTGCAGACTTAGTGACTATAAGAGTGTTTAGAAAACAATCGCTTGAAAGTAAAAGAGTGAATACAATATTTCTTTTTATGCCTCTGACATCCAGTGGTCTGATTGCTCTGTGAGTGCTCTCAGGTTTTTTATATCATTTTGGACACAGTTTGTACATGGATCAGGGTTGGAAAGTCATTGAGATCTTAATATTACTTTTCAGGTTGCAAAATCTTTGGGGTCAGGGACCATATAACATCCTTTAAAATATCTCCCTAAATACTTTGAAAGTGTTTACATATTCTAGATGTTTCATAGATGTTTGTAAAAATGATACTGGAAATAATGGCAAAGCACTTATCTTCTCTACACCAGTTGTTTATGTAAAAACTGGACTCATAAATGATTATCTCTTCTGTACTCTCATGACTAAAAGGAAATAGAATAATGGAAATGTCTTGTTCTATTTAGGATCACAATGACACTAGCAGTATGCTAGATCGTATATTGACATGGAAAATTAATTAGGTGTCCCCTTCCTTATTCCAGGGAATACCTTCTAGAAGGTATGTTTAAGGTTTGAGTCATACTTTCTGGTGATGACTTGGACAATTATAAGCTTTGTGATCATGGCAAATTACTTAACTTCTGTGTAAAAGGTAGATAATAAAATGAACTTTATTATATGGTTGTATAAGGAATAAAGGAAAGGACTTAGCATAGCATCTGGGTATGTACTTAATCAATGCAAGTTATTGTTATAATTATTTTAAATCTGTTTCCACTGAATTTGATTGTCTCTTTGAACTGGGGGGTGGGGGGGGTTATTACAGTGTCTGTTGGATGTAGAAAAAAATGACTGTCCCTTCTTGCCTTTTTCTGGCCATTGTATGAAGGGCTCTTTCTGAGTCCCTGACAACCAGAAGGACTGGTGCCTCCACCTTTTTATATAAGACAGAAATAGAAATACTATCCTCAGGAGAGCTACAGAGTGTTGTAGCAGAAGACAACCTTCTGTACAGGAATGGGAAATGGCTTGTGTGGTACATGTGAAGGGCACCCAGAAGCTCCCGGTCCAGAAATATCTTCCCATCTGTCCTCTCCTATTTCCTGAAATGCCACCATTAGGGGTTCATTTCTATGTTTTACTGGCTTCCCATTCTCTTTTTCAATACACATACTACTGACAGAATTAACACGTTAACAAGTTTACACTTAGAGTAACACATGAATTCATAGTGGTTTTAATAACTCTATCAGAGATTCTTTCTACTAGTAACTAGCTGAAGATCAGCAATGCCAAGGAAAACTCTCAGCGAAGGTGGAGGGAAGGCTCAGTTAGTATATGACAAATGGTGTGTAGGGATGAAGTCCTAGCAAGGATGGTGCCATACTGGGCTCATGTGCACTAGGGATTCTGCAGGCACTCAGAGAGTAATGTGGAGCTGCTAGTTCTGGTACACTTGGATGAGGAACAGAGATTCATTCATTCATTCAACTAAATGTATTGAGTGCTTTGTTAGCAAGAAAGTAGGCCACGTGTATAGAAATAGATGGTTCTCATTCTCATTTCTAGTGAATGATGGCAACCGATATGCAGATTGATTCTAATATTGAACATCTGTACAAAGGAAAACAGTACAGAGGAAAGAAAGCACGTGAGGCAAAGCACAGTTAGGGTAATTAAGAAGGCCTTTGTAAAGAGGCAATGCTTGACTCCTGAAGGTAGAGTGGGAGCTGTTCTGGCACGTAAGGGATGAAGGAGAAGGCTGCAGGTGTGTTCCAGGTTGGATGGGCATCCGTATGGGGGCCAGGCAGCATGCATGAAACAACCAGCTGGGACTAACAGCTGGGTATGCTCAAAGCGCAGAAGAGGAGGATGAGTGGGAAATGGGGAGAGATGTGGCTGGAGTGTTAGGAAACAACTGAGGGGCAGGTCACAGAAAGGAGACATAGGGCACAAGCATGATAGATCCTTTGGACCTCTGGACCTCAGCTTGGGAACTAAGTTCCTGCTTTGCCTCTGCACACTTTGTATATATGTTCATCCAGGCTCCCCAGCCCTGGGAACACATTCATAAGACAATGTTTAAATGACAAGGAGTGCTGTCCTGCTGAGAAAGGGGGGGCGTATATTGCCAGTTAGATTAGAGAGTTAAGTCTTTAGGGAATCAAAATACTCCAGAATTGTGAGGGTCTGCCATACCATTTCCTAAGTGAAAGTGCTGAATGGCACATTTATATATGAATTAAAATTAATTGTGTTTGGAGACTTTGGGATATAGCAAATCAGGGTGGGAATCACTGCTGGAGCCCTGGAACTCATTTAGCATAACAAATACAGCACTTTGAAATCCTTAGTGAGACAGATTACCAGCATTAATACCATTAATACTAATGATGGTTAATAATTGGAAAATTATATTTATAAAAACAATAATGATAACAGAGTCAAACCAGATAGGGGACCTTGCAACTCTAATGCTGTGTTAGAATCTTCTGTTCTCTTCTATTGCTTGAATCTTAGTTATTTTGACATATTTATCCAGAAAATATTGAAGCTTCTATATTTAACCTAAGAATAACAAATTGCTTCTTGTAAATATAACACTTACAGTAAAATTCAGTGTAAGATAAATGATTACATAGATATTGGACCCAGTAGTGGGAAATATATTTGAATTCTAATAAGGACTGGTTCAAGCTTACAAACAATTAATAACTGTCAACTTCCCATAAACACAACGACAAGTAAAACTTTCAAAAAGGGCACCCAAACCGCAAATGATTAAAACATTATGCTAATTAACAGACTGACTACATGCATTAGGATTCTTTTAAATTATCTTTCTGATTGCAGAACTTCTTCCCAACCTCAACGCTTCACCCCACCTGCGGTTGGAGGTGGAAAGGGCCCATTTCAGCTCAATGTTTAGCTGTTTCACAAATATTTTTAAACTACTTAAAGTTTTGTGGTGGTCAAGGAGGTGCTCCCCTTGGATCCCCCCTCAAGAAAAACCTTGTGGTTCTGCAGCAAGGAATGACTAGCTGACAGCCACCAGCTGTCAGCACCTTCTCAATTCAGATCCTTAGGCAGCCCTTCGACAATGACGAAGCATAACGGAGCTCCTAAGGCCCATTGCTGACCAGTACAGGACTCCTCTGAGGCTTTCTCTATGCCCTGCCTCTTCCATCATTTGAGTTTCATTGGCTTCGGTACCTGAGAAGACTCTTAACTTCTTTCAGTGTTTACTTCCCAGCAAACACAAGTTCTGAACAGTCAACACTATTTATTTGATGCAGAACCAACTTTTTCTTCCTTCTTTCTTATTCCCACACTTCAATTTCCAAAGAACTGAGCTCTCTTCATATAACCATAGGATATAGCTCCTATGTTTCTACTCTCAGATATTCTTGAAATAAAAAAGATTCTTTGGAGGGCTAAAGGTTCTCTAGAAATTACTCTCATGGAATTGTTTCTCAGATCACTACTTTGTTTCCACACCTCTGATGTACTGAGAACAAAACATAGACACACTAGCAAACACAGAATTGAATAATCCAGTAGACTTATTAGACTAACTGTAACAGACAGACAAGCAACTCAAACAACATATTCATGTACTTAGATCCATAAGGCTCTGGAAGACATTCAGGTTCAGTGCTAAATTCACATTGATGAGGGATTGAAAGGTGTATAAATATAAAGATCAAGGACAAGCTGCCCCAAGATGTGTCACTATGACAAGCAGATTATTTTGAGCTGAAATTCATCAAGTCCAAAAGACTCAGAAACTTTGAACCCGCCCCCAACTGCATAAAAATAATTTAGATATAGCCTATCACCTTACATAACTATATTATAATGTAAACTGGGTGTGGTAGATAGGGAGTGATATGGCTAAGTCTGTTAAAATATCTCTTTGTGCCCCACCTCTCTCATTGTTTCTGTGTGGCCCATCAAACATTTGTTTATCAAACATTTATTCTTTTCATATTCCTGTGAATTACTTCCCTTTTCCTTTGGTATCAGAGATGACTACCAACTTCTCCTAGGTTTAGGGTAACAGATATACCTCATTCTCCCTGACTGTCTTTGGAACTCCCTGTAGGTATGTAATTAAACTGTTTTTTTTTTTGTTTGTTTGTTTCTGTAACTCTGGAGGGAAAACCCTGGGACAAAATACCTTTGAAGTTGAAATCAGTCAAAGGGAGAAATAAAGTTAAGAAATCCATTTATTGCTAATAAGCAGTTGTCTCGTCTCTCTTTCTTGACTAGGCTGCAGCAGAAGAGAGCTTCACTTAACCTTTCCAGTCTAGATAAACCCTCTCTCACCCATGTAATTAAGTATTGATATGTAGATGGCTACTTCTCTCCACCCCTTGGAAACACCTACTGATATGCAGATGCACTAAAGCCAGGTGTAAGATTCTAGAAATATTGCAGTTTTACCCACAGCCCACCCCTCCAGAAATCTCGCCTCATAATCTACACATTCCCCATCCTCTGTAATGGCCCATGTGTGAGAAAACTGGAGCACTGTAACCAGGCAAATAACATAAAATAGCAACAGTGATAAAATTATGGTAATCCTCAAGCTGGAGGTTTCAGCTAGGTTCAAAGTCCCAGGCAAATTAAGTCCAGAGCTCGCCCATCACACAGGCAGTCAGTAGCTGAATGGGTCAGGGGTTCAGAGTGATCATCGTGCAGCAGCTGCAACCAGGGGGTGAATCGAGGCCACAAGGACTGTAGAAGAAAATAACCTTAAGGGTGATAAAATAAATGTCTGAATGATACCAGCATAGGCAAATTTTGTCTATCAGGTAGGATACATGCAAGAGAGTGGTCCTGTGATAGCACAGTGGCAGGAATGGGATCTCGTCCTGGTCTTGTACACCAGACTTTCATACCCCTGCCTGTGGGAGTTACAGATGGATCAATATATAAGGCCGCAGGAAGTACGTGCATTGGCCATAAAGATAAAACAAAACTTCCCTGTAAGATGTCCTTACCTCCTGGATGTTTTAAGTACACTACTGTGATCTTTGGGGGCCACTTGGCTGTTACTCCAGGAATACGCATGAGGCCAGCTTCCAGGCCTTTTCCCCAAGATGCCAGAAGGGCCAGCTTGTCCATGTGTCAAAATGGCCAGGGCCAGGTCCATTCAACAGTGTCTCCAGGGTTTAATGCAGTTGGGGCTGGCAGCAGGACGTTGCTCTGCTGGCCACATCCAAATTGAAACGAAAACATATCGAAACCAAAGCTTCCATAACTCCTCTTTGGTTTGCATGTGTAGTTGTATAGGACAGGCAGGGAGGTGTGTTGGCATATCCACAGGGCTCAAGGCTCCTTTTCAGGGCTTCTCATTCAAATGCCATAGCAATGTCCATAAGTGAACTAACCAGACCGGTAGACTATTGGTGTCCGACTTCAGGCGACATTTCAACAAACTGTTGTACCTCTCTATCATGCCTGCCCCGGTAGGGTTATCAGGAGGGAAAAGCCCCTATACCTGAAAATGTTTGGTATGAAGACAGCTCCAGTTGTGGGCAGCCCCTGAAGTGAAGGGCTGTGGCTTTTCATCTTAAGACTGAGACAATACAGATGGAGGATGGATTTGTTCCTAATTACTGCACCCATTCTTGTAGTGCATTTCCAATAAAGTGAGTGCCTTGACTGCCCTCAATCACCTGCAGCCAGCCATAGGCTGCAAAGAGATACTCTAGGCCCTCTTGGTGGTTTGCTGATCTGCACGACATGCAGGAAAAGCAATCAATAGGCCAGTAGCTGTGTCCACACAAGTCATAGCATACCGATATCCTTCTGATATGGGCAGAGGCCCAATATAGTCTATCTGCCACCTGACAAGGGGTATTGGCCCCCTTACTGTTGTCCCATGTTGCTCCGGGGCTCGGTGTGAGTCCCTCCTGGAGCACACAGGCACCCCTTCTAGGCTCTGCTGACTTCTTCAAAGGTCAACGGCAAGCGCCACCGACAGGCTAAAACCCACATTGTCTTTTGCTCTGCTTGTGACCAACTCTGATGTAACCATTGAGCTACATCAGAGGCAGGCTTTCCTTCTAGCCAGCACACCTGGGCCAATGTACCTGCTTCATCATTCCCTGGGGATGCCAAAGGCAAATGTCCAGTCACATGATATACGGTAACAGTCTTAGTCTGACCAGAGGCCCATAGGCCTTGCCACAATTCTTGCTCCCAAAGGAGCTGGTGATCAACCATCCAGTTGGCATGGTAGTATGTTGGTAGCCAGAGGGTCAAGCCCTGATAGAATGCCCAGTTGTCAGTGCAGGCAACTATAGGGGAGGGCTCCTGGGTGATCACGAGCCATACTGCCTGCAACTCAGCCCATTGGCTGCTCTTCCCCTTCCATCCTCCATCTGTATTGTCTCAGTCTGAGGATGGAAAACCACAGCCCTCCATTTCAGGGGCTGCCCACAACTGGAGCTGTCTGTATACCAAACATCTTCAGGTATAGTGGCTTTTCCCTCCTGATAAGGACTCTTGGCTACCAATGGCTCAAAAGCAAGTCCTTATTGCTTTCTGCTGGTACATGGCACTGGCCAGTAAGTGTTGAAGTTCTCCACTTAAAGGGTTAGTAGAGAGGGCTCTACACTGCTGTAAATATGTGTCCCATTTGGCCAGTATAGGTGTCTCTGCCACACCACTCCATGGCCTTTGGGTCCAGTATGGTACCCACCTTGCGATGGGATAGGTGGTTATTACCTTCATCGGAGCTATTCCAGTGATGGGCTCCATAGCCAGCAAGGCATGGTATGCAGCAGCCTGTTGCTTCTCTATCAAGTTGTACCAGATCTCTGCTCCTTTCAGTCATAGCCTGTACCTCCCAATGGGCTCTTATTGTTTCAACCTCTCCTAGATCTGCTAAAGTAGCCTCACTCATGGGTTGCCCTATGTGGGGGGAAAGAATCATTACTAGGGATGCAAAGGGAGATGGGGGAGCTGTATGGAGCACCAGATTTTTCATTCCTACAGTGAACAACTCCTCATTGGGGCCCTGGGTGTCCATATTATAGATATTTTTCATGCCCAATTACTACAATACCTATTGGAGCTCTGCACAAGAGTTCCAGCTTGTGCGTAAATACGGTAAATCACCCTGATTAGGCCAAACCGCCCTGATGGCTGCTGTCAGACAATGCAGAAGCACCTGATTCCCTGGGGTGTGTTGGGCATGCTGCAACTGCTGCTGGAGAGAAGAGTGAGTTTTCAGGGAAGCCAGACTACTCATTTCAGAACCTGATATAACAATATTTTCCACCCCCATATCCCAGAGACGCAAAAGCCATGTAGGCAGAGGTTCCGATGGCTTTTGTCGATACCAGACTCTCATGTCCCCCAGCTCATCCTGGGTGTAGGGGTGGAGCATGGAGTGCTCCACAACCTGGGCAGGGGGCAGCTCCTCCCCCTAAGGAGCCAGTGGTTGTGTTCTTACTTTCTTAATTACAACAGGGCAGGCCTTTAATACAGGAGGGGTTGGTGCTTCAGGTGGTGGCCTCAAAAGGTCAGCTCTCGGCTCTGTCCCCTCATCCCTCATCCTCTCCCAACACCTCCTCCACTACCTATGGAGCTGAAGGCACCACTCTTTCCTTCCCCTCCCTCGTGACCTCTGCAAAGTGGACTCTCCTGCTGGTTCCCCTTTGGCTGTTGCTAAGGAATTTTCCAGGAGCATGACCCATCCTCTCAATAACTGTCTCTCTTCCTTAAGGGCATCCCATAGGTCATCACCCAGCTCCTTAAAGGGATACTGAAGTGTGTCTCTCTCCTGCTAAAGTCTCTCTCTCTCCTCAATAACCTTCTTTCTCTTCTTGATAACACTTTCCACTATCTCGATGAAAAGAGATCTTACAATGCCAGCTGCTAAGCTGCCACTCAGGGCCTCTAAGCAGTCTTCTATCTGACGGAGGGCTAATTCTGCAGCTTCCAGTGTCTCCACTCTTCCCCAATTCTGGGGAAGGCCCCATCCCTCTACAAGGAGGTTTACCCTAGACCAATTCACCACTAGGGGCTCCCCAGTTGGAAGCCCACATATAGGGGGTTCCCATATAAAGCTGTGCCCTCTGCCACTGCAGCCACTGGGGCCTCCCATCATCCCTAGATTCAGTTCACCCAAGGGTTGCACCCATTTAGACAGATTTCAGGTTCATAGGTCCTGCTGACTACTGCCAGATATAACTGGGGGGAAAATCCTGGGGAAAAATACTTTTGAAACCAGAATCAGTCAAAGGGAGAAATAAAGAAACCCGTTTATTTCTTAGAAGCAGGGTAAAATTGCAATATTACAGAATCTCTCACCTGGCTTTAGTGCATCTGCATATCAATAGGTGTTTCCAAGGCGTGGAGAGAAGTAGTCCACCTCCATATCAATATGTAATCACAAGGGCAGGTGAGGGTTTATCTAGATTGGAGAGGTTGGGTGGAGCTCTCTTCTGCTGCAGCCTGGTAAGAGAGAGATGAGATGACTGCTTGTAAGAAATAAACAGGTTTCTTAACTTTATTTCTCCCTTCGACTGATTTTGGTTTCAAAGGTATTTTGCCCCAGGATTTCCCCCCCAGATTTAGAATATGAAATGGACAAATTTTTAGCTCCCTTAAAAGGTCATTCCAATATTTATAATGTTCAAAAATTTGTAGAAATAATACTTATTTTGTTGATTTCTTGCATATGCCCTCATTAATTCAAACCTTTGATTTGAAGCAATAATTTACCATACCTGCAAATATAAGTTATAGATATTAAGTGTGTAAAGATTTTGATGTAAAATCCAGAGAATGGAGGCAGACCAGCTGACCATGACTGTGGAAAATGGATCTTTCTGACCAGGATTCCTGCCTGGCCTTAAAAGCGCTCACTGTGCATGTAATAAGAGCATGTTTGCACATTTGTGGGATATTTACTGGTGACAGAGCTGCTGGTCAGTCATGGGGATTGCCAGTCCAGGATAGGGGTGGAGAGAAAACACCCATTCTCTCCTCTACTCTGTTCCTGTTCCTACCTAATTGTTTAGGTGTCCTCCAGTCACTGGGGACCTGTTCACAGAGTTCTTCCCAGTGGGGGAAGGGAGCTGAGTGCATGCATGCAGAAGAAAGAGAGAGTGAGTGAGCCAGCAAGTGATCTTGGAGGTATGCACAAGGGGGTCCTAAGTGGTGCCAGAAAGAACTGACAGTGTGAGCCAGGGAAGACTGAGCCATGAGAATAAACCCTTTAATTCCCACCTTCTTGCCCTTGCCTTCCTTTGGTCTCACTGAATTCAGGGGGAAATTGCCCTGGGCAGGGAACCTCCCTCTCCCAGAGCTACAATGACACTTGTAGACTGAGTTGCATTGTAGTTTGTCTACCAATTGATTCTTTCATTCTTTCACTCATTCATTTCTTCAAAAAATGTGTATTCAATGTCTACTGCCTCAGGATTGGAATGGAATAGTGAACAAAGAAAGAGTTGTTTTCCTGCTTGTGGGGTAGCTGGTGGGAAAATGTACCTAAAAATAATCAGTTATATGAAGTGATACTATAGATTTCAAAAATTGCAACAATTCTTAGTAACTTTTCCTGTAGATAGGTAGAGTCTATTTCTTCATCCCTTGTGTCTGGACTGGTTTTGTGACATGTTTTAACCAATGATGGATCTTGAGATGAGATCACTCTGGATTATCTATATGGGTTCTAAATCTAATCACAAGTGTCCTTATAAGAGACAAAAGAGGAGAAGGCAGAGTGACACACAGAAGGCCACGGGAGCATGAAGACAGATATTGGAACGATGTAGTCCCAAGTTAAGGAATGCTGAAAGCTACGAAAGCAGGAAGAGGCGAAGAAGGAGCCTCCCTTAGAATCTTTGGAAGTAGCATGGCCCTGCCAACACCTTGATTTCGGACTTTAGAGCTCCATAACTAAGAGGGAATAAATATTTATTGTTTTAAGCCACTTAGTTTGTGGTAATACGTTAAGACAGCTCCAGGAAACTGAGTTCCAATGGCTTCTTATCTCATTTAGAGTCAAATGTAACTGCCAGTGTCCTTATATTGACCTACAAGACTCTGCCTGGACCCTCTTCTCCCTGGTCCTGACCCCTCTGACATCATATCCTGCACTTTCTCCCTTGGTTTCTCCACTTCAGTCTCTCTGGCCTTCTTGCTGTGTCTCCGACACATAATGCATCCACCCTGTTCAGGATCTTTACCTTCACTGTTTCCTCTGCCTGGACTGCCTGCCCCCAGAGAGCCTTCCTGCATTACTCTTTCAGAATTTTTCTGAAATGTCTTTCAAGTAGTGAGAATTTCCCTGATCACTCTATTAAAATTCCATTTAGTGACCAGCAACTCCCACCCCAGCCCAGTATTGCCCTCCTTTCCTGCCTTACTTCTTTCTACAACATTAATCTTCCTCTGACCTAATCTATATTATACATATTCATTTGTTTGTTAATTGTCTTCCCAACTAGAATATGAACTATATGGGAGAGAGATTTTTTACTTTTCTTCATTCCTTTATGCCCAACATTTAGGTGAGATGCCCAGTAAATAATTGTTCAGTTTAATAAATGATAGGTTTAAACAACAAAGAGAAAAAAGCAGGTGTTGCAGTACTTGTATCAGACAAAATAGACTTCAAAACGAAGAAAGTAGCAAAAGATAAAGAAGGACATTACGTAATGATAAAGGGGTCAGTCCAACAAGAAGATATAACCATTATAAGTATATATGCACCCAACACAGGAGCGCCAGCATATGTGAGACAAATACTAACAGAATTAAAGGAGGAAATAGACAGCAATGCATTCATCTTAGGAGACTTCAACACACCACTCACTCCAGAGGACAGATCAACCAGACAGAAAATAAGTAAAGACACAGAGGCACTGAACAACACACTAGAACAGATGGACCTAACAGACATCTACAGAACTCTACACCCAAAAGCAACAGGATACACATTCTTCTCAAGTGCACATGGAACATTTTCCAGAATAGACCACATACTAGGCCACAAAAAGAACCTCAGTAATTTCAAAAATATTGAAATCCTACCAACCAACTTCTCAGATCACCAAGGTATAAAACTAGAAATAAATTTTAGAAAGAAATCAAAAAGGCTCACAAATACATGGAGACTTAACAACATTCTCCTAATTAATCAATGGGTTAACGACCAAATCAAAACAGAAATCAAAGAATATATGGAGACTAATGACAACAACAACACAAAGCCACAACTTCTGTGGGACGCAGCAAAGGCAGTTCTAAGAGGAAAGTATATTGCAATCCAGGCCTATTTAAAGAAGGAAGAACATTCCCAAATGAATAGTCTAAAGACACAATTACTGAAATTGGAAAAAGAAGAACAAATGAGGCCCAAAGTCACCAGAAGGAGGGACATAATAAAGATTAGAGAAGAAATAAATAAAATTGAGAAGAATAAAACAATAGAAAAAAATCAATGAAACCAAGAGCTGGTTCTTTGAAAAAATAAACAAAATAGATAAACCCCTAGCCAGACTCATTAAGAGAAAAGAGAATCTACACACATAAACACAATCAGAAATGAGAAAGGAAAAATCACGACGGACCCCACAGAAATACAAAGAATCATAAGAGAATATTATGAGAATCTATATGCTAACAAGCTGGAAAACATAGAAGAAATGGACAACTTCTTAGAAAAATACAACCTTCCAAGACTGACCAAGCAAGAAACAGAAAAACTAAACAGACCAATCACCAGTGACGAAATCGAATTGGTAATCAAAAAACTACCCAAGAACAAAACCCCTGGGCCTGATGGATTCACCTCTGAATTCTACCAGACATATAGAGAAGAAGTAACACCGATTCTCCTTAAAGTTTTCCAAAAAATAGAAGAGGAGGGAATACTTCCAAACTCATTCTATGAAGCCAGCATCACTCTAATACCAAAACCGGGCAAAGACCTCACCAAGAAAGAAAATTACAGACCAATATCCCTGGTGAACGTAGATGGAAAAATACTCAACAAAATATTAGCCAACCGAATTCAAAAATACATCAAGAGGATCATACACCATGATCAAGTGGGATTCATCCCAGGGATGCAAGGATGGTACAACATTCGAAAATCCTTCCACATCAACAAAAAGAAGAACAAAAACCACATGATCATCTCCATAGATGCTGAAAAAGCATTTGACAAAATTCAGCATCCATTCATGATTTAAACTCTCAACAAAATGGGTATAGACGGCAACTACCTGAACATCATAAAGGCTATATATGACAAACTCACAGCTAACATCATACTTAACGGCGAGACACTGAAAGTTTTTCATCTAAGATCAGGAACAAGACAGGGATGCCCACTCTCTCCACTGTTATTCAACATAGTACTGGAGGTCCTAACCACAGCAATCAGACAAAACAAAGACATACAAGGCATCCAGATTGGTAAAGAAGAAGTCAAATTGTCACTATTTGCAGATGACATGATACTGTACATAAAAAAACCCTAAAGATTCCATTCCAAAACTACTAGAACTAATATCTGAATTCAGCAAAGTTGCAGGATACAAAATTAACACACAGAAATCTGTTGCTTTCCTATACACTAATGATGAACTAACAGAAAGAGAAATTAGAAAAACAATTCCATTCACGACTGCATCAAAAAGAATAAAATACCTAGGGAATAAACCTAACGAAGGAATTGAAAGACCTGTACTCTGAAAACTACAAGACACGCCTAAGAGAAATTAAAGAGGACATTAACAAATGGAAATATCCCATGCTCTTGGCTAGGAAGAATAAATATTGTCAAAATGGCTATACTACCTAAAGCAATCTACAGATTCAATGCAATCCCTATCAAACTACCAACAACTTTCTTCAATGAACTGGAACAAATAATTCTAAAATTCATATGGAACCACAAAAGACCCCGAATAGCCAAAGCAATCCTGAGAAGGAGGAATAAAACAGGGGGAATTACACTCCCTGACTTCAAGCTCTACTACAAAGCCACAGTAATCAAGACAATTTGGTATTGGCACAAAAACAGACCCACAGACCAGTGGAACAGAATAGAAAATCCAAACATTAACCCAAACATATACAGTCAATTAATATTTGATAAAAGTGCCTTGGATATACAATGGGAGATGACAGCCTCTTCAGCAGCTGGTGTTGGAAAAACTGGACAGCTACATGTAAGAGAATGAAACTGGACTACTGTCTAGCCCCATACACAAAGGTAAACTCAAGGTGGATCAAAGACCTGAATGTAAGTCATGAAACCATAAAACTCTTAGAAAAAAATATAGGCAAAAATCTCTTGGACATAAACATGAGCAACTTCTTCATGAACATATCTCCCCGGGCAAGGGAAACAAAAGCAAAAATGAACAAGTGGGACTATATCAAGCTGAAAAGCTTCTGTACAGCAAAGGACACCATCAGTAGAACAAAAAGACATCCTACAGTATGGGAGAATATATTCATAAAAAACGTATCTGATAAAGGGTTGACATCCAAAATATATAAAGAACTCATGCACCTTAACAAACAGAAAGCAAATAATCCAATTAAGAAATGGGCAGAGGACATGAATAGACACTTCTCCAAAGAAGAAATTCAGATGGCCAACAGGCACATGAAAAGATGCTCCACATCGCTAATCATCAGAGAAATGCAGATTAAAACCACAATGAGATATCACCTCACACCAGTGAGGATGGCCAACATCCAAAACACAAACAACAACAAATGTTGGCGAGGATGTGGAGAAAAGGGAACCCTCCTACACTGCTGGTGGGACTGCAAATTAGTTCAACCATTGTGGAAAGCAGTATGGAGGTTCCTCAAAAAACTCAAAATAGAAATACCATTTGACCCAGGAATTCCACTCCTAGGAATTTACCCTAAGAATGCAGCAGCCCAATTTGAAAAGGACAGATGCACCCCTATGTTTATTGCAGCACTATTTACAATAGCCAAGAAATGGAAGCAACCTAAGTGTCCATAGTAGATGAATGGATAAAGAAGGTGTGGTACATATACACAATGGAATATTATTCAGCCATAAGAAGAAAACAAATCCTACCATTTGCAAGAACATGGATGGAGCTAGAGGGTATTATGCTCAGTGAAATAAGCCAAGCCGAAAAGGACAAGTATCAAATGATTTCACTCATGTGGAGTATAAGAACAAAGAAAAAATACTGAAGGAACAAAACAGTAGCAGACTCACAGAACCCAAGAACGGACTAATAGTTACCAAAGGGAAAGGGACTGGGGAAAATGGGTTGGAAGCGAGGGATAAGAGGGAAAAAGGGGCATTACGATTAGCAGATGTAATGTTGGGGGGGCACGGGGAGGGCAGTACAACTCAGAGAAGACAAGTAGTGATTCTATAGCATCTCACTACGCTGATGGACAGTGACTGTAACGGGGTTGGTGGGGGGGACCTGATGAAGGGGTAGTTTAATAACCGTAATATTGCACATGTAATTGTAGATTAATGATAATAAAATAAATTATATTAAAAAAATAAATGATAGGTTTATAGTTTGAAGAAAGTTTTTATATGGGGAATCTAGGAACCCTTTGCTTTTGCTAAATCTGGTGACTATTTCCAACTCTCTTCAGAATTCCCATTAGTTGTTGAACAGAATTCATGCTGCTAATTCTCTGGAGTAGAAGAGCATAGATGCTCTAATTTTATAGGACAATGACACTATCCTGTTATGGCAAGAAGATCATATATAATTTGTACTTTGAAGCCCCTTGGTTTTTTCTTGTCACTTTACATTTGGCTTCATACTATGCTCCAGAACTCTGAGTGAAATAGTAATGAGGGAATAGTATCAGTCTTAGCAACAGGTAATGCAAGTTTAAATTTACGGGCTTAAAGAAGGTTTGAAGGTGAAAGCATCAAAAGGTGGATATGCATGATCTTGGGATGAGGGACAGGGAACATGTATTCTTTGCTGATTTTTCTTTGATGAAATTTCAAAGAATTTAGGGCATATTCTTACAGATTTGTAGCTTTTAAGCATCAATTATTTGTATACTTGGTTACATAAACATAAAGAGTTTGCAATAATCTTAAATGCCAATATTAAATGTATTTGCCAATTTATATATATATATATATTAGTAAAAAAAAGTAAAACAAAATTAGCATTGTTTCTCTAAAATATTAATAAATTGTCACAAGATGTCTTTTGCATCATCCTTAACTATCAGAAGTGGAAAAATGGGTTAAACAAAGCTCCAGAACCTCCTGTCACCATATGTATGTTAGCTAGCTTTAGTAATTTTGCTTTCTTTATGTAACTCCAGGGATGTTTGCATAGCAACAAAAATTCGGACAATATTTTTATCCTTTGATAAGTAATGGGAGAGCTAAAATGAAAATATAAGCAATCAGTAAGAACATAAATGAGAGGCTGTATTCCAGAAGTGGAATTTGTTCAACTAAACCAATCTCTAACATAGTCAAGGAGTTAACAATGTTGTGGTATTTTTAATTAGGATTGGAGTTTGGGCTTGATTCAGATAAAAATCCTCAATTGCTTATCCCCAGTATACCAGGACTGCCCAAACATCTTGGTCTGCAAATTTAGGCTGGGAATAGAGCCCAAACAGGATTTCTAAAAAGATTTTTAGGATTTTCTTCTTTGATTAAGGCTTGAAATTCTGCAAAGATTGCAAGAATTGTTTTTTTTTTTAATGTTTTGGCTAGAAGCTGGGAGTGAAATAACACAAGAAAAATGTTTATGTGTACTTGCAATGAAAATTTACCTACACTGCTTCATATATTAAAATAAGCCTTGAGAAGATTTTTTTTTTTTTTTTGCTCAAGACAGAAACAAGAGAGAAGAAAACATCTATCTGCTTAACTTTGATATTGAGGATACAGTGGACAAAACAGAGCCCATGGAGGTTACAGTGTAATGGTTTAATGGGGAGACAAATATTAAAGAAGTAAATAATAACCATCTGTTAATCTATTTATCATCTCCCTATTTATCTATCATCTACCTAATTACAGGCTGAAATATGTTTTATGAAGGATGTGAGTTAGGTACTATGATATAAATAAGTGGAGAACTCTTGGCTGTTGTAGTGAATATCCTGGAGCAAGTTATGAGTGGAGGTGGGAAAAATCAGGAGGAGGTCATTGTCATAGTAAAGATGCAGCATGGGGTAGCTTAGACCAGGATGGTAGTAATGAAAATCAGTAGTAATGGACAGATCCAAAATACGACCTGGAGGTAGAAAAATAAAAGGACATTGTGATGGGAGGATGAAGAAAAAGGAAAACTCAACAATGACTTCCAAATTTCTGGCTTTAGTAGTGGGTAGATGGTCATGTCACTCATTGTCATAGAGGACAAAGATTAGAGGAAGGACTAGATTGGAAGGAAACAAAGATTCTTGAAAATGTTATGTTTGCAAGCCCCATGATACCTTCAAGAGAAGAAGTAAAGAATGTAAGCTACTGGATACATGAATAAGGTGTTCAGAAGAGAGTCCTCATCTAGGGATATCAATGCGATTACAATCAAGTATCTCCTCTGCTTAAACACCCTTTGCTATTTCTTGTAAAGATTCCCATTGCTATTGCTTGCCATTCGATGTCTTTAAGCTATCATTGACAACTATTTACTATCTTACCTTTACAACTTTATAGAATTTGTGATACATGAAATTATTTTTTCCTGGATTCTAGTATGAGTTAAAACATAATATGACAAGTGAAAAATAGGGTACCCAATTCTACATGTGATCATCTTTCAGCAAGATAGCGTCCTTTGTATATTCACACTTTATTTCTACCTCAGTAATAACATTTAGTAAACTTCATTACATTTTTCTATTTACAGTAATGTCTACTCTTTTAGAATATTCATTCATCAAGGACAGAATAGTTCTTATTAAACTTGCTATACCCAAGACCTAATATCCAGGGCCCAGAGTGCTTGACACATAGTACATGCTTAATCAATCTAACTGATAAAGTATATTGAACAGAGCAAAGATGAATTAAATTTTCTTGGGGAATTTTATAGATTCTATGAGTTCAATCCTAGAGTACTGTTGAGACAGTGCTGGGAATTCCATAAAGGCAAAACTAAATGCCAGTATATGACATATTTGATCTTCTGTGTAATTTTAAATTGTGATGTCTCATAGGTTCAGTGCTTGGTAGTGAGAGTTCTGAATTCCCCTGTCATGGTTGGTACCCAAGGAAGAAGCTGAAAGGAGATGATATTCTAAGAAAAATAGACATGGGGTCCTTTCCCCCCACCTTGACTCTTAGACATGCCATTACTGGAACAAATGAATACCATTTTCTTTCCACTTTTAAAGATATTTAAGCTGCTCCTTAAAGATGACTTAGAAGTGAATTTTCAACTGACTTTGTTTCTATCACAATATGTTTTGAAGTCAACATTGTATGATGTACAGTGCTAGCTTCCTCATTCTCTAAGGATGACCTTGTCTAGACATGAATCCTGTTTTGGCTCTGCCCAGTTTTTATTCAGGAGAAACTAAAAAGATTTCTAGAATCAATCTGGTCTCTAACTGGTAACAAGTTCAAACTCTGAATTAGTTTCTTCAGCCTAATCTATTCTGAAAGCCACAGCAAGTCCCAGAAGACTCAGAAGTTTTAGAACTGATTTACCATTCAGAATGTGAACATGGCAGTGTCTGGGGAGACCTTTTTTGGTGCCTCAAAAGAAAAAATGAAACATGAAAGGTAGCAGCTTAGTTTATGTTTTAAAAGTGGGTCCTTATTGGATATTAAAAGAAAAAATTGTAAGAGCCTGGAATAAGGATCACAAATTCAAGTGCTATCAAGGACCAAGAAGGTAAAATGAATGATCAGGCAGAAATCAATGAGGAAACATTGGACTTAAAAGACACATTAGACCGATGGTCTTAATAGATACATACAGAACATTCCATCCAAAAACAGAAGTATGCACATTCTTTTCAAGTGCACATGGAACATACTACAGGATAGATGAAGAATTGAAGAAATTAAAGGGGAAATTAAAGAATACTTGGAGACAAGTGAAAGTGGAAATACAAAAATTCAAAATCTATGGGATTTAGTGAATTGTAGCAAAGTAGTCTAAGATCGGAATTCTTAGTAATACAGGCCTACCTAAAGAAACAAAGAGAATGTCAAATAAACAGTTTAACTTTACACCTAAATGAACCAGAAAAAGAACAAGTGAAAACAGTAGTAAGAAGAGAGATGGAAAATAATAAAGATCAAAGTCAAAATAAATAAAAAGATTAAAAAAAAAGTATAAAAGATCAATGCACTAAGAGCTGGTTCTTTGAAAAGATAAAATGACAAGCCTTTCAGTAGACTCATTATGTAAAAAAGTTAGAGGTTTCAAATAAGTAAAATCAGAAATGAAAGAAGTTACAACTGATGCTATAGAAATACAATGGATCATAAGAGATTACTATGAACAAATTGGACAATGTAGAAGAAATGGATATATTTCTAGAAATATACACTCTTCCAAGACTGAACCATGAAGAAACAGAAAATCTAAATAGACTGATTACTAATGAGTCAATCAGTCAAAAATCTCCCAACACACACAATTCTAGGACTAGATGTCTTCACTGCTTAATTCTATCTTCATTCAAAGATTTAATACCTATCACTATCAAACTCTTCCAGAAAATCAAAGACTAGGGAATGCTTCTGAACTCATTTTGCAAGGCCATTATTACTCTGTTACCAAAACAAGGTAAGGACACCACAAAAAAAGAAAATTACAGGCTAATATCCTTGATGAACATAGACGCATAAATTCTTAACAAAATATTAGCAAAAACACATTGAAAGAAACATGTACAATGATCAAGTGGGATTTATTCCAAGGAGGTAAGAATGGTTTAGTGTCTGCAAATTAATCAACATGATAATACCACATTAACAAGGACCAAGAAGGTAAAATGAATGATCAGATAAAAATCATACAATATCAATAGATGCACAAAAAGCATTTGACAAAATTCAACATCTATTTATGACAAAACCTCTCAATAAAGTGGCTATAGAGGAAATGTACCTCAACATAATGAAGATCGTATATGATCAACCCACTGTTAATACCATATTCAGTGGTGAAAAGTTGAAAGCTTTTCTTCTAAGATCAGGAACAGGACAAGGATGCCCATTATCACCACTTTTATTCAACATTGTATTAGAATCCCAAGTCATAACAATTCGGCAAGAAAAATAAGCTATCAAAATTTGGAAGGAAGAATAAAACTGTCTCTAGTTGCAGATGACATAATATTATATAGGAAACTCTAAAAGTTCCACCTACAACTATTAAAACTATTAAATGAGTTCTGTAAAGTTACAGGATAGAAAATCAATATGCAGAAATCTGTTTCATTTATATACACTAATAACAAGCTATCAGTAAGCAAAATTAAGGAAAGAATCCAATTTACAACTGCATCAAAAAGAATAAAATACCCACTATATACAAATTCAACCAAGGAGGTGAAAGACCTACACACTAAAAATTATAAGACACTGATGAAAGAAATTGAAGACACAAATAAATGGAAAGATATTCCATGCTTATAGATTGGAAGAATTAATATTGTTAAAATGTTACTACCCAAAGCAATATAGAGATGCATGTAATCCCTACTAAAATATTACTTATATTTTTCATATAACTAGAACAAATAAGCCTAAAATTCTTATGTAACCACCAAAAGAACCCAAATAGCTGTAGCAATCTTGATAAAGAAAAACAAAGCCGGAGGTATCACACTCCCTAATTTCAAGCTATACTAAAGAGCCATAGTAATCAAAACAGTATAACATAAAAATAGACACTTAAATAAATGGGAAAGAATAGAGAGCCCAGAAATAAACTTACACATATATGGCCAATTAATTTATGACAAAGGAGGCAAAAATGTACAATGGGGAAAGGACAATCTCTTCAGTAAATGGTGTTGTGAAAACTGGACAGACACATGCATAAGAAAAAAAAATAGACCATTATTTTACACCATATACAAAAATTAACTCAAAATGAATTAAATATTGATTGTGAGATATGAAACCATAAAACACCTGAAAGAAAACACAGGCAATAAGCTTCTTGATACAGTCATCGTATTGAACTTTTGAATCTGATTCCAAGAACAATGATAACACATGCAAAAATGAACAAGTGGGACTATATTAAACTAAAAAGCTTTGGCACAGTAAAGGAAACCATCAACAAAAGTGAAAAGGCAACCTACTGAATGGTAGAAAATATTTGCAAATCATATATACAGTAAGGGATTAATACCCAACTATATAAAGAAAGTAAGCAACTCAATAGCAAAAAACACAATCTCATTAAAAATTGGGCAGAGCCTCTAAATAGACATTTTTCTAAGGAAGATATACAGAAGGCTAATAGGCACTTGAAAAGATGTTCAACATTAGTGAAATGCAAATCAAAACTACAATGAGAGATCACCTCACACCTGTTGGAATGGCTTTTAAAAAAACAGCAAATGTTATTGAGGATGTGGAACTTGGTGGAAATGTAAATTGGGATAGCCACTCTGGAAAACAGTATGGAGATTCCTCAAAAAGTTAAAAAACAGAACTGCCACATAACCCAGCTCTTCCACTCTGGGTATTCATCCAAAGAAAATGAAAACACCAATTTGAAAAGATAATGTATCTTTTTGTTCATTGCAGCATTATTTATAAAAGCCAAAATATGGAAATAACCTAAATGTCCATCAGTGGATGAATGGGTAAGGAAGATGTGGTACATATACAATGGAATACTACTTTGCTTTAAAAAAGAAGGACATTTTGCCATTTGTGATAACATGGATGGATCTTGAAGGTATTACACCAACTAAAATAAGTCAGAGGAAGATGAACATCATTATGATTTCACTTATAAGTGGAATCTAGGAAACAAAACAAAACTCATAAACACACAGAACATATTGGTGGTTATCATAGGGGAAAGGGGTTGGGGTGATAGGTGAAATGGGTGAGGGGGATCAATTGTATGGTGATGGATGGTAACTAGACTTATTGCTGTGATCACTTTGAAGTGTGTACAAATGTACTATCATTATGTTGTAGACCTGAAACTAATATAATATTATATACCAATTTTATCTCAATAAAATAAAAAAGAAGGGCAAGTGAATGAGTGAAGCTGGCCACTTTATGTGTTTATGTATAGCAAAAGCCCTGCAATTCAAAGAAATACAAAATGGATCATTAGTATTTAAATGTATAAAGAAACATATATATATATATATATATATATATATAAACATATATATATATACAAATGTGTGTATATACATATATATACACACAAACATATATATAAATGATGTTCATATATTTTATTTATATGAGTACAACAGATAGATTTAATAGCTATTTAACATGAAGATGGTCAGTGGTGATATCTGCTAATATATTTGAAATTCCATTATAGTGAGGGCATTATTCTAAGGGAAATATACAGTGGAATAAGTTTAAGGCAATTGAAACAAGATTGTCTGCAAATCTTTTCAACAATTTGTCTATAATGACACATAATTTGTGAACAATATCAAAGAGAATGAAGGAGTCTTTCTGTTTTTACAGTAAATAACATTTTCTTCCCTCTCTCCTATAAAAACAGTGAGAAACGATTTGAAGGAGAATGATGTTGAAGCAGTATGAAAGTAATGGAAAATGCTAAGGAGCTATTTTTGTGTCTCATTATACATCTGAAATCGCTGTTCCTGTATCCTACATTTGCTTAAATAGTTAACTACTGCCAAACACAAGCAGTAGTCGGCTCTCTGGGAAAATAACACTCATTGGACTGTCTGTTTGTAGAACGTAGAACAAACAAATGCTGATGGACTCCAGAGAGCATGGAGGGCTTACCCAGCCCTACAAAGAGTGACTGAACTCTTGGAGAATCTTGTCAGTTGAAACTTAAATTTTCCCAACTCAGCAATGGAGTTAAAACTTCCACTGTCACATGAAATGTAGGATTACAAATTCTAGGAACTGAAATGCACAAAAAATGTAAGCTGTAAAATAATAGAAAATTTTTGTTCTTTCAATGTCACTCCTATATAAGAAAGCATTTTTTTCAGAAATTTTGAGGCATCTGAATTATCCAGGTCTCCTTTATTTCCATTTTTATTCAGGTTTTGAAAAGATAAGGTTGGATATAAATCCCCCAATGCCTCACACATATTAACAGTTTAACTAGTTGCTAAAAAGTGGGGAAAGGGAGAGGCTCACTAACCTCAAATTGGGGTTTTGTTTATGGGATTGAAATGTAATAATAGGCTGAAGCCATTGGTTGACATATTCTTTTGGAAAGGACTTACAATCTTACAATGTGAAAGTGATTGTAGAGGGAAGAAGCACATGTATATTCAAATATCATGTAGATTATTAGCAATAAATAAGTCTTATTCTGATTTGGACTTGGGTATTCCTTATAAATTGAAAAGTAGGAAATTCCTGAAAAAAATTCCATATTTCCTGTTTACTCACAGTTACTAGATAGTTATATATCCTTTACTCAGAAAAACACACAATGCTAAAATCAAATCTCTGAAATCAAAGTGAAATATCAAAACATTGAGATGAGTATCTGAAGAAATAAAAATAAATATTACCATTATCTCGATAGTTCTAACTATACACCAATCTAGAGACCCAATGGGGGTTCCTGAGAACCCGAAGACAGAGATCAAAGAACATTTAGACCCATGAGAAATGCACTCAGAAGCTTTAAGGAGAGAGGGCCTCTATCTCAGGATTACCTAGTGAGGTAGTTTTTGTTTCTCTCTTCCTCATCTCTCTCTCTCTTTCTCCACGTACCTTTCCCATAGAGTCCCATTTCCATAGCTGAATCGTGAAGAACAACAGCATTAAGCTTTGGTTCTGTCTGTATTTACACCTATGTGATAGGGGGAATTTAATTAATCTCTCAGATTTTTCATTAATGACACAAAGATGATAGCATCTATCAAATAAGTTTAATAGTGATATGAGGTTTAAAATAAATAATGGCTGATAAAAATTCAGCATAGTGTCTGTTATAGAGTTGGTGCCAAAGCAGCTTTCTTTAGGATGCATGAATAGATTGAGAAAAAATTCCAATAATAGAAGTCCTTAGTAAACTGTGGTTTCCCATTTTACTGATAAAATACAGAAATAGTCCCAGTATTGGCATATCATATAGGTAGCTGGTCTCCAAATCTCATTTAAGGATTTTCTAAATTTTCAGGTTTCCATTACTGACCAAGTGTACTGGATGACTTCCATTTTTTCCCTTCCCTCTGATGACATGAGGTAGAGTCTGTATCTAAACATGAGAAATAACTGGTTGTCTATGTTACTGAATTGGTCAGTATTATTTGTCACAGCAGGTCCCACAATCCATCCAGAAGTGTCACAGACCTGTTGCAATCAGGATTGATTATTATGAAAGCCAGCTGTGGCTCATCTATTTCACTGCAGATGGCCACAGCTTTTGATTCCATTGAGAAAAGTAATTTGTCACCAAAAACTCAAAGCCACCTTCACAGTATTTTACTTTCAAAGACATAGCGAGGATAAATGACCATATGGAACTGAATGTGGATTTGTTAGACTGGTTACTAAGAGTCTTTTCCGGATTGCAAGTGGTGAAATGGGAGCTGTTGATTTCTAGTTCTAACGTTCTCTTGCATAAGCAAATTTAGTGAGTTCAACTGGACATGCTTTTTGGTCCTTTGCCTTGCAGAAAGATGACATACTTGGGTTCATAAGCTTAAGAAATCCATGTAACTCCCTATGAAATGACAAATGTATCACTTTAGTTATAATAATATAATATAATATAATATAATATAATATTACTACATGAAACTTCAAACAAAAAATGGTTTTATTGTTGTACTCATTTCTTGGCAATTTTGATAAGCAGTTAAGTTTTCATACAAGATTACTTTATTCATTTCAGTAATAAAGAAGTAGATAAAATAGAAGTTTGATTTAAAAGTCTCTGTTTTGCTCAAGATAAGCTGGTAAAAGATATTTGTCGCAGTCACTAAAGACCAACTTTTAAAAGCTCACTGCTAATTTGAATGCTATCAAAGAAACACACATATGTGCACCCATTTCTCAGTACAAATCAGGAAATATGAATAATTGAAGTGCTTTTGTATTCTAAATTTTCATTAAATATATCTCAAATGCTGGTCCCAGTCCTTAGTCTTGTGTCAGGTTTACTTTAGAAAAATAAAGTAGAGAAATAATAAACCAAATAAAGTTTTCTATCAGGTAATCCACACAAACTGAATTTTAAAAAAGTTTAGGAAAAGTAATAGATTTCTTAGATTCCTCTAAATGTATTCTTTTATTATTTTTAAGGGTATATTATTTTGGTCATTCAAAAGGCAAATCTTCACTAGCTACATGAAACCAGTGTAAAAAACTCCCAAAAGAATGGAAAAACACGTTTCCAGGGAAGAATTCAGGAAATCTTGTTTAATAAATTGCTGTTAAAAACTTGAAAAAGAAAATGAATAGCTGTAGATCTTTGTGAAACAAACCAAGTACATTTTCAGCATGTTATTTGATAATCTATACAGCATATGTAAGTCACAAGTCATAGTTGTGGGTAAAATATGTATGTTATGTTGTACTCTTTCTACATTTTTATGTAAAAGTACCTATTATGAGCTTGGATTTTATGGACAAGTTGGAATGTAAGCCATTAGGGTAGTATTAGTAATTTATGTGGTTAGACAACCTTGAATTCTGCATCTTTCTATAACCATGCCCAGTCAATGGAAATCTAGAGGTTTGCTTTATTGTTTCGTCTTTCACCTACAAAAAAAGAAGTGATGATGTTTAACAGAAACTCTTGTAGTGGATGGAAAAGCAACAAAAATCAATAGGTTAATATTTATAAACCACAATTCAGGTGATAAAAAGTCTGCAGATGCATAAAATAAGCATTATGCTAATGATAGACTATTTATCATTAAAAAAATTTACTTCGCTCCAGGGTAACCTATTTTATTTGTTCTGTGGGTTGTATATATGCTAGTCTCAAACTCATATTAAGTGATAGTAATAATATCATTTAATAACTCTAAAACTGATGTGAGAATAGAATGCCTTGTCATATAAAGCAAAGCGTATACTAGAGTGGCATAATAAATGCTAGTCTTGGGCTTTTCACTTAGAAGTCTCACAAATGAAAATCATTTTGAAGATAACTTGCATTTTGTCTAACTTGCTAAAGGAATTTCCTGTTTTTCTTATTTATATTTCATTTACTTCCTATGACAACCAAATGCAATATGCAGATATGTGGGAAGACCATAGAGGAATTACTTATTCCTCATTCCAATTGATGATATTAACATTCTTCTAATCAGAGAGATTCATAACTTTTGGCTGTTAAGGTACTCTACATTTTCTTGTTTACTACCTTGAAATCTTGTCAGTCCTTTGCATTCCTAGACTAAAAGATCTGTATGCCAATCTATTTATTTTTATTCCTGTTACCAACTAGCTTAGGTCTCATTTATTTTCATCTGTATCATAGTCATAATCTTCAAATTGGCCTTTCCATCAATGGCTCTTCCCTTCTTAATCCATTCTTCACTTGGAATATCTACTTTGCTACTATCTCTTCTCAAACCTTCCATGGTTCTCTTCTATACCTACACTAAAATTCATCACTCCAATTTTCCTTTTCAGTCCTAAATTGTGGTTAAATATACAAACTTTGGAAATGGATCGAACTGAATTGAATCTTGGTTGTAACTCTTACTTACATAACCTACCAAATATTACTTAAGATCTTGGAGCCCATCATAGCACTCCAGTGAGGTAATAAATGACACAGTTAATTGACTGAGAAATTAGACAAATCAAATGTCTGTTATGTGCCAGGCATTGTCCTAAAGCTGGTAATAAAGCAGTGGACAAGAGTTTCTAGGGATATGGAAAATAATCAAACCAACAGTAGATACACACACACACAAACTTAAAAAAAAACAAAACTTAATTTTAGGTTAGTTTTAGATTTACAGAAAATTATATAGACAGTACAGAGAGTTCCCTCACACTCAGTTTTCCTTAATATTAACATCTTACATTGATATATTATTAAACTTAAATCCATAGTTTATTCAGGTTTCCTTAGTCTTTACCTAATGTCCCAGGATTGATCCACGACGGCACATTGCATTTGGTTTCATGTCTCCATAGGCAGTTCTAGGCTGAGACATTTTCATCAGTCATTCAGTCATTTCTTGTTTTTGATGACCTTGACAATTATTTTAATGTTGTGTAGAGACAAGTAATAAGAAGAAAAACAAGCTACAAAAATGGTTAGAGAGCAAAGGGGCTGTTATTTCAGACAGCATGGCTAAGCAGGTTAGTTTTTGGGAAATGGCAGTTGAACTGAAATTGGATTATATCAGGAGATCAAACAAGAGAACTGTCTGTGGAAAGAGATTTCTAGGCCAGGAATGCGCATGTAGAAGCCTGAAGTGAGGCCTTGGTGGGTTGGACAAGTAGCAAGAGAGCTAATATGGATGAAATTAAGTGGGTAAGAGAGAAAAAGTGGTAGTTATTGAATTCAGTGTGGTAGGCACGGTGATAAAATGGAAAAGGTCTTAAGATTTATTTTGAATGACATAGAATGACCTTGGAGCATTTTGAGGAGAGGACTAATAGAATTTGATATGTATGTTTTTAAAATATCAAAAGTATGTAAGTAATTTTGTATCATATTACTATTATAGTATTTTTGGTTACTATTTACAACTATAACCTATAGCCTACCAAATTACTAGTTCCACAATCATACTTCAAACTCCTAAGTTTCCGGCCTGTATTATTCTTTTTTCTGGACATTTTTCTGTCTCATCTCTCTTTCAGAATCCTATCTAATCTCAAGGTCTATCTCAAACATCACCATTCTTAGGGAACCTTTTCCAGTCCTTCTCTCTAGGATCTGTTCTTTCTCATGGGTGATAATTTGGGAACATGATTTTGTAGAAATATTATACAACTTGGGATTGGACAGGTTTTGTCTGAATCCAGAATTGATCCACAAATTATTAGGTTACTCTGAATTCTTTAGTGCCTACTATGTGTAACTTCTTTGTCGAATGCTAAGAGCAAGAATAAAAGGTGAAAAGAACAACAAGATTGTAGTAAAGTCCCTGAACTCAAAGGAAGTTTTATTTGAGTGGGGGGTGAGATATGTACATGTATATTAATTAAAAGGGAGTGAATAGAAGGAGAAGAAACATGCAGCAAATGGGTAGAGAGGATAAGGAAGCATCCTCAGGAGTCCAAGAACAGAACTAATGTTATGTTCTGTGCTACTGACCAAGGCATCTTGGAATCACCGTCTGTCCCCTCCACAGTTCCTTGATTGTAGTAGATGCTCGATAAATGTTGGTTGAAAGAAATGAGTACACAGACATGCCTGGTGTGCCCGAAATCATTGTACCACTTAGAGTTTCGGTTAGATGAGCTTTGCTAATACCTGGCCTGTGCTCTACACTTGGACTCATTCTGGCAGAAAGGCAAGGGATTCCTTGTGGTTGCAAACTTACCAGAACGATTCCCTTGGCAGAAACTTAACCAAAACTATGGACCCAGGAATTTATTTTTAAATAAGTGAAATAAAATATATTTGGCTATGAGACTAAAACTACATCTTGACCTGCTGAAGTAAGCCACTCATTTTACTCAATCTCAACTCATGATGTATAAAGGAGGCATTATAAGTGGTATTTGGTAATGACCTGGCTTTATAGCAACTGAAAGTGCCCCCCGAGTTTCTGGTCTTATTGCTGTGAACACCAGCTGACCAGTCATCGGCAGGTCACAAAGGGAACTCCAGGCTAATATCTGCTAATACTAGGTGCTTCCTTTTATAGCACTTTTATTACTTAAAATTATCAATTTATTTATTATATTCTTATATATTCTTAATCCCATTTCTACCTAGCTTAGGTCTCATTTATTTTCATCTGTATCATTGTCATAATCTTCCAATTGGCCTTCTCATCAGTGGCTCTGCCCTTCTTTATCCATTCTTCACCTTGAAGATACCTATGTTATATGTATCATATGAATCTTAGTTTTTATTATTTTAAAAGATATATTATTTTGGTCATTCAAAGAGCTGTACTTTGTTTTTAGTATAGGTGTAGTAGGGAACCATGGAAGATTTTGAGCAGATAGTAGCAAAGTAGAACTTCAAAGTAAAGATATGTATATTCAATATATATATATACTGAGGGTACACACACATATATATATATATATATTATATAATATTATATAAAAAGGTAAGGCTATATATATATATATGGATGTGGACTTCCTCTTGTGGATACTTTACTTTATTTGGGGCAAGTAAAATATATCATCATCTAAATGATAATTTTAAGTAATAAAATTGTTTAAGAAGGAAGCACCTAGGGTTAGCAAGGTACTAGCATAGGTACTCACTCAGCGACCTGCTGATGACTGGCTGATGTTCACGGCAATTAGGCCAGAAAGGGGCATTTTCAGTTGTTGTAAAGCCAGGACATTACCAAATACCACTTACAATGCTTCCCTATCCATAAGTGCCATGACAAAGTTCTTTATTGAGCAAGGCCTGTCACTATCAGAGCTGATCATAGGGGTGGTGACTTATCATCTACAAAGTGCTTTTTTATTAATTCCTTAATTTATTCCTTACAGTAGATCTGAGGTAGCTTTTCCTATTAACTTTAGTTTTATAGATGAGGAGATTGAGCCCAAGTTTTCAAAGATAGCTCATTTTACAAGAGGTTTATGTAGGATTTGACCCTAGATATTATGATGCCAAGGCCCATCCTCTATAATAATAAGTTAAAAAAATACATACACACGTTATATACGTGTATATATATACATATATATAGTATACACACACACACCATGAGTCAGCTCTGATCATTAAGGGACTAGAAAAGAAAATACTTGTGATATGCACTGCCTACAGTGCAATGTGGTCAAGAAACTCAAAAAAATAAAAGAAAGCCAATGGGGCCATTACTCCTTTGGTCTTGTTTTCTAAAGACAGAGTGAAGTGGCTTAGATTGATGGGTTTTGAGATGGCTCAGATGCAGTCCTCTTAATCATTGGTGGAGTGATATGGTCAAGTAGCAAACAAGACAGAGTTTGGCTTCCACAGTTTTATTTTCCTCCTCACATTTCTCATTCATATGCAGGTGTTTATCTTTAACCTCAGTGGCTCAAGATGCTCTTGTTCTTTTCTAGATGACCAACCTCTCTGGAGTCTTTCACTCAACTCTGATTTGCAATCAAAATGCTTGAAATACTCTGATGCTTTCATTTCCTCATCAAAGCAACCCGTTGGTGCTGCTGATCTTGATGTGATCTTAGGAGGAAAACAAGCTCATGGACAATTCAGGAATGACTGTTAGTTTCCATCCTTTACCAAGTGACTTTCATCCCGAAGGAGGTTCTCCTCTTCACTCATTAACTTATTCAACCTTTCACCCATTCAATAGCTAGTTGGCAACCAGTTATGCACCAGGCACTGTGCTAATTTCTGTAGATGAAATGGTGAACAAGGGAGACATGAACAACTACTTCTGTGACAAATTAAGTGTAATTGTAACTAATGTGATGATAGACATGTATAAGATGTTATGAACACTGATAACCTTCTGAATCTGGGAGGTTAGAGAAGATTTCTTGAAGAACTGATGTGTAAAAGATCTGAAGATGAATAGAAGTTTGCAAGATAAAATAAATATTGATTATATAATGAGAAAGTACAGAAATAGACTTAGTAAGGAACTAAAAAATAAATCAGGCCCAAATTCTACATCCAAGGAGTTTTAAATATAAGAGGTAAGATTAGATTTATCTATAAATATAGTAGAAGGTAGAAAGTCTCACAAGAAATCCATAGCAAAGTTCAGTAAGAGTTCAGAGGAAATATGAAAATATTCGGATGGAATTTGATGTAGGCTTTCAGAAATGGTGCTATATTATACCACCTGGATCTCTCAAAATCAAGATACTCACTCTCTGAGATCCTGGGGGTATTGGGTACTAAAAGATCATAGCCATGTCCCTCTCCAGAAATTTCTTTTGACTGAAAAAGAACACGTCACTCCCAAGTTTACATCTCTTCCCATGGAGAGCACTCAACCGGGAGCTAAACAATGTGGCATTTCAAAGATCTAGCCCCTTGCCTGGTTGAGATGACCTCTGAAGGATCATCTCAGTTTCAGAGCTTCCTAGAGGATCAGCTGAAGCCACACTTATATTTATATCAACTTTATATTAATTTTCAACTTCTTTTTCTCCCCAATTCTGCTTCCTTTTCTTCCTTTTCATAGTTGTTCCTTTTCATAGTACTGCCTAATAAACCTCTGCACATAAATCTCAGAATCTCAACATGTTAATTCCTAAGGAACCCAACTCGAATCAGTTGGTGTGAGAGTGTTGCTGGATAGTGTATCATAAAATGGAATTTTGAAGCTGGACAGACAAGCTGGCCATGAGGATTCCTTACTGGTGATGATTATGGATAACTCTTGACATGTTGTAAGAGGGTAATTGTTAAAACTTTCACCAAAGTTTAATTGGATGTAGGAGAGGGTATAGGTGGAAAGGAATGCACCAGTGGGTGCAATATCTCAGGTCTTTAAGAAGTTTGAGGAAACTTTAAATATAAGGGTCATGGCACTGGATGGCTGTTGCCTGGGGGAGGGACTGTATGCACTGGAGTAAGCCAATGCAAACCTGAGAGTGATCACCAATTACAAGTTAAGTGTGAAACTCAGAAGGCCTCTGGACAGCATAAAAAAGACTCTCCTCACCTGTGATTGGAAGACAGAAGAAGCTGAAAGTCAACCCAGAGCTTAATTAAAAGTAACAAATCTCTAGAGAGAAGTGAATTCTTTATATTAGCAAACTTGCTATGCCAAGGTGAGAAATGGGTTAAAAATATTTAAGTTTAGGTTCTAAAATTATTGAATACTGAGATTCTCTGAATTCTCTCTGCAGAAGTGGTACACTGATCTCAGTTGCAGGCTACTGCTTGAAGATGATGCATAGGTCCCAGCTTTGCAAGACAGCACACATATCCTCTGGGTCCAACCCTGTGTTACCTCCTGGCCACCAGATGAAGAAATAGGGTCAAGTCACAATAATAAATCCATTGGAAAAGTGCTAAGCCTGTTAATTGGGGAAAATAACTATATGCCCTGATAACAATAGGAATGGCCAAAATGATAGGCATTTTGGAAACAAGATAAGATGTGATGCAAGCAAGTTGGGAGTGGTAAACAGGAGGTGGGGAGACTTGCTGAGAGCAATGGAGATAAATAATAGAACATGTTACTTCTAGGAAAACAGACAGTCATCAGTAACATTTTTACCTATGCAATTAAAAAAATTGACAAGTAGAGGCAAGGGCAGCTGCCATAAATAAATTATATCCCCTATTTAATTTCTATAACTGAGTTATTTTTCAGATCTAGAATCATCATTGACTGAAGAAGAGGTCCCAGGAAAAAAGACTTTGCAATGCTATAGCAATAAATATAATATCTAATATCCCAGTTCTTCTACCTAAAGTACCTATACTGTTCTACACTGGGAAAAGAGGATTACTCACACATTTTGAGGGCTGTTGGATACAGGGTCTCAGTTGATCATGATATCCAGAATACCTGTTATAGTAGAGTATATATGAGCCCAAGATGAGACATACTTGTTACTTGGAAAAACCTTCACATTGATTCCTTTACCCCATGGAATCAGAGCTATCACAGGGAAGGCAGGGCAGAAGCTTCTAAAATTGTTCCTTCAAAACCCTAGCCAAGATAGTTCATCAAAAATAACACTGCATCCTAAAAATAATGGCAGATATTAGTGCCACTATTAAACATGTCAAGGATGCAGGGATGATGATTCCCATAATATCCTCCATTTAATTCACCAGTCCAGTTTCTATGGAAACACAGATGGAGCCTAGAAGATGACAACACTTTTGAAGACTCAACCAAGTAGTAACACCAATTGGAGCTGTTATGTCAAATATGCTGTGTTTTCTAGAAAGAGGAACATGGCATTAACCTCAGGCACATGGTATATTACCACTGAATTGGAGTATATACTCTTTTCCATCTCCATCAAGAAGGAGGACCAGAAGCAAATTGAATTCTCATATGATGGACAAGAGTATTTAATTACTATCATGTTCCATATCTTGAGCTCTCTATCAAAGTATAAACAGAAGAGATCTAGATGATTTACACATGCCATATATCATAACATACATATATTATGGACTACTACATTTGACTATTATATTGATGACATCATGCTAATCAGATTAGCTGAGAAGAGTGGCAAGTACACTGATGGCCTTGGTAAATATTCACATTCTGAAGGACTGGTGGTAAAGATTCAGGGAAGGGACTCATCAGTGAATTTTCTCAGGGTGATGTCAGGACAACCCATCCAAAGGGATGAGATTGCATCTCATACTCCTATCACTAACAAGTAAATATGGTATCTAGTAGACTTATTTAGATTTGAGTTAGCATATTCCACAGTTAGGATTATGGCTCGAACCCATTTATTGAGTGACACCAAAGGCTGCCACCTTTAAGGAATATGCTTTGTGTAATCCAGGCTGCAATTCAAGAGCCTTGCCTTTTGTACTATACTCTCTGATACTATAGGTTTCTGTGACACTGCAAGAGATTCACAATACAGGTATGCAGTGATCTGGAGCTAGTCATCCATCCGCAACATAGAATTATATAGCATTCAAATAAATAGCTCCTTAACTACAACTGAGTTCTGGTAGACAAGGAGAATCTAACCATGAAACAGCAAATGCTCATGGGACCAGAGATACTCATTGTGAGCTTGTGTTTCCTACATCTGTAACTCTAGGCTCTGTGTATCTAGAAGTGCTAGCTATTAGAGGGGAACACTTACTCCGGGGATATTTCATGAGTTCGTTAAACTTGTGTAATGGCTTCCGCCAAGTTACATCAGATTGTTTTTGTCAAGAGACTAACAGGCAAGGAGAGCAAAAGTAACTTTGTAGGTTAATCTATCTTTGGGTTGATGTTACAGAATGGAGACAAAGAAAAACAGAGTAGGCACACAGGTGATCCACTGGGGCATTTCTTAGTACTTCCCTAAACAATTTGAGGGTGGAGGGAAAAGGTGGAGCAGCCATGGTGTGAGAAACTTATGGTGACCGGGGGACCAAACTCTTCAGGGATTAGATCTAGTTCACCATACATGATAACCTACTTATGCCAGCAGAGGTGCCAGTCTAGGGGTTGGGGAATCTAAGACACTGGAGGAAAGACGATAAGTACTAGATGTAGACTTGACTTTACTTTGCCTAATATTCCTCTTTGAACCACACCAGGAAAGAGACCAGCCAGAATTCTGGAGTTTGTCCTAGGTAAGGTGAACCTGCTGTGAAGCCAGCAGATCTGAGTGGCACAAGGGCTCAGAGGAAGTGTGCCTGTTGTGCCCTGTGGCTGCTGTACATTTAGGGCCTGCCTGGTTATTGGCTATGGATTGCGCACAAGTAGGTATGTCACTGCCTTCCCCCCAGGTATGAAAGGTCACTCTCTAAAAGCTGTGTCCCACATCCAGGGCAGCCTGCATGCAATGAGTGGTCAATACAGGTGCAAAGGCCTGCCTGACTCCTCTATCTAGAATGAGGACATCTCTTAAAGGTCTTCCCAGCTTTGAGTTCTCAGTAGGATCAGCCAAGTCCACTGTTGAAGTTTTATCCAAGTTCAGCTTCCACTCCTGCCCAAACAGTCCTGCTCTCCCCGTGCTCTTCCACAGGTACTGTTCCCAAGAGCACCCTCTGAAGACACCTCCGTGTGTACATCTCAGAGCTTCAGTCGGCTTCACAGGAAATGGGTTCTGTGGCCCTTGGGTAGGAGAAGAAAGTATTTCCTTCTAAGGAAAGATCTGTGTCAATTCACAGAGGTAGGAAAGTGGTAAATACAAACACATAGTAACTTTTGTTGAAGTTTAAGAAGTATTGGAGGACATGCTTGGGAAGAGAGATTGACACCAGATCATAAGAGACTTGCAATGTCAAGGGGATCGCCTTGAATGCCTAATTTAATTGGCAATGTGGAAAATTCATGGCCTTTAGAGCAGGTGACCAAACTGATCTGAACTTTACTGTGCAATATTGAGCAGTGTGTAAACTGCATTGAAATGGAGGAAGACTTCACACTGAAGAACTATTAGAGGAATTACCTTCAGTTTCCTAAAGGAGGAATCATTGCTTTTGGCAACAGTTGGTGGCAATGGAAATGATGATGCAGGAGAGTTCGGAAGTAAACAGGACTTGTTATTTGATTTGGTGTGAGAACAAATGAGAATTGGCAATTTGAGAAAGATGTTTTGGGGCCTTTATAGAACTCTTTAGAAGAACCAGAAAGTGTCAGTTGCCTGGGTTTCCCTGGAGCTAATATTCCATAAATCTTTAAAGGGCATGGGAAGGCTTTTTGTTCAGCAGTTCCCTATGATAATCCTCCCAACTGACTACAGAAATGTCTCCTAATCTCTGGGCCTATTTTCTCCCTAGGTTCAGCCTGGCCCATTCATTTTATGGCTTTATTCTTCTGGGGATTAGCTGTGACAAACTGTGACTAAGCCAAATAGCTGCTTCTCTACAATACAAACTAGGGCGCTATTGTATAGGCCCCTTTTAAGAGCAAAGTTTCTTAATGACCCTACGCTCTGACTTAATTATTCTTAGTATAGTATTACTAGTATTACTTAAACACATTTAAACATAAAAATAGGTGTAAACTCTAAGTGTTTATCGGCTTTATATAACTATGTATAAGAAAAACCATTTTACAAGTTCAAGTCAATAAAAACCACAGAACTAATAAAATTTAAATTAAGATCATTAATTTAATGGACAGATGAAGTTGTTTTGTGAAAATTAAATTGCTGCTCACAACCTAAATGGCAACCAGACTCGTCTGAGTTTAGAATGCCAGTGCTATCTTGTCACTTATTATGACTTAATTCTCTCACCAAATTTTCTATATACAAACAGTTGAAAACTCTTCATCAAGATTTCAAGTGACATTGGTTGGCCTCTACTGATCAGGTACCCTTCATTTATCTATGAATTATACTTCTGATTAACCTTAGACAATTAAAGGGGTGCAGCTTGATCCAGTGATATCCTGAACACAAATGCATATTTGGGAGCCAAAAGCAACTGATAGTATTTGACTATAGAGTTGTTACCCAGGTAATCCACAATATGATTACTGACAAGGTTTTTAGGTTACTATACCGAACGTACATCTAATTTTTTAAGAACTCAGGACTTGAGCAGATTTTTCAAAAAATTAAATTCCTTGGTCCACTGTTGGTCTGTGAACTGCTGCAATGATGTTCGGTTCTGTCTCTGTTCTTTTGAAACAATGGTAAGCAAATCCATAGAATCTAAACCTAATGTATAGTTACAGCCTAGTTACTGGTAAAATACGTAATTTATTCAGGGTTACCATTACTTAGTATTTATAAGCCAAAATTTTTGTAATCCTAGATTTGCTGGAATTCCTTCTTTCTTTACGAAGTGGTCTGGCTGCCCCAGGACTTGGTGATTCTAAGAAGCTTCTAGAGATGAGTGGCACTTCCATCATCTTAGGAAGGCTGCTTGTGTGAATGTCGTGAAGACTGTTTTGTGTTGGTGACGATTTTCAATGATTGTACTTGGCTTTTATTTATAATTTCCTTCTTTCTTATAATTTATTTATATATAAATATAATATTATAATTCATAATTAGCCTCATCATGGTCCATTTTGTAGTGTATTATTTACTTAACTCTATAGTGGGTAGCAAGGCATAATTTTGCCACAATTTTCTGTCCTCTGATCTTACAATCAGTTGACTCTAGGATTTGTATTGTGAATTGTATATGAATCATTAATCACCTAACCCTAACCTCCCCAAAAATGTAATTACACAATGAATGACATTTCATTGCTGTCATGGAGTAATATTTTTAATGGAAATCAAGAACAGGTAAGTTAAGTGAATTTCCGGACCCTTTGCCACGTTAAAATGGGTGCTGGTCAAAGTAGTTTGGGAGCTACTCTTCACTTAGCAGGAGACCCCAAACCAGGTTCTTGTCTTTGTCCTTGGCTCTGGCCTAGGAAAATCACATCGAATAATGTGTTCTTGAACTAAATTGTCTTTCTGTAAATTTGGTTTTCATAGTTTGCTGCTTAAAACCCGTGGATGATTGGATAACAATTTAAATAAGAAAGAACATGGAATGGATGCTTAGTGTAATTCTAGCCATATTGGGTTAGATTTAGTATAAAACTAGTACATATTGGATCAACTCCAACATGGGTTTATTAACAAATGAGCCAGAAGGATCTAATTATATATAACACTTTCATATCGAACATAGGTTCATAGACTGGATTTCAAGGCTAGCATAGTGGGAATGCAGAGCAAATGAAAATGAGATGGATAGTTCTTTTGATGGATGAGGGATGTAGGTGGAATAGGGGATAGAAGAAAGGTCTTGGGGAATGCAGATGAAGATGATATAGGGAACCTGAGTCTGAAGTTATTTTAAGCATTGGCTTTGGGGTATGAAAGGCAAATCAAACAAAAGCAAAGTCTATGAAATTTAGTTGGATGTCATAGAAGTCCCTGGCTGAAAACACTTGAAACTGTTCTACTAAAATCAGCTCAATATGTTCAGTATTATTATCATTTTTATAACTAATTTATTTATTTTAATACTGCTGAATACTGTAATAAACTACACTTCTCAGAATGTTTTCTGGCACCTTTCTCGCATAGAGTCCCACATATTTTCTGTTCTCTGGTTTATTTAAGGCATTCAATTGTCTACTGATTTCTCTAGGTGTCTTAAGTTTAAAAATATGAATTTAAGGTAATAAGTGAAAGGCTTTAATATTTTTTAAAAAGAAATTTGCTGAGGGTTATGAGTAGCCTAATAGAACTTGGTCTTATTGTATTTCATTTCATATTTTCATTGTGTTTCATTATTATTTGCATACAATTAAAATTCTTGCTCATGAGATATGTAATAGTCTTTGGTAAGTACAAATCAATGGCAGTACTTTTGGAAGAAAGCTTGGTTATTTGATGGTGGCAGGATTTGTAGAAGCTCTGGTTTTTAAAAAATAGCTTTTATTGCTCAGCTCTTTCTGTGGGGCAAAACAGATGATGTGAATAGAAGACATAGGTAATTTCAGCACTCTTCCTTGGAAATACATGATATACCATGATAGTCTGTCTATACAAATCTATTTCTGAGTCTAATTTCTCAAATTCTCTTAAAGGCACAACTGATAGATTTCTCTTTCTCTAGTTACTTAAATTGACATGTACATAAAAATTACAGAGTGAATAGCTGGAGTTGCATTAACATAACAAATCTTCATTTTTACCTCTACCTAAGAATATACATCTCAAATGATGTTTGCTTAAACTCATAATGGTAGTTATTTAGATAAAAGCTTTGCTATAAATTCAGTGAATGGAATTCATACTCTGTTTTACATCTCTGCACTTTTTCAAAGGAGCATGATAATAGCTATGTCTAGAATATTGAAATTCCAGGATGCAGGGCAAGTGAATGTGTGGATTTTAGATCTAGGAACTAGTTGTGGTCTGGTTTCAGTACAGCTGTGTCTTCTTCAAGTTGGTATAATCCCCACATACTCTCCTTCATCCATGACTGGCTGTTCCCGTGCACTTCTTGCCTCTGGGGTCTTTTCTATTTATGCCGTCAACCATCTCTCTTATTGCTTGCCAACTGTGCCCTCCCATTGGTCTGTTTCTCTACCAGGAGACAGTTTCTGGTCTCTTGCAGTGGCCACACACATTAAAGGAAAGGAGAAGTTTTGAACAAAAGTGTATTTATATACATTTCCCCTGAAAATGAGAAAAAATTTAGTCTCCCTCACCCTTAAATTTCCGCGTATTAGATATAGTAACAAGGTTGTACATACCTGTATTATCTTTGTGCATACAATTTACTTCTGGGAATTTATACAGGTCTTTTAAATGTATAAAAAATTCATTGATTATGTCTACATAATGTCCAAACATCATGCTGGAAAATTCAGTCAAATCATTTCATTGTTTAGTGAACAGGACACCAAACGTTTGGGCATTAGCTCAACTGCAAAGTATCAGGCAACTGTTTCTTAATGTCTGGATGAATGGGTATTATTTAGATAATGATGCAGGTTTTTTTTTTCATTTAGCTATTCTGGTCTCAGTAGACATAGCTTTGTGGGTGCTATTAATACCTAGGGATTTTGTGCTGTGAGGTCATTGCTGCTATTTTTCTATGATCAGACTAATTCTAAGAAATAAAAATGTTAGTTTCAATTCATCACATAGGTTCACTTTTATTCTATATGTCACATAGTATGTATGTATTTATTCCATGTCATTTATATATGTGTATACATATACATAAAACAGTATAATTCATATAATTCAGTTTTAACAAAAATTTATTTTATTTTATCAAGTAATATATCAAAATAGTAACTTAAAAGTTCATTTTATTCTCTTATAAAACATACAAAATAAAGGATTTAGATAAGAAGAGGGAGTATAAAATGAACATTTGCCCAATTTTATATTGTTGTGACTAAGAGAATTCTTTATCAAGAAAAGTTACTATTTTTTACATCATTGGTATCCACACACTATTTTTGAAAATCAATGTTTATTTATCTGCTTAGTCAATTTTTACATTCCTACTCTTCCTTTATAATTTTTTGAGCATTTACAAAGTACATAACTTGAGCACACATTTTACATTAAGTTTACCTGGAAATACGTCCACATTCCATTTCTGATTTTTTTTTTATTTTGGTATCATTAATATATAATCACATGAGCAACATTGCGGTAACTAGATTCCCCCCATTATCAAGTCCCCACCATATACCCCATTACAGTCACTGTCCATCAGCATAGTAAGATGCTATAGAGTCACTCTTGTCTTTGTGCTATACTGCCTTCACTGTGACCCCCCATGTTATGTATGCTAATCATAATGCCCCTTTTCCCCCTTATCCCTCCCTTCTCACCCACCATCCCCAGTCCCTTTCCCTTCGGTAACTATTAGTCCATTCTTGAGTTCTGTGAGTCTGCTGCTGTTTTGTACCTTCAGTTTTTGCTTTGTTCTTATACTCCACAGCTGAGTGAAATCAATGATACCTGTCTTTCTCCGCCTGGCTTATTTCACTGAGCATAATACCCTCCAGCTCCATCCATGTTGTTGTAAATGGTAGGATTTGTTTTCTTGTGGCTGAATAATACTCCATTGTGTATATGTACCACATCTTCTTTATCCATTCATCTACTGATGGACACTTAGGTTGCTTCCATTTCTTGGCTATTGTAAATAGTGATGCGATAAACATAGGGGTGCATATGTTTTTTTCAAACTGGGCTGCTGCATTCTTAGGGTAAATTCCTAGGAGTGGAAATCCTGGGTCAAATGGTATTTCTATTTTGAGTTTTTTGAGGAACCTCCATACTGCTTTCTTTCCACAATGGTTGAAATAATTTACATTCCCACCAGCAGTGTAGGAAGGTTCCCCTTTCTCCACATCCTTGCCAACATTTGTTGCTGTTTGTCTTCTGGAAGTTGGCCATCCTAACTGGTGTGAGGTGATATCTCATTGTGGTTTTAATTTGCATTTCTCTGATGATTAGAGATGTGGAGCATCTTTTCATGTGCCTGTTGGCCATCTGAATTTCTTCTTTGGAGAAGTATCTGTTCATATCTTCTGCCCATTTTTTAATAGGGTTATTTGCTTTTTGGATGTTGAGGTGTGTGAGTTCTTTATATATTTTGGATGTTAACCTCTTGATGGATATGTCATTTACAAATATATTCTCCCATACTGTAGGATGTCTTTTTGTTCTGCTGATGTTTTCCTTTGCTGTACAGAAGCTTTTTAGCATGATGTAGTCCCATTTGTTCATTTTTTATTTTGTTTCCCTTACCTGAGGAGATGCATTCAGGAAAAAGTTGCTCATGTTTATATTCAAGAGATTTTTGCCTATGTTTTTTTCTAAGAGTTTTATGGTTTCATGACTTACATTCAGGTCTTTGATCCATTTCGAGTTTACTTTTGTGTATGGGGTTAGACAATAATCCAGTTTCATTCTCTTGCATGTAGCTGTGATTTTGCTTTTTATTTTGATTTCTTTTTGATACTGTGTCTATACACATAGACAGATACCATTACATACAATTAAAATGGTGGTTAAAGCAAACAGTTATTTGGGCTCTCTTAGTCAGATTATTCTGCTATAATAATGAATTTCTTGGTCACAATGTTATATGATTCACTGATCTTTTTTCCCCTTAATCTAATTTAACAAGTGCTTAGTAATTGCCCATCTTATACTTGAAATGATGTATGTACATAAGAGTTGTTTGGGTTAAACTAGAAGGTTCAATGCAGTTAAAGCAGATATATTGATTTAAAAATATATAAATAACATTTGTACTTTTTGTTTTTGTGATCTGGTTATACTTCTCCATTCATTTGTCCTGAGATAAACTCTATGCAAGTATCTTCTTTGTTGAAAATTTAAAGTTTACAAATATTTATTGGTTAATAGCTCTTGTCTGGATAACTTAAACACTTTAAAATTATGATTTAAATAAAACAATTAGGATTTTAAATAGTTTGATAAACTGAAAATCAGAAAATTTAATTCATTAAAATTTCCACTCTACACATAAAATTATTTTGATTGCATATAATATTAACTAATATAGAAATTTATGTGAATTCCTTTTAAAAATTCCTCTCTTAAATTTCTATTCATTTCTCATTTCTCATGTTATGTCAAATCACAGTATTTGATAGTCACTTTATTAATCTATAATTAATTTTTTAAATAAATTCCATATCAATTTGTATTGCTTCTTTACCGACTCAGCAAAATTTATTAATTAACAGAAACATAATTTCTGTAATTGTGTAGAACTTCTGTAATATAATTGGCTATAATTGACAAGTCTTTGACAGTAGAGGGAAAATTATATAGAATCTGGAATAGAAATTATTAATTTGTGAGTATTTATTCAAGAGATAGATTTATTTTTCTCCCTGGCACTGGATGTCAAATATATATATATATGTCATATAAACACATATGCACAAACACATATACACTAATACAAGTACTTAAAGTTTTGGTTATTTCAACTATTTAAATGACAAAAGCAAAATGGAAAAAACCTCCCCCAAATTATATGGAAATAATTTCCTCAAGTAATAGTTTTCAAAGAACAAAATATCAACAAATTTTGCTGCTATTGTTGTGGCCAAAACCAGAAACGTTTTATCTTTCTGTAACAAAAATAATAAGATACACATTTCTTAATGAAAGGAGAAGGTGACAAATAATGTGGAATATCTAACCAAAGCAAATAGCTGAAATGAACACATATTGATTAATAAAAATGAAGAATTCACCAAATCACTATTACTGAGAAAGAACATTACATGACCTTCTCTGTCTTTAGGACTTCAGTCAGCAGGAGTTTGAGCTTGGCTTCCCACTGTCAGTGCTAAAGAGATTAGTGATGTAATTGTCATTGAATCTAATGTCCTTCTGAAAAAAGAGCTGAGTTTGAAATGCAAATCAGAATTTATTGAATCTTTTATGACACAGTGGGAGAATTAAAGGACTTTGGTTTATGATAAGAAGAAAAGATTGATAACTAGGTAATAGCTATGTTTTTAGTGATGTAACAAAACAAAAGCAATACAATTGGATTTGGGGGCTGTTTCATTTTAATATACAAGAAGCAGAGCTTTTTTTTAAATTAAATGAGGTAATTAAGAATTTTAAAAATCATCTTCCAGGCCTATAATCACCGAAACAATTACTTCCCTTTATTCAAGTCACTTACTTAGTGGACTCAAATGAAAACCATGTATAAATCGTAAATACTTGAAACTCCCATTGTTTAGAGAGAACTGCATCTCTCTATAATGTGAAAATTATTTATAGAGAATTGCATCTCTATAAACACTAGGCCCAATAGTTGTCAATTAACTATGTCAATAAGAGTGGACATATCCATTTTGGCTTCAAAGAAATGATATCCAAAAATCTATATTTATATTCTGTAATGCACATCAAGACATATAACCTGTTTTAGAAACTCTGCATTATAGAGGGAAATTATTATCCTGGACCTGGTTGGACTCAATCCAGAGAATTTCAGTGTGTAAAAATGTGTTTTGTAACCCAAAGGCAGATACGGAGTAACCATTAAATGAACTTGAGTTATTGTTTTTAAACAAACTAGACCACTGCTGATAAAATGTAGTTCTCTAACTTGACCAAGAAAAATAAAGGATGTCTTAAACAGTACTTAGTTAACTCTTTGGGTTCTGTGCAATTAATTTTGACATGTTCGTAAAGCACGTTTATACAGCAACATTATTTTGTTAATAGATTACAAGTGTTACCTTTGTGAAGCAACTTGTACTTTTTTTGCGGATGTAAGAAATGTTAAGAGAATAACATGTCTTAAACTGTGATTTGGGAGAAAAGGTCAACATGAGTTCCAAGAAGAGACACCTTGGACTGGTGCTCAGATGAACCATGAATAAAATATTCAATTTACCTAGACAAGAAAGAGGAGATAATGTTAGTCAAGGAGCATAACACGCTAAAAGTGAAAGCTTGAATAACAATATTAGGTTGGATGATAATAATAATAGTAAACATTTATTAATTACTTGTGAGACATTTTGTTCTAAGTACTTTATATCTACTACTTCATTTCATCATCAGTCTTTTTCTTATACATGGAAAAGCAAGACTCACAGAGAAGTATGTGACTTCCTTAGGGAGGAGCTGAGAACCAGATCCAAGTAACTACTTATACAGTTTACCTTATTGGTTGAAATGACCAGCTATAAAACTTGTTGATTGTGGGGAAGAACCAGCTTGGTCCTGACCCAGTGTAGACATCTTAGTTTTGTTAATTAATGTCAGGTATGACCTACTCATTTTTAAATGCAGATTATTAGATTTCTTGATCTTCAGCCATAGGAAACTCCTATTTGTGAAAATAATTTACTGGTCATATGACCAGATGTGAATTAAATATCATTCTTTGTAACTTTTAGTTTAATTGTCTGGTTTACTAAGTTATTTTACTGCCCTAAGGCAAATTAAGTGGTTAACTCAGAAAAAAAAAAGAAAGAAAGAGAGAGAGAGAGAGAGAGAGAGAGAGAGAGAGGAGAGAGAGAAAGACAGAAAGATAAGGTTTGAAATGACCAGTTGTTCAACTAGAAAAATGAAAAATGTCTCTATTTGTGGACACAGTCTAAACATGGAAAAACCATTAAACACTAAAACTTGAGGCAAACTTACAAATTGTCTTCTTTCTAAATTAAAATCAAAATTAATATTACAAAGTCATTACACTATAGAGCAGAATATAGACGTAATTAATTGATGTTAGAAATATCGTACAATTTAATAGAATTATATTGCTAATAGATTTTCAATTGAGACTTCTGACTATAAAGTCACTTTGATGGACTTTTCTGGAGAATCCTAATAGGCACAGTTAATATACGTTATTTATGTGCAGCAATGTTTTTTATTATGCACATGTGCCCAAAGGCTTAGGCAGTGGGCAAGGATTTTTTTAAATAAATTGAAAGGATAAATAAATTAAATAAAATTAAAGCCACATGTTACTTTTTTCTTGGGGTGGGGAGAGAGCCATATTTATGTGACTGTTGGCTATGCCATATGTTAAGCTTGCCTCTGGTTTCAGGTAATCTTATGATTAAAGGCCTGTTCCCTAAATAGTCTAGGGCAGTCTCCTGTGACATACAGGGGAGGCCATGGATGGGGACTCAAGTTCAGCAGATAGATCCTCAAGAATCTTAAACACAATCCATGCAGCCCTTGGTACAGCTATGAGGCATCTCGGCAGGTTACAGGGACACATTGTCCTGAGTAGGTAAATTTGGACAGATAGTTGGTACAGATCTTGATAATTTAAATCATCAGACATGGTTTTATTTGAGCCTTTTCACAATCCAAAACTTGCCAAAAAGATGGACCAATCAGAATTCTCATCTTTTCCAAAAAGTTGTCTGGAAAAGGGATTAAGAAAAATAAAGCATTTGTCTACCTTTCTCTTGATCTTTAAATTTAAGGATAGGAGGGAGAAATAAGATGTCTGGAATGCAATGTGAAATTTGTTAAAAAAAAATCTGCTATTGTAGATTTACATCCAATCATTCCTTGACTTTATGATTATGTATTATGACAATGTCATAATACTAATTTTTTGATGGAATGTCAGAAACATTTTACAATTCCATGGTTCTGTGGAAACTCAGATGCTTTTATAACTCTGTAAAGTTACTATAATAGGCTTTATTCTTTCTTTTAAATGACTGTCAGAGGGGCCTACCATTATCTTGACACTTATATTTGAGAAATTTTGCTCAAACTCTTTTACACTTCATGGCAACACTCAGTGTCTAGGCTCTTTTGTAGCTTCCTCTTTCTGCTTCTCATTATGTCTAACCAGCTGAATGTTTTGTCTGTTTGATCAGCAAGGTTAGAAGTGAGCTGAATTCTGAATATTTTTTGCACTGGTTTTCAGTTCTGCTTAAGAAATATTTACTGAAGCTCTGGACCCTAAAAATGGAGTGGGTTTTGAGATTTTATTGATGTAATAGAAGAGGAAGTATTGCCCATTGTTACTATATCCAAAACATTTTAGAACTGCAAGCACAGAAATATGTCTCTATCATCAGAATTTAATATGAAATCATGTTCTCCTGTCACACAGAAAATTTGTCATAGATTTTATCTGTAATAAAAGCTATGTCAATGATGCCACAGAATACATTAGTAAAGGTTAGAGATATTTTAACCCTCATCTGTGAGCAGAGTCTTAATAGTAAGCAAGCCACTGAAACACCAATGGAAGATTAAGGGGATAAAAATTTTCTGCACACATTAATGCAAAACAGCATAGGGATCCACACAATGTAATGCAGTAGGGTCATTTTAAATAATGTCCTTGAAATGATAAATTTATTACATAAGTAAAAAATATTTGATTACTAATTCCATCAATCTCATGTCCTTGTCATGGATTTGTGTTTATTTAAAGTCCAGAGAGATTATGCTGTTATATTGGTTAAACTGTCACAAAGGCCTGTGAAAACATAAGAGCCACATTACTTTAATGACTTACTTTTTGAAATGTGTATTGTTACACACCATGCATAAAGAACAGTGAATTCTGTTTCCAAAATTTATATAACTTTCTTTTTAAATTCTGTTAATTAGGAAAACAAATTTAGGAATAAATATTTGTAGCTGGATGAACTATTCCTTGGACAGTAAAGTTACTAACATTCATTTCTGTAAAATGGTAATATAGCTGATTTCTTTCTATTTATATTTCTTGGTGTGACTTTCCATTCAGAATTTACTTTCTCCATAAATTGCACATTATGTTTTTACATTAAAAGCTGAATCTCAGATGTTACGACTTCTCTATAGTTCGGCAATTGCTAGGCAGACACAGGACATATATTTAAGTCACTAAATCCAAGACTAAGCTACAAGAAAACTACAGTTCAAGACTAGCTAGGAAAATGAAATGCAGTTTTAGATTTTCTTTTTCACAGGATATACACAGGAACAAATACAAGTTTTACTTAGGAAAATCCAAGTAAAAATTTCCTTTTTTTTTTTAAAGCCCAGGTAGTAGAATTATCCAAGCAACTGAATTTCCTTTCTTAAGGCTCATTCTGGCTTCTGGTCATTTCATTCTGAGGTGCAGAGCATTTTGAATACAAGAATATTTAATTTAGTTGGTTTAATCCACAGTTTCAACTTTTGCCTTTTCCTTTGAAACAAGTTTCACAAAAGCATTTACAGAAGCCTTGTTTTGATTACCCTTTATCCCTCAGCTTTAGATCAGTATCAGTGTTTTCCTCTTTGCTCATAATCCATTATAGAAAATACTATAGATTTCTACAGCAGGACCCAAACTCCACATTATGTTTGCAATTTTCCGTAAGATTTGTGTAGTATAAAGTAAAAATGTTTGCTTTAAGACACATCTGCAATAAATAAAATGACAGTGTTAATTTTCAAGAGAGTTGCATAATTGCTGTAAAGGCTGAAAACACGAACCTTCTGCAGCGGGTTCCAGCACTTAGTGATTTTCCAATGGGTCAACAGCATTCACCTCAGTGTTCTTGAACCCCCACCCAGCTCCTGGCTCTCCCAGCCTCCCTCCCAGTCCCTGAAATTGCAATGAAATTAGCCTGTAATGCTTTCAACGCCCTTGTGGATCAGCTTCATTCTCAGGGAAACACGTGAATGGCATTAAAATATGCTTCCCACTCTCACAAAATAGTTCCTCAAAATACTTCAGAAACTCAAACCAGTTACTTTAGATTCTGATAGTATCTTTACTGCATAGCATCAGTTAGCTTGTAAGGGTCAGCCATTCTGGTCAGTGACACATACTGCTTAAGAAGTTTCCAGAACTGCTCATTAAAGTTTAGCCTCAGGAGAAATTTGTTAGGAAGAACAGAGACAGACTGGTATTCCTTCCTCCAAATTTTCCTGTTAGTATTCTTTGAACACAAGTAACAGAGTTCTCGTAATATGCTTTTTTTTTGAATGACAGAATTTTAGTTTCCTGCAGTGAAGATGTCCATAGTGGCTGTGGTCAGAAACTGAGTTGAGAAATCAATGAGTAATAATGACAATGAGAGGCAAAAGACACATTGAAGTTCAGAGGAATGCAGAGCCATTTCATTACAAATGGGCATTGAAGAATATAAAAATAAATGCCTATTTAAATAGTCCCCATTGATGCCATTCGTATTTTGTAATGTAAAAAGTGTAATTGGTGCATCAAATAGTATTTTACAATTCAAAATGTAAGATTCTGTAGAATACATTATATTCAAGCTTTGATCTTAATAAGGGTTTCAGGGGTTGATGGAGAAATAGTAAATTAAGACATTATTATTATTATTATTTTTTTAATTAGAGTGTCATTGCCATACAATCTTATATTATAGGTTTCAAACACACAACACAGTGGTTCAACAGTTACCCATATTATCAAATCCTCACCCCCTCCTGTGTGCTCACTATCCATCAACATAGTAAGATGTTACAGAATCATTAGCTGTATTCTCCGTGCTGTACTACCATCCCCATGACCAACCTATATTGTGATTGTGAATTATTGTTAAGGCTTATTGTTTTTCAGATAACAAGAAAGGAAGTAGCAACTTTTGAGAATATTTCTTCATTTATTTACTGAATATCCAGTATGTAAGTACTTTTTGGTATTTATAGAAATATATTTTAAATTGCTTTTTCATTATAATAGCCCAAAGGCAAAATTGTTTATTGGAAAATTGATTTTCTATCAAATAAAATAAAGAAAAGAGTTTAAAAGGTCTGAACTAGTCAAATGATAGATATTTAGCTCACAAACGTTATTGGATGTCTGTAATAGTTTGTGTGTATATATATATTAAAAACCTTCCCATATTTATTGTTCTCAGAAGTGTTTTTTGTAGTACTAGGAGAAATGGTAGGCTGCCACCTTTTCAGACGGCAAATGCCTAACACACACAGAAATTACATAAATTGTTATGACTATCAAAACCAATTGCCAATTTTTTTTTTACAAAATACTTCCCCTCTTATAAATGGCTTAATTTTCCCTTATCTCTTTGAGTCCTTTATCTTCTCCAATGTCCTACCCTGCAATATGTGTGAAATTTTATCAAAAGCTTTCTGATATTACCATAAATTACTGTGTAAGCAGAACTGTTGGTTATCTGTCAAGGGGGCTTTTTTCCCTTTCTTTAGCAATTTTCTCCATTTCTGTATGTGTGAAAGGTTTTCCCTGCTATTTCTTACCAAGGACTGTACCTTGAAGGCTTTGACTTTTAGTAAGTGGATACAGTAGAAACTTGTTCAAAGAATAACCTGGTTACACCACAAGGGGCAAGAAAATCATGTTATTTCATCTGTTCTTTATTTAACAAGTATTTCAGGAGAATAATTTCTATGTGGTGGGATATGCTCCTAGGCTGAATACAGAAAATATATTTCTTTAATGTGTTTAATGTATTTTTCTATCCTTTTTAGTTCATTTTGGTTGTATATTTTGCATGCAATGACTACTATTTTTCCAGTTATTTATTTTTAAACCTCTTAAAATATTTTTCATTAGTGTAACAAGGTAAATGTTAATCTTTTGATAGGAATTGTTTTAAGGGCTCTATTGTTTTTGTTGTAATTTTGCCAACCATGCAATTATCTTTTCTACGGTGAGCTTTCTTAAAAATATTCAAGGTTAATTGTGTGGATATTATACTTTGGAAAGAAGTTAAGATGATATCCTATAATGGACTACATAATCTGGAAAGAGTCTGAATATTAGGATTGCTTTATTACTCCCACAGGCAAAGATGGAGTGAAATTTCTATTTTGGCCAGTCTGAGGAAAGGTCACTTTGAGGATGCAGACTTGGAGAAAGATTGTCATGATAATGGAACTTTCTGTAAGCTACTTTGAAGAAGAAAACCCTAAAGCCCTCAGCGATGCTCCTAGAGGCTCATCAGTTGACTGGGACTCTCTGTTCCACACTCAATGACATGTTCTACCATATCTCTAATTTTATGTAAATGCCACCTCATGTATATTTAAAAAATTTTGCACAGAAATTAGATCTTTCCCTCTATAGCACACACATTCACCTCATAAATGGATTCAAAAGCAAAATAGAAAAGATGTATCTGTTCATCTACCTGTCCTGAGATCTGGGCAGTAATGTAGAATATGTTCATATGTATCACCAAAGACTATGTATGTTAACAGTGATCAAAGGCAACAGCAAAGATAACAAACCATGACAACAGACAAAACACTCCTACTATCTGGCTTCCTTCTTGGATGGTAATTTCCCTTGCAGCACCCAGCTACTACACGTAGACAACTCACTCTCTGGCCACCTGGTAGGAAAATACCTGGGTCCGCACAGCTTACTGTAGCTCTTCTGTAGTCACTCTATTCCCTCATATATTTTAATGCCTTTGGTGAGAGTAAAATCGAGAGTGTGCTTCTAAGGATTGTCCATTCTGGGCCCCACACTAACAGCTCCCAGGAACTAGCTGTAAGCACTTGGACAGCAGTCACATGACCTGGGTGAGTTAGTTTCTCCATCTTCGAAATGGAGGTATTAATAGAAACTATATCAAAGTGATTTTGTCAGGATTAAAAAAGCTAATATATTCATCTGTGACCAACTTAGGAACTAAACCTATTTATTTATTTAACTCAATAGACTTTATTTTTTGAGCAGCTTTAGGTTTACAGAAAAATTGTGCAGGATGTAGAGAGGGTTCCCATGTACTCCCACCCCCAATTTCCCCATGATTAACATCTTGCATTAGTTAGTATAGTATATTTGTTATGGCTGATAAACCAATAGATATTAGCTTTTATGTGCCAGGCACTGTTGTAAAGACTGGGGTTATAGGAGTGAATAAGACAGACAAAAAAAGTAAGTCTTCTGTGGATCTTGTATTCTAGTGGGTAGAGGCTAGAAACAAAGAAATTAGTGGGTAAATGTATATAATATGTAGCATGGTAATATATGCTATTATGGAAGAAACTTGAGGGAAAAAGAACATTGAGGTAGGAATGATAATTATGAATTGTAAAGGTGTCACTGAGAAGACGGTATTTGAACAAACACCTGAAGGAGGAAAAGTAAGTAGTCATGCAAACATCTCTACGAAGTGATCCAAAAGGAGGGACTACTAGGGACAAAGGCCCCAGGTGAAGAATCCTGCCTGGAAGGCTGAAGGAGCAGCATGGAAACCAGTGTGAACAAGGGTGGTGTGATATTGGGGAAATCCTGTAGGACGTGGAAAGGCATTTCATATACTACTCGAAGAGAGATGGAAAGCCATTAAAGGGTTTTGAGCAGGAAAGTGATATGCTATGACTTGTTCTTTAAAGCATCATTGGGCAGCTGTACTGAATATAGGTTGCAGATGTGAAGAGAGTAGCAGATAGCCCAAGTAGGAAGCTTCTGCAATAACCCCTGAAAGAGATAGTGCTGCTTGCCTCACGTTTGAGGAGATTATTATAAAGTGTTGGTAACATTGCCTGCCACAGGGTATTATAGTCATTATTATTTTCCTTATTATTTTCATCATTAATATACAAATACATACTCCAATTACTATGACATTGTGATGTTAATTATACAACTGTTTTCAGTAAAAATATTATGTTATGACTCTAGTTACGGATCATTAAAAAATCCAACATCATCTACTTTGAAAGTTGAAAAAGTTCTTATTGGATTGGATTAGAATGATATTGCTAGGATATGTATTTTAAATATTTCTCCCCTTCTGGAAAACACTGAGGTCATATAAAATATAATTCACTTTCAATTTGCAGTCTTTCTAGCTAGCAAGTGAAAGTGTCTTATGAAATGAAGTCAGAGGCTTCTTAAAGTTTTGGGCTCTCGTCCATTGTTCCTTCTTCCCCAGGAGCACCGAAATGAGGGGAGGGAGTGTTTACAACAGCTGTCGCTCAGAATTATGAATGGAGGCCTTCCACTGGGGGGTCCGATCTCTGAGCGTGAGACTGGTATGGGGAGATTGTGACTAGATGGCTCTTTTTTTTTTTTGAAGCAAGATTAAACCTGGAATGCTAGCAGCCCAGCTAGCCTGAATGAGAGAAGCTGAACTCAGCTGGGCTCCCCTCTTGGTCCCACCCTAGACTGGAATACAGTCACAGGGCCTCAGGGGGCCTACGACAGCCTCCAGCGCACTGCAAGCAAGTAAGAATTCTAGAGAAGCTGTGCAGGAATAAAGAGTGACAGAATGTGCAGCTTGGATAGGCTGTTTAGGGAAGAGAATTCTGAGGAAGTGACCTAAGAATGAGATGTAAAGGCAGCAAAGATTCAGGTCGTGTACATATTCCTGGGAAAAGTATTCCAGGCAGAGAAAACTCCAAGTGTGAAGGCTCTGAGGTGGGACATTTCTGATTCTTTCCAGGAACAACAAGGAAGCCATATGACTACCTATCCTGAAGATGTGAGGGGAGAGGGGAGCTAGAGATGAGGTTGATTGGCAAGGATTGGGGAGATGAGACCATCAGTGTTATGATAGATTTCACATTGTACATATCATTCTGTGAGCATGGAAAGTAGAGAAGGACAAACAGAAATAGTCTAATCAGGCAGTTAGTGCAGGTCCCTGGGGACACCAGGGTTTGGACGAACTTGGGAGTGTAAATTTGAGACACATTTGTGGGTGAGGGTGACAGTTCTTGCTCAGGTGACAGAAGAATAGAGAGGTATGGTTTATGAATGGTGCAAATGGTGTTATTTTACCAAATGAAGAATGTAAAGTTGGGAGAAAGAAGTTGAAGAGCGAGGGAAATTCTATCAAAGTTAGGAAGATATGTTATCTTGTGTTCCCCATAAAGTCCATGACACTTCTGAGACATTAAAAAATTTTTTTCTATTGTTTAAAAAAATACTCTATCTTGAAATGTAATCAACATGGGCCATTTAACTTTACTTCTTGGAGATGAGCATAAATATTTTTTATCCTAATGATTCTTGGAGAATATTCTGTGGCCCACTGATGAGCTTTAAGTAACGTCTCAAAGAGCCTCCAACTGATCAAAGTGTACAGGTGGTCTTTTCCATTTTAATGAAAAACCAGGCTTTATTCCAATAACATATCTTATCTTTATTTAGAACTAAGAGGGTTTTGTTTGTTTTATTTTATCAGTAACCTATGATATTAACATTTGGTATTCATATAGCAAAAATATCAAGTTGCTAGAGCTTTCTGAAGACTAGTTTTATACTCAGACTTGTTGACAATGCTTGACAGTAATTTCTCAGTTTTAGAGAGGACAGTTTGTTATAGGTGAATCAGAAATGTCTAGAGCTAGCCAGGATTTTAAGGTCCGTGCATGAGTGAAGGAGACTGTGTCAGTGGTTGTCAGTAGGAAACACGGTGCTATCCTTATGCGGGGGCTGATACACTGGGGCAGCACTGCTCGTTGGTGGTGGAAATTGGCAACTGTTAAAGAAGCTATTACCCTATTTTAATAAGTTTAAGAGGTGAACAAGATATTATACAATTTCAGTGAAAAAGATAAGTTTTAGGGTTTTGAGAAGTGATTATACCAGGAACCAAGGCAAGGAGTTGTGAGGCTAGTTGTAAAATGCATTTCAAAAATCATAAGCTGTAAGTTGCAGATGAAACCCAGCCTAGAGGCAGGCTGGGTTCTGATGGTAGGTTTGAAGACCCTTGGCCACTAGTGTGAAAAAGCCATTTTCTTCCTTTCGGCCTTTTGCTTTACATAAGAAGACGTGAAAGAGACTTAGGCATGTTTGGTCCCATGTCTGTGATAAACGTAGTCACCCTTGTGGGAAAATGAGTCCTGGCACAAACCATAGATCAGCTGGTTTTGTGATGTTTCTTGCCTGTCTTCTCAGATGAAGGCTTAGAAAATGGCCTGCATCCTTACCGTGCTGCTCATATGGCGGCACGAGGGCTTTGCTGGAGCCCAGACAATATGGTCCTGACCTTCAGCCTGGGTCCTGACGCCACCAAGTCCCAGCCTAGGAATGCAACGGGTCTAGAAGAACATTGGAAGCATATTTACAAACCAGTTAAGGGTATGTAGTTTCTTTTTCCTTTCTTTAACCATAGCTCATTTCTTACGACTTTCTCATGCGAAATATTTTTGTTTCTCTTCATATTTATGTTTTAATAAACCACTTGGTCTTATGGTTTCTCTCTTGAAGAGACAACATAGCACATATCCTGAAAGTCCCTTGTCTAGGGACAACGACCCAAAAAGTAAAATTGAATGAAGGGGAAAAATTCTTGCCCCAAGTTATGAGATCATGAAGTCCTGAAATTGTGGAGGGGCTGAAGACAATGGAGTCTCCCAATGAAAGAGAGAAGGGTTGCCACCACTTTCACTGCCCCTGGGAATCCTGGTCTACCACCCCAGAGACGGAAGCATAGCAAAAGGAAGCCTGTGATACCTAATTTTTTTTGAATATTTCTGTTAAGACTGAGAACTGTCAGAATCAGATCAGTTTTGAGCCATTTAAGTTAACAGAAGTGCTAAGCCAAAAAGTGGTTAAGACAACTTTATAGCTCGAATGACTTCACGTGATTTCCTGCTGTCGTGCAGTAGCTGTGGGACTGTTCACAAGTTATTGATTCACTCTCTCTCAGTTTCTTCGTTAGTAAAATGAGGACTAGAGTGGAATCAACTGAATAAGGTAGATTATATGAATCAACATATGGAAAACACTTAGAAAAGTGTAAAATAAAACAAACAAACCCTCTTAGTTCTAAATGAAGATAAGATGTATTTATTGCAATAAAGCCTGATTTTTCATTAAAATGAAAAGGACCACCTGTACATAATGTCAGTTACCAACTGAAAATTACTAAATTGTCTCTCTGGCTAAGGTCAGACTTCTGTAAATTGTAGGTTTAGTGAGATGGTTTTATACATCCATATACATATATGTGGATGTATAAACACATATACGTACACACATATAATAACATGCGTATGCTATATGCAGTGTGTTAAAATGCCTGTTAGGTGCTCGTTGTAGCTATTTCTGTCATTATTATTTTGTTACAATCTCAAAACATGGTTAGTGTGTTTTTTTGTTGTTGCTGTTGTTTTTAGGAATATAAAAAGAGTAGCTGTTTTAATTCTTTAGTACCTTTTAAGGAATTCACACATTCGCTTACTCTGGAAAGCATGCAATTGTGTTTACTAAAACATATGGATGTTTACTATAAATGCTACATTCCTAAGATCTGCTTTCACATGTGCCTATCAGGCATAATGATAGTATTTTTAGTCCTGGGAAAGTAATGCATGCCATATGAATTGTATAATGTGCTTCACGAGACCATTTTCACCCTCATGTTAATTATTTGAGTAAAATGCAAATATTTAATTGAATATAAAAATTGATCCTATACATATTTATTTGCTCTATCTATTCTCATAGTATACGAGCATAATTTCAACTGATTTCTATGAAGAAAATTTCACCTGAAATAACAGCCTGCAGCCATCACTATGGAAAACCCCCAAAAGGAGCTTCCAAAATCTTGAGAGGATTCTTAAATCTTGCGAAAGAAAGCAAAGAAAGATTTCTCCTCAAAAAGAAATCTGAAACTGCAGAATTAGAAACCAAGGAGTTCTTAATCTGTTGACATTTCAAACTCTTACTACCCAGATTTCTCTTTCATTGTTCATTTTACATTATTGTGTGTCTCATTTCAACAGTATTTAAAAATTGCTGCATATTCTTAAGCCATGGAAACAGATGAAAACTGAGATATAAAATTTTTACACTTTAAAACTAGTTGCAAAATTATTTCTTTAATGGGATCCCACACTAACAAGCAATAAAATCAATGCATTACAAGAAGCTAGAATAAGATATGGTGTGGTTCACCATTGGGAATCAGTCTTGAAAACTTCACTGTATGTCTTCTTTTCAATGAATTGTTTAGTGGATAAAGGACAGAAGTACTGATGAAAAATAAATGGACTGAGACGGGTTTTGTGAATCTCAGATCTTGCTATTAGTATGTTCATAACCAATATGTGAATGTTACAGTTCCACAATTTTTTTTGCCCTCCTTAAGATACTGTAAGCTGAGATATTTTACATAAAATGGAAGTTTTTTTTTCTTGCCTTATTTTTTCTGTTTTGTTCCCTTCAAGTATTTCTGTACTGTGTTTTTGATATAACAGTATAACAAGAATAACAACTTGGACTTTGTACCACTAAATTTGCTTCTATAAAGGCCCTCTGATATTGTATTTTGTTATATTTATGTTTTTCAAATATAAAAACAATATGCCCTTGAGGCTAAACAAAAACTTAGAATTGCACTATTTCAGCTCATTTGCAATATGACTTTTTCAACATTACATACAGTACAGTTTTATCACTCATAAAGCTGACTATTTACAATTCCTCTACTTCCTTTAGAATCTCAAAAATATTAACATTTTGAATTTCATGACATCTTAGGAAAATATGTAGCCTTAATGGTCACCTAATCTAGCCTGGGATTATTATATTATTTAAAAATTCTAGACAAAGAGAACAAATGATTTACTAAGGAGTCATTTACACCTGAGACTCAACATTTTTGCTTCTTTAAAGAGTGCCCTATGAAAACAGCTATGAGCATGCACACAAATGATTCTAGCATTATTTATAAATTTTATTACAATAATCATTATTAGCAATTTTCACCAAAAATATCTCTTTTTAACTCTTTATCCTTGTATCCTGTTTTGGATTTCCTCCGATGGGTTGTAGTTATTCTTGCATTCAATATCAAACTATACACAACCCTCCCGCCCCCGCCCCCACATTCACAGACAAAGCACACCCAGAAACATGACAAAATTAATGTGAGTTATTGTATATTTTGAAAATTCCTGAGAGATAAAGAAAACTAGAAATAGAGCTAACACAGCTGTGAACGACCTCTCCATATTTTCCATGGACTTTTAACTACCAAAATTTAGTAAAAGCCAAAACTAATCATTCCATAAACTATTTCTTCTCAAAAATCCCAAATACCAGATCTGTTTCTCCCCTGTGACTCTCAATAGTACTTTCTGTCTCTTTTTTGCACTCAGAAGATGAATTCTGTTTGTGGTGCTGCCTAATCTACTGTGTAGCTTTAGGCCAGCCACTTAACCTCTCTGAACTTACTGTTCCTTAATATGAACATTTGGATAAAAATATCGGGCTTTGCCTATCTCACAGTTTTGTAGAGATCAGCCTGAAGATTACATAAAGTATAAACATACATACATTAGCTTATGTAAGCAGTATTTAGCCAGACACAGAGCAGAGGATCCAAATAAGCCTTCAGAATTAGAGACTAATGGGAGCTTTTCAGTCTTTACAGACACCTGCTTCTATTTTATTTATTTAGTCTGCAAACTTTGCAGAATATTCCCATTCTGAGTGATGAGTGTGTGGTCGAGGTGTTCATGGCAAGCATTTCAGGTGGGAAGTCTGAAAAAGGTGTCTGGGTATCACTTTCTGTGCCAGCGCTCACTGCTGAATTGCCTGGGCCCTAATCAGGGGCTGTAACAGGTGGCTATGCAAGGGGCGCCCGCACTGGGTGCCAGCCTCCTCTCTGCTCCTCAGGCCATATCCCTGGTGTGGAAGGTGTGTGTCTGCTTGAGCTGGGGGCTGTTTCTCAGTGTTCAAACACCAAAATATGGGATGACCCTGAGGCTTCCTTTGGGATCCCCACTCATCTCCTCAGGCTGAATAGGCTCATTCTTAGCTCTCTAAGAAATGCCTGCTTCTTTGAGACATATTTTAGGTTGTTTTTCTCGAAGTCCTCACCATTTCTCAGACTATAATTCAGGAAATTCTCCTCCTAAATTTTAACCCCTGCAAAACTCCACCACCCATTAAAACTAGACCAGGGACAAAATTCTCTCAAGACAGTGTTATGCCTGTGGAAGATGATATGACATGTTGTTCACCCTTTCGTGAAAAATGACCTTAAGCTCTCAGGGTCAAAAGATCACACGCATTTCATAAGCCGTCCTATCCCCATTTTTGCAGTTTCACTGTTTAATATTTGGGTTGGAATTCTCTGCTATTCCTACAAACTTCAATATAATTAGTGTTCTGAAAATGTGCTATTGATATGGTTTGGAAAGTTTTAAATCTTGGCTTGTACACAGAAGAGAGTTAAATTTTAAATATGAATGTCCAATTAATCTACAAAGCAATGTTTAAATATTCTCATATATTCTGTCCTCAAAAATCCTTATTTTCCATTCATGCAAAATCATAACATAACCCAAGAATATAGAATTATTAAAGCATATAAATTCTAAAACTGTGTCTTGTTCCTGGAAATAATTACATTGATTGAAGCACTGTGATTTTGAAGTAGAATGTTTTTGTGAGTCACTGCAGAAGAAAACTCTTAGGCTTCATAAATCTAAATTGAGTGACTGAGAAGAAAGAAAAGGTCTATAAAGCTACGAATACCTATTCTAGTAAAGGATGCAAAAATTTCAATAAAGGAATAATTGGTAATCTTGAATTCAGTGACAGAAAATTATAAATCTGTCTCTTTTATGAAGTCTCTTGTGTGAAATATGGATGAGTTCAGGCTATAAAAAAGCATGTTTACCAGCAGGAGCTTAAATCAACAGCTTTGAACATGATAGTTCAGAAAAGTAGCAGGGAACCACTGTTCCTGGCATGGGCAACATTGACATTTATTTAATTTTTTTTCCTTTCCCACTGTATCCATTTCTTCCCCTGCTCTGCCTTTCTCTACCTTTGCCCTTGGTTAAAATAAACCATCACAGCATTAAATCTGTCTACTACAGTTAATTACTTCAGTTATGTGCTAAAGCATTTAGCTGCAGCACCTTCTCTCTATGGGTTTTGAAGACACAGTTTAATATTAGTTTGTGCAGTGGTTGCTGTACATCTTCCAACCATAAAGACCATGTCAAGTGCTCTAAGGAATAATGAAATATTAATTTTGAGACAAAAAATTAAGTGGCTTAAAGGAGAAGCTGCTCTCTATCCCATGAGTGGCTTTTAAGACATTGATATCTATGCTTTGAACTTATCTATTCTTAGCCATTCAAACCACACATAATGAGCCCTAAGTAACTGTCTGCCTTCAATCGTGTAACACACAGATTGAAACCACCGATCCCTTCTTTCTGTCAGAGCGCAGCTAGGAAGAGGACCCATTTTCTTATCTGCAGTCTTATTTTTTGACATTATGCCATTATAAACGACCCATTACTGTCTTGTAAACACTGCAGGAAAAAAAAATACACCTAGTGCTTGAATAAATAGTAACACCCAAGTATTTTGTAGCATGTGTACATATGGATTTGGTAATGCTTTTTTTCCTTACCTATTTTATTAAATACTTTATTTTCCATACATATTTTGTTAAAAAAAAAGAAAATCCCAAATGGAAATGGAAATGTTTTCCTCACTCATTCACACAATTAATATTAATGGAGCATTTTTTGGGTGTCTGGGTTGATATGTAAATGAACTTGTTTATCCAAGATTTAAAAATGATTAAGAGAAAAATGGATAGAAATAAGTTATTGCTGTAAGAAATGACTTAAATACCACTGGTACTCAATAAATATTGAGCAATGATAAAGTAGTTTCAGGAAGTAAAAATACCTTATTTTTGGCTATATATCATTGGCCTTGAAATTGAAAGCTCTATTCAGAAGTGTTCTAATAATTTAATGATGGCATCCACTTTCCTTTTTCACTGACAATTTTCCTGCAAAGCAGGAGTGCTGTGAATGCTTAATTGATTCTTAAACAACAATTGGTTAGATGGTTTATGGGACTAACGTAAGATAGAAAGGGGTATAGAGGTAAAAGCGGGAGGTGGGAGGGGGCAGTCATATTGAGGACTGGCTGAAAGCTTTAGGATAATTTTTGAGCAGAGAAGATGCAGGTGGAAAAGCTAAGCAGATACAGGAACCAGCAGCCACTTAGAAAAGCCTCCAAGCAACAAGATAAGAGGATGGTGGAGAAACATCACTTAAGGAGTAAAGGCTTAGAGGGATCCCTTTTCTCATCAGTAATTATGAAATATATATATCCCACACGGATTATATGCATACATTGTGTCGAGGGACATGATCTCATGAGAATCTCTTTTCTGTTAATGTTCCCAGAACTCTTTGATAGAATCAATCAATACTCATAGTCCTGATTCATTAAAAAAAGTACATTTCCAATATAAGGAAAGCTTATGGGACCAAGGTTTTTAAGGCTCTCCTATTTAATATTCAAGACATGGATAGCCAAACAGGATAGATACCTTTCTGATTCATGGGCTTAGCAAGTGCTCGTAGCACACTGTATTTAATGCTCAGAATCAGTATTCATAGTGGATTGCCTTTAAAAAGATCCACCATTTGACGTTAGAGAGACAAATCATGTTTATCATCTGATGATAGCCTGGAAAAACACCCAGCTATCTAAGAATGTGTTCTTTCTAATTATCATCTCTTTCAGATGGTTGGTTTAGCCTACTCTTAAGCCTCTGCTCTTCACTTTGTTGCTCTTATATATTGAGATTTGTTTGGCTTAAAAATTAGTTTCCTTCCTCCTTCCATGATACGACAACTTCTATTTTAATTTCTCTGTAGAGCTTCAATTTTAATAGTCCCACTAGGAAGCAGATTAAGAAAGCAGGGCTTGAGTGTTGAATGATTACATCTGGAATTTTGTCCACTCACAGGTAGGAGCAACTGCCAGTAGCAGGAGGAGAGGCTCAGAAAAGGCTGTTCTGCATCCCCATTGTTCATCTCTGGCAAGGCATTTGGCAATTTACATCTACAAATCAGCTAGTACATCCACTGACACCTTTTCCAAGTTGTTACTTTTAGCATCTCTTCTGTGTCACGCACTGAACTCAGTATGTCCTCAGTAACTCATTTAGTATCATGAATTTAGCAGCACTAGAGTATTATTTCTCTTGGAATAATGCAACTCAGCAAGGCTTGAAATGGAGCTAAAGATGGTTTGTTTGTTTTTGCCCAGAGTGTCAGTGGATTCAGCATCTGAGAGTGGTCTCCTTTGGCTAACAAATAAGGAAGTAAATTGCAAGAAGTGCCTCACTCTGGTGTGTGATGTTGATAGTGGAGGAGGCTGTGAGTGGGCTGGGGTAAGGAGTATAGGGATGCACTCTGTACTTTATGTCCAGTTTTACCATGAGTCTAAAACTACTCTTAAAAAAATCTCTGTTCTAGAAATTTGATTTCGTACTTCAGGTGATGGTGTTTGCCATCATTTACTATTTTAAGGTGCACTTGCTAGTGAATTTGAAAGCCTTAAGACAACTTTTGCCTTTGTTTGCTGAATCCAGCTTTCTCTGAAATTGTAATCACCACTGCAGAAAATTGTAAGGATGTTACACATTATTTTTGAGCCTTTTCAACCTCCTGCAATTGGCAAGATTTTGAATTATAAAGATGGTGATGTAGAAATATAAGATTCTTGCTTTTTACATTTTTCTATATTTCTTGTAGTATGGAAAGGAAATGAACAGAAGAGAAACATGTATGAGAACAAAGGGCCCTCGAATAAGTGAGAGAGCAACTTTACTGAAAAACAAACTCAACATTGAAGACTATTGGTTTTCTCTTTCTTACACATTGATTTATCTATCCCTGTGTTTTACGATTTTGTTAATGAATGGATAATCCTTTTTTTGTCATATAGCGATCTAGAAGACACCAAATCTAAATTAGAAATGAAATGCAGTGTTAGAGCTTTAGAGTGTGGACAATGTTGAAAGAATACGTGATAAAATGTAAATTAAACAATCTAATTCACTCATCAGAAAAAAAAATGAGCATGGATATACTTGAGCTGTACTCACTGAATAGAGAACATGCTTTAGATAAGGAGTAAGAATATACACAGAAACTTTTTCTAATCTCCATCCTACATGTATATTGCATGCAACCACTCAGAATTTAGAAACCAGCAAAACAGAATTCACAATGTGAGTCTTGGTGTTCAGAATGTTGAACAAAGAATTTGACACTGTTCATTGCTTCACAAACAGAATTTTCAGAATCCCAGACAGCCAAAGGCTTGTACTCTGTGCAGAATGATGTGCTTGGATCTGAGAGAAGAAATTCAACAGCATTGACATAGTCTGTATTGATGTGATAAAGTCCTGTGTGGAAAGTGGATTTTTTTCAAAACAAAAAAATGTTATTTCTTTCCCCAAACTGTAGAATTCTTTTACACTCACTTATAATGTGAAGGTATTTTGTTTGTTTGTTAGCTGGTTTGTTTTGGAGTGTAAGTGATTCAATCACTCAGAGCCTCTTTGTCACCAAAAGGCATTCGAGGGATTCCTAAGTGCTGGAAGGTACTACCTTGCCTCCTGTGTAGCCCCAGATTCACAGAGAAATTAGATTCTCCCATAGTAGGGCAAAGGCATTTACTCAACACAGCTGAAGTGCAGGGCGGTGTCTCCCTTCTCCCTGGCTCCTTTTCAATTAGTTTAACAGTAAAAGTTGTATACACCAAGAATGAACTAAATGACAGCTAATTCAGACTTCATGGGGATATTCCATGGATTGTAGAGGCAGCCAGATTTCCCTCATACAATAATTGAAGAGTGTATGAAATAATTAAAAAATATATAGAATCTTCTACAGATTTGAAACTGGCTGCCCATCATTGAAGAAGACAACAAAGCAGGAGAATATTTATACACACAAACCGAAAGAGATGCCCTAGTCAACTTTAGCACACTAAATCACAAACAGAAAAAGGCATAAAGTGGGAATCGATATGTAACAGTGCAAAAAGAAAAGTTTGGATTTAAATCTAAGCTGCTAAATACTGGATGAGCAGGTTCATTGCTCTCTTGAAAAAGAAATCGCTATTCTAACATTGAAAGTGAGAATATACCCAAGAAAGCCCCTTTAGGCTTTGACTATTTTCACACTATTCCATTAAAACATACCCTTGCATACTAATGAAAGTAAACCTGAAAGAGGGGTAAAGGGGAGGAGAAGGGGGGAGGTGGGGAGGACTGAGAGAGACAGAGAGAAGAAAAGAAGAATCAAACCTCTAGGTTATTAACTACTTCTTTTACTTTTTTCAAAGTGTTTAGAATTTAGATTTTCTAAAAAGCAGAGTTCTCAAGCCATTAAAAAATTCACTGTGTTTTTTCCAAATTTTAATTACAGTAGTGGTCCTAGAAGAAATTTCCTAGTGACAGTTTAAATAGGAACTAAGAAAGAAAGTTAGAGGAAAAGTGGCAGAAAAACAACAACACATGTAAAGCAAAACCAAAAGAAATATGCTAACTTTGTCAACCAAGGTAAATTTGTCTGAATTATTCCAACTTCCCTGGAGAAGTCGGGTTCTCACTGCAGCTGCTTTCCTCAACTGCCTGTGGCATTAACTTTTAAAACTTTAATTTTCCAGTCAGATGCCAAGCATACCTGAGATCACTTATGATGGGCACGATTAGCCTGCTTGTTAGACATAGTAACGACGGGGTCTTTACTGCAATGAGAAATTAAACTTTAAAAAGTCATTCTGATTTACAACTATACAAATTCTCACAATGTGGTAATAAAGAGGCTACATGATGAAACCTGACAGGATGTTAAGCTTCTTGCACAAGTGTGGACAGCTGAAGAAGCAAGAAATAATACAGTTGTCACTGGGCTGTTTCACCTCAACACAGAGCAAACAAAAAGAGCGTTGTTAATCAGTTCAACTCTTCGGCTGGATAATCCTAGACCAGTAATTGATAAATGGGAAAACCATACGGCCTCAACTCTGTGATTCATAAAACACATGAATATTCATACCATCTCCTTTGGTCAAGAGGCATTCTACATGCTCCTAGGGCAGGCTTTGAAAGAAGAATACAAATAATTTCTGCCTCAGCAGTAAAATACTGCTTTCCTTTTAAGGTCTATTTTCTCCTATTAAAAGTGAAGTTTAGCAATACACAGAGGACAATAAACACAGTAAATGTAGGTAAATGACAAATGGTTCCATAGGAAGGGCTGTACTTGAGCTTTTTCATATAGCTACATTTGGGAGAATATTAAATCTTTAAAGGAAATGGAATACTTACACCATCAGAGAAAGCAGCAGTGTAACATTTTCATCCTGGAAATAATCTCTGCATTTATAAGAATAATTTATTTTGCAATGAAACCTTAACATCTGAATTTCTGCCATGTCGGATACAGATAGTCTGGCTTGTGGATGGTATTAGTATAATTTTCAGCGTGATGTTGATACAGAATACACTGAAGCTTATTCTTAATAAAACCAGTTTTAAAAGTACTTGAAAGTAAAGGTTATGGTATTTGTTTCGATTTATTTTACTTTTAGAAAATGTAAATTATACTGAAATAAACTCAAAGTACATGTCAACAAAAATTTATGAACTAAGGCATATAAATTAAAATGTTACAAATATAAGGATCCTTTAAGCACATCTGAAGTTAGAGCCCTTATGGGAAACCATTCATATAAGATGAAGTAGTTGTTCACAGTTTTATCTCTTAACGAAACTGATTTTCATAGGTGAAATGCTTTTCTTTAAGTCAGAGCACCTGTCGCTATGCCTCATCCGGTATAAATACCATCCATTATCCCAGACCTCAAAGACAAAAGCAAAGGAAGAACGAACAATGAAGGAAATGGGGGGTGTACCGGCTGTATAAAAATATCAAAATAAGGATATCCTTCAACACTATTTAAAATACTAGTTAAATGCTGACCAAACATGACTGACTGCAAAACAAGGATTGATAAAATGAGATATGCCCATATGATGGAATTCCTGGCAACAATTCAAAATCATAGCTTGAAGAATAATTAATGATATGTTCATGTCTCTTGTTATTTATAAAAACAGGTTAAAAATCACTTACACAGCTGATCCTGATTATTCATATATATATATACATACATATAAATATACATATAAAATATACATATTTTATATATAGATGTATATATTTTAGATTATATATATACAAAATTTTATAACACACACACACACACACACACACACACACACACACATATATATATATATATACATATTTTCAATCCTCAGACTCTCCTCTGTTGTTTTCCTCAAATACATTAATTCTGCTTGATAACTCTGCTCAAGTTCCTTTCTCTGAATTTCTGTTTAATGAGAGTTTGGTTTTACATTGTCTTTTCTTTCGTTATGTTAGTTTTGTCTCTCCAGCTAAATAATATGTAATTTGAAGATAGGGAAAATTTTTCTTATGTGTATATTTCTTCTATGTTTCCAAGAAGGTTCTACACATAATAGAGTGCCAACATATGCTATTTGTGACTGTTCTTTGACTTTTCTATTATTTGGATTCTAATGAAATTTAAAAAGTAATTCTTCTAGCATAACCCATGGGGGGGGAGAACCACTCCAGCGTGAGTGACGTCATGTTCCTTTTCATCATCCATCAAAAGGATACAGAATTTTGAAGTAGTCCAGTGATCCATTTTCTGTTTTACTGATAACTTTTCCTAAAAATTTAATTTCACATATAAAATAGAAATAACTTTTCCTAAAGTTAACACAAGCTTTTGCATAAAATACATACAATTCAGAGGAAGTGAAATTTTCTTATTCATTTCTACCCTTCACTGCAATAATCACTGTTAGTAGTTTGGTGTGTGATCTTTACACCATACTTAACCATACCTAAAGCTCACTCCTGCACACTTTACTATGAAAAATTCCAAACATGCAGAACGTATATACAGCAAAGGCCCACCCACCTACTATTTAGATTCTATAATTAAATTTTACTATATTGTATCTTAAGCATTTTTCGTGTAAGAAAATGATGCATCTTATTCCTTAATCAGTAAGTGACTTTTATTTTACAGACATGCAAAATATGTACTGAAAAGGAATCCTACAAAAAGAAAAGTGCCATTTATATTTTTTTCTTGGTTCTCTGAGGACTTCAGACTTGGACTGAAAAAGACGCTTGGGGTGAAACAGAATGAGAACCTGACAGAAAGTGAAATGTGTATCCTGTCTACTTAAAGAAACCCTAAGCCAAAATCAAAGAAACTGAAAAACGTTGTATGTGCTCCTAAATAAAATAGGTACTAGTTGATTACTCAGTGCCCTTGTTTCCATGAGTGTTGACAACATCTACTGTTACCTTCTAGGTACAACCCTGAAAGGATGGTCTGTAAGTGCTGCAAACTAGATGCAGTTCTATCATCTACCACAATCAGGGCCAGAAAGTGGCTACCTTTCTACAATTGCTTATTTATGCACTTGCTGCCGCAAGTTTATTTACAAGTTGCATGACAAGACTCCAAACAAACTCCAGGACAAACATTCTAGAATCTAGAGTGAAGATTTAAATAGCTCTTAATTTAGCCAATAATAGTTAAGTAAAGTGGGCAGAGAAATGGCAAAAAATTTTAAAAACCTTTGATATGTTTTTAGTACAGCAAAAGAGCATTAGGTCTAAAACAGTTTTCTTATCTGCAAAATGAGGTTAATATGATATCAACCACAAACATTTTCAGATCATAATGAGATAACACTTAAAGCCTGTAATATAGTGACTGTCACATAATAAATAATCAATACATATTTGTATTGGCTTCTTAGTGTCCTTATTTTTCAGATAAAGTGACAATTTGCTATGTTCCTAAAAAATAACTAACTACATGGGTTATATATACATATAATAAATGTACGTTTAAGTTATTTCATCAAAATTATAGGTATTCCTTCCAGTTAGACAACAAATATTATAAGAGCTCTGAACTATGTTTGGAAGTAGTGTATATATTAGGATTCAATGTCAAAAACTAGTGTTCAGCTTCAGGGAGAGCAAGGAGACTCAAATGCGAATGTGTTGTCCCTTCACTCAGCAAGGAAAGTGGTTCAAGTTCTATCTACAAGACGCTACATGTGGCGGGTTTATGAACAGGGTAAGATGCCACTGATGTGAGAATTTACCATGTATCGTGAGTCTGCATTCTACTTTTCAGGGTCATCAGGACCTAGTAAACTTTGGAAGAAATTATATCTATATAGGATCATATATATACGTTTACTTATGAATAGTAGTTTTAGTTTTCTTTCGCATTTTGGTCCAATGTCTTTCAGTGAATAACACTAATTTTTCTTTAAATAATTTCCCCTTTAACAATCTGAACTATTGTTTTAAATTAATAGCAATAAAATATTTAAGAGACAACTTTAATTTTTTTTGTTTTAATGCTTTCATTTTTAAGTTAGAAATTTGCTTATTCTCTATGATTTAATCAGTTTAAGAGTGAACATGACCCTTGGAGTTTAAGAAAATTACAAGGGCTTTCCCAGCAATGCTTATAAACCAGTTGGGACTATGCTTAACTTTTAGTAATGAGGATTTAAATACGTTTGGAAAAAAGATTTAGGTACATAACTGAGCGAAGGCTTTAATACTAAACGTTCAGACATTTACTTACTAAAATTATACCAGACATTATTAACTGACATTTAATGTGTATAGCTCTGGGCGGATCCAGACTCAACCTATTTTTGTCCGTCAACACTTTGCTGACAGGTTTAATGGACACCTTTGTAAATTATTTTAACTGGTATTAACAATACCAATCCTTAAGCCCCCTCAAACCTTATCCTGCAGATTGACTCCTGAAGGATTAACTGAATTCAGCAGACTAAAGCAGCCAAAGCTTTGGCATTTCTTTATGTTTCAGTTTTGGCTTTATGCTAAAATGTCATTGTTTACTTTAAAACTAAATCCAATCTCTGAAAAATGTTTCTAGTTCATGTGCCAAGAATGGTGTCTTACATTGTGGCATAGGTAATTACAACTAACGGACATCGGCAGTGGCAAACTTGCTTTATAATCATCTCAGAGATGCTAGCAGTACACAGAACACACGCTTGCTGAACCCGTTATTGAAAACATCTGATACATCTGTGAGAGACGGAGTTTCTCTTTCTTTCCCCTTTGCTAGTGTTCTGAGTACTGGGAACAGTTACAACTACAACATTTTAAGAGGCTGTTTTTTGTTTTTTTTTTCTTCACACACACAAAAAACCATGAAAGAAGCTTTTACAGGAAGTAACAAATACTCCTAAATGACATTTCATTAAAAATGTGTTCCCTTGGAAAGCGGACAGAACTAAAAGCCATGCTTTTACTTGGCAGAAAAAGTGGTACAGCAGGCAATGTGTGAAGCTAAGGAGCATCAAAATCTACTTTGCGATGGATGTGAGCAGCGTTCTGACCTAGAAAATAAAAAGGCAAAGGAATTTTACATGCTTTGATATCTTGTAAACTAAAATTTCAGTGGAATTCCTATTTCAAGCAAAGAACAAACAAAACAGACAGTTGTATAAACTGTTGGCACAAACTACCATATATATTCTTGGTTTTGTTTTTTTTAAACCTACATTATGACAATAAAACCAAAGATTTTTTTTCTTTTTTTTTAAGAAAATGTAATTTGCCTGTGTATCTACACTAAATGTCAATTGTCTACTCTGGATAAATCAATGATATTAGGTCAGTCTTTAACTTGCATACTTTTTCTTCTTCAATTTTTTTGTTTCATTTTTTTCTTCGTCTTTTTTTTCCCCTAATCACGTTTTTTTTAAAGCTTCAGAACATATTAACTGTTTCTGTGATTAATTGGAAAATAATAAGAAAAATTTTAAAGTTGTAAGACAGTGGCCAAAATAATACTTTAGGTCATTCTTGCTTAAGCCATCTGCTTTTAGATATTCTTATCCTAAGGACAAATGATTAATCTGAGTCATTTCCTTTTCTTCTAAGATAGAAGCATGTCTAAGTCATCTTTCCCTGTGCCCTCTTCTAAGTCCTAAAAAAGAGATTAAGTTGTCATTGAAAAATCTTCTGTCTGTGACAAGCTTTAACATACTCAGTAAAAGAGTTTGCAAAGCAGAGTTAGAACTCTCCTGGGAATGGCGTTGCCAAGTTGTTTTTCAAGGTTACTTTCTCTCCATTAAAAAACTTTGTAAAATAATAATGAAGAAGAAACTGCTTAAGATAACTGGTTTTTACTGCTCCCCTACTCGAACTTTCTCTTGGTTTGAGGAGGAAACCGGTTCATGTTCTGTAAGAATTCTTTGCTTCACATTCACTGTAAACAGAAAAGAGCCATAATTACACCACATTTGATCCAGATCAAAGCAACTGATCCATATATTGATTTACATAAAGTAAAGCACATAAAACATTTTTGCTTTTCACCCTTACTTCACCACTTTGTAAGGAAAGTTTCCTTTGGCATACTTCATTTGAATACAAAACCCTCCCGTTGAAATTTGTGATGTTAAACAAACCATACCAGTCATTCAACTTTTTAATTAAGGATTCAGTGTTCCATCCCTTTTCAGACATTAAAATTCAGGTGCAGTCATTAATCTTTCTAAACGAATTCACCTGTGGCTAATACTGATGTATTTTCTATGAGGCTTGTCATGGGCTGCATGCTGCATGCATAACCACTCTACAGTTAATTACACAAGGGATTATCGTTAGTGTCATAAAGATAAAGCCTTGCTAGCAGCATTATAGAGAAGGTTCTTTTTCTTTCTTCCTCCTCCCCTCTTTTTGGAGCAATGCCCTATTTTATTTTGTTAACATCCACAGAAGTATTTAAGAACAAAACCATGTTTACTTCAATGGCAGGCTGAAGACATGAGTCAAGAAATCAGAAGGTAGGCATGACAGGATACCTATTTCACAGTTTTTCTATGACAAACTAATTTGCAAGATATGGCCCAAACCCAAAAGACCTGAGAATAACATAAATAAAATGTACCTTGCCAGTTTTAGGAACCTTAATGAAATAGATTTTTTTTCCTGAATATGTGAATTGAATGGTAGCTCATATACCTACATTAAGAAAACCAGAAGGAAAAGATTTGCCAGTTTTAGTAAGACAAATAAACCTTGAGCTATGTAATGAGCAAAATCTACAGAAGTTTTTCTTTAAAAAAGTAGTAGTTTTATAGGCTAAATTAACAACAAAAAATCAAGAATTTTAATTTTTAACAAAATATGGAAAAATATTCTTTGGTGTATCTTTGTATAACATCATTTTATTTAGAAATAACATTATTCTTGTCAGAAAGTCAGGTATTTCCTAAATATAGGCAACTGTCTGAGTAGCTTTTCTATTTTTATCTATGGTTAGCAGCAAGAAAGTGTAGGCACATCGTTTCTCTAGTTTTGGATAATGAAATGGAAATATCTATTTTTAATCACCTGGAAGATGGTCAATTAATGAATTTTTTTTTTTACCAAATAGTTTCTTTCATTTTGAGTAGACACAGACTGATAACTAAATTTAAAAAGATTACTTTAAGAAGTTTAAAGTACATTAAATTAATAAATGTGCAAACATGGGACAATCCTGGTCTTTCAAATTGATACCTACCCACCTGCAAATTATGATTATATATTGCTTTTTTGGTTTTGTAGCTCTAAAGACATGTATCTGTAAGAAATATTTAGCTCATTAGATTTATGCACATAATCTGATATAAATTGATTGAAACAGTAATGGAGTAAGGCTGCGGTAGGCCATGAGCCTGTCTATGGACAATCATTTACCAATACCACCGCCTTGGTCATGAATGATCTGAAATGGAACCAAATTAGCCACAGGCCAGATACAGCTTCTCTGAGAGTTTGATCACTAAAGTACATCAGTGTATTTGTCTCCCCCATGCAGATATGACTGAACAGTCAGGCCCTACGATGTGATTGTGGTTCCTTGTTCTTTTGATTAGGTGCATGGTGATAACTTAACTAGATTCTTTTCTATGAATTCCTTATGTTTCCTAATGTTTTACATTCCTGTGTTCTGAAAAAGGTCTGATGTTTTCATTCTTAGGGCATGAAATGCTAGCAAAATTATATTAAATTAATAATAGCAAGCACCTATGAATATACAAAAACTTTGCTAAGTAAGAACAAAATTATTTTTACCAATTCAACTTTTTAAAAAGATTTCAAACTTAAACATGATGGGGAATGATTAAAAAAATATTTATATTCAAGTTAGAAAAATATATTCCTAAAGCCCTGATATAGCTTTTAAAATCATTCCTAACATGGAAGGCATATATACCCTTGGAATATTACTTTATGCCGATTGCTTTTATTAATTTATTTATTTAGAAATAAAGTATTTTCCTTGAAGCAATCTTTACAAGAGAATGTTTGGGTTTTGTCCTCTAGCTTTAATATAAAAGTTATTACTCTCTTAATGGACCTTAAATTTGAATTAATCTGCTAAGGAAAATAGAGTGGCTATAACAAAGTATGTATTAATTTGAAAAGGGAGATTTTCAAATTTTGTAGCATTTACTATTTTTTTACTCCTATCAGATTTAGTGAAGATTGTAGCCATACCTTTAAAAAATTGGTTTTCTTTTAGCTTTAAGTTAAGTGATTTTAAAGTTACACAAACTTTATAATGCCATGTTTTATTTTAAAATTCTTTTGGATTTTTTAGTTCTTCCTACACCCACCTAGCCCATTTAAAACTGCTTTCTTGGGAGCCTTTATATGTACATTCTTCCCCTCCCTCAAAACAGTTAAGAATGTAACAAAATATTAACGAATAAGAATGTTAGAATGCTTTGCTGAGAAATCTTTCATTTTTAATGAATTAATCTATACAAGGTACGTTGCAACTCAATTAGCGTGAATATTATCCAGAGATGTAAATAGGCTTCTGAAATTCTTAGATATAACAGAGGTAATAATTGGATTAATCAGGTTGAAATATATATTGAATTTCTTTAGGCATGTTTTAATAGTTGGAGCTTAAAAGGATGTTACATTTTATGTGTCAGCACAATAGTAAATATATTTTGGCAATTTTAAAACTACATTTGTGGTCTCTGTCAGTTTTACAGATTATTAGAAAGATCTAAATCCATGGACAGTTAACATGATATTTTCTTGCCCAACATCTAGGTCAGTATATGTCATATTGATCTGTAATAATGCAAACCATCATAAAGCTTTGAATTATTTCTTATGCATAAGATGTCTAACTTGACTTCTCCATGATTTGTTTGGAAATGTTGAAACAAGTTACATTATACCAAATAACTGGTATATTATTCCAAAGCTAATATTATTTGGAAATATTAGGTTGCATTATTTTATTCAATTTTAGTTTGCACTTACTGTCTACAATTTTATCCTGAAGACTGTTTACTTTAATAGATATATACGTGTATATGTATATGCCAGAATGTAGAGATGTGCTATGTAAGTTCAGAACAAAGAAAAAAATATGGGGTAAAATCAGTGTAAATAATATTTAAGGATACTCCTATAAATTCTGATTTCAACATTTTAGAAACAAAATAGTAACTTAAGATTTATTTTCTTTTATTGGTGGAAAACATCTTATTTTGCAGTGTTTTTGATTAAATGGGTAATAGGTAACTTAATCAACACTGTACTGGAAGATAAATTTTGCATATATACATTTTTAATGTAAGCTTCACCCTATACCTTAACTAAGGACATAGAGAAGCCTCTCATTTAAAAAACCTGCTCCATTCGTTATGTTAGAATCAATTATTACAATGCCAAGTATAAATTCCAGGAAGCTATTTTGAGGCAATAATTTAAGATGATTTTCAGCCTATGGCCTTTTTCTTTTTTAATTCCAACTACTGGATAAATCTCTAGTTTGTACTGACTGCCAGTTATTAATTCAAAAATATTTAATGTGAATTCAAACTCATTATGAAAGCAATACCCTGAAAGATAAAGTTCGGCATTGTGAGTTGAGATTGCCATTGACCTCACAGTATTTTCCTTAATCATGATGTTCCTCTCCAGTTTTTGCTTATTATGCAGATTCTTAGTCCTCTAATTCAGGATTTTGAATTTCCCTGTTCATTGATATCTGTATTCAAACTGAAAGCATATTTCTTAGCCTAACTCCTGTACATGTGGAAGGAAAAGAACATTCCATCTACCTTTCATGCTGGTTACATGTAGTAGACATATGCTATGCCACTAATAGTCCCATACCATGACTTTCATTTTATTGCAGACAGCTTGCAAACCTACTGACAGAATACAATATAAACACACCAGGCTTTATGGAATTAGTTAATGCACTTGCAAGGTTAATGTAGCATCTGTGATGCAAATCTGTGACCATTCTAATAGGTCTATTGGTAGACCGATGCCATTTCTCAGATCTGCTCTTGAGTTCCATTAAGCAGTTTCCCGGCCACCATTAACTTCAAGTATCATTTACACAGTAAATATATGAATCTCTGGAAAGGACCAGCAGTGCCATCCATTTATACACTACAGGATACTGTTCAATCATAGAAGCACCAACAGCATTTAGAATATCCTGGACTGACAGCATATTCTGAAGCCTCACTTTGCATTTCTGGACACATGTTCAATTTCTGTTCAATACTCTCATAAGTAAGCTGGTCAGTGGGCTGATATATTTGCTATGAAAGCCTTCATTTTTCTCATTTAGAGGTTCAGCAACATGTCTTGCTGAGGTTATTTACAAGATGTCATATTCTAGTAAGCATAGGCTAGTCTCTGAAGTCAGGAGCAAATTTCACACGGAACAAGCTTTCTTTTTCATCTGAGAACTCTAAGGCTGAGAGCCCAGCAGGATTCATTTAGCCCACAAAAGCTCTTCCATCCTGCACACAGTGTGTGCTTAGCCAGAACTCCCACACATCATGTTTTCTTACCAAATGACATTTTCTGGCTGCTCACTTCATATTTGTCACTTGTATACAAAGTGTAATGTCTAAAGAAAGCATGATCAGCTTGTGCATCACTAATCTTATTACTGTAATAGCTCTGAAAACATGCAACAAAAAAGTAACTGGTAAGCCACTACACGTACACATGCCATGCTCAGCATGCACCTCATTGAAACGTGAAATTCACCGGCTCCTAAGAAAGGCAGCAGTCAGCAGTGCCAATTTGACTCTTTACTCCCCGCTGCAAATGCAGAATCACTTCTCAGACCTAAACGAAAGGAGAGCTGACAGGCCTGTCTACCTTAACGAGCTATCAAGTACAAGGGTGCAACGTAACACCCACCAACCTTTCAAATCCAATTGAATATTTCTTTTTTTGGAGACAGGAGCCAGGGAGTTCTATTTCAAGTTGACTTATTGTCATTTATTGTCCCTTTCATTAGAATGTGACTCCAGTCTGAGGTCTACTGAGACCCAGATTACATCATTATGTAATGGTTATGTGGAATGTTACCCACTAATCATAACCATTACCACTTACAAGGCTACAACTTCATTCAATTAGCTGCCTGACATGGATTTTTCAGTTAATTCATGGTGAAGGTCAGCAGTGGTCAGAATGGCAGGTGCATTCTGCTACCTTTTTGCATGCCAATTATCAGTCTTGGGTAATTAGAGTGACTCATAGACAAGTTAATCAGAAAGATCGAAACCTAAGACATGGAGCTTATGGAACTGTCCAGGACTATTAAAGTCCATGTGGGATAGTCTATGTATTTAAAAAAATATCAATCCCTTAATTTATTTAAAGTTAAAATCTATATGTTTATGCTTACTTCCTTTATTTTTATTATGAAAGGAAATGTTCACATCATGGTCATAGGGTTATATATGATATCCTTAATACATGTAATTAACTTTAATTGATAGACAATAATAATAAACAATAATGTGTTTTTAAAAATATTGTTAGTAATTTCAAGATTTTCTGTTTAAAGTTTGTGAGATAAATCACATTTATGTTTTAAGACTCCCTCTTATGCCTTTCCAAAGTTGTCTTTCTTGAAAACTAGAATCCCCCTTTCTGATAATTAGAAGTATATATATATCAGATGGAGCTCCTTTTTGCTGTGGTTATCAAGTACCTTAGAGCTAATTATGGTGTTCATTTATAATACCTATATTAGCCACATCCTTAGCATATTGTTCCTTCCCTGATTCATGGAATTCAAGTGTTTTAGCCTAAAATAAGTGATCTCAAAAATATGTTTTAAAAATTTTAATATATAATAGTATATATTATATGTTGAATAAGTTAATTTGAGATAGCTTAAATCCTGTTTCAAATGCATATATGTCTATATTTGTGCCACACACACACACATGTATACATTTAAATCATTTTAAGGGGTTGAATAATATAAAAACAATGTGAGTCAATCACTAATTAAAAGCTGGTTAGTCATTGTAAATTACTTAGAAATGTAATTGTATCAACAATATATTCTGCAGGTTGTTCCTATTGAGGATGTAAGGCTCTGAATTCTTAAAGTAAGCTAGAGAATGTGTTTTATGCCAGACACCGGGCTATCCAGGCTATAGGCATAAACAGTGAATTAGACAGACTTGCTTTTCACTGCCTTGAAATTAAAGTCCAGGGGTAACTCAGAGTGTGATAAACACTATGATATGAAGAATGGCAGAATGATTACTGTCTATCTAGTTGACAGTTACATGGAGGCTCATTTACATTCTATTTCAATATATTTGGAGGGGACTAAACCCATGTTTTCAGGGTCAATGCCCTTGAAAAGAAAATGCCTTACCAGCTTAGATGGTATGTGTTGCAATCAACCAAGTGAAGGCAGGTGTGAAAAAATGAATGGGGTGGTAGGTCTGTACTACCGCAGGCTGAAGAAAAAGTACTCTCACACACTGGGAGTGAGGAGGCACGTGGTGCCTTCTAGGCAGTGAGCAGAATGTAGGTGACGAAGTCCTGAGAGTTGAGCCTCAAGACGAAAGCAAAAGCCAAATCACTAAACGCTTCCAAATCATGTTATTAACTTTGGATTTTATCCTGCAAATCTTTAGTTTTGCCTAAGACCAAAGATGTTAGAACACTATGTTATAAGTAGTAATGTGTTTTAATAACAGCATGTCATTTTTACGAGTTATATCAATGCTTTGGGAACATTTTTTTTTGGTATGTGAAAAATAGAGACTTCAAAAACATGATAAAAGATTACAAGAAGTTGAAGACACTTTGTAAGAAGGCTGTACAAAGAGTTGAAACTGGTTTTCCTAAATAAACACTTTTCAAACCAATGTTTTAACCCTTAATTTTTGAGAGAAAGTCATAGTACAATATAAAGTCACATCTCAGAAAGTTTTTCTGAAGAATGGAGGTGGCATGAATGCTAATTAGGACAGTCGGTTGGTTAGATACCTGAAAGGCCATATAAATGGTATGGAAATATCTGTTCTGAAACGGTCTTCAGTAGAGACAAGTGTAGCCATAATCAACTATTCTATAGGTCTTTTTTGCTTGAGTTTCTCTAGACATTAATAAAACAAGTTTTTCTTAACTTGAGAGAATAAGTTAAAAGGAAGGCTAACTTACTAAGGTGAATAATACTTAGGGGAGTCTTTCAATTTTTTAGAATTTTATTTGTTGTTTATGCCAGTCATTGCAGTATATTACTGATTCTTACATTTCCTTTGATTTGTATTAATGTTCTACAACCCCAAAACTCCTAAAATGGCTCATCTAAATCATGGTGATGAAGATCCAATGGAATCTGTTAAAGGTACTAATTTTAAAGTTGTAACTTTATAGCCTCATTCCCAGAAGTTATGAAAAATATCCAGATATAAAAGTGAATTTGTATGCAATTTTTTTCTCTAAGATTTTAACTATCTGTCAGCACAGAATACTTCAGAAAATAACCTTACCAGCCTATAGAATGTAACAATATGCCTGGGAAAGTACTTATTTTTAAGTTTATTAAGGTGAGAGAAAAAAGACAAATCTAATGTCTGTATTAGGTCAAAGACTCAATATCACAAGTTGGTAATCAGTCCTGATTTTCATATCTTCTGTAATAAGAAAATAACATCCTGGTCAGTAACGGACAGACACAAGGATAGACATTTAGGTTCATAAATACCAGATGATCACAGAAATATACCTCTAAAAGGATCACCTTGATTTACTTTCTCTTCTGTAAAGCAATGCTCTTTATTTATGTTGATTGGATATCTCCTTCATTTAAAAATATAAATCACCTAGTGAATGCCAAGGACATTATATCACTACTATCATTTGGTGGGTGAATTTAAATAACTTGTTAGAGAACTTCTATCATTTTACTTCTCTTGGAAGAAGTAACATACAGTTAATAATCATAACATTGTGCAACTTATGATAATGTTTATTTTGAATGTATTGTGTTGTTTGACCACATTTTTAAAAGCTTGATGAAACATTAAATATCATAACTTTTAGAACACTTTAAAATACTGTCTTGATAAAAGATATATGCTCTAAGACCCTTAGGAAGAACATAAGGGTACTCTCTTTGAGAAGTAGTACAGGAAGAGGAGATCTGAAACAAAACCAGTGACTACTGTCTATAGAAGGAAAAACTTAACTCATTTGCTAACTAGCATCCTATTGTTGTGAGGCAATTTTTGGGCTTGTGATTTAAATAGTGTTTTGTTATATAGAAAATATTATAATTTATTCTAGCATACATAAAAAATATGTTTGCCTACAGTAAAGAAAAATAAAAAATAAGAGGTGAATAGAGTTTATAATACAAAAAGAATTCTAGTTAAATGTATTAATTTTCCCCTACTCAGCCCTTTTTTTATTTTTACCAATAGTACATAATGTCTGGATTAAGTCAAAGAGTTCACATAAAGCCTAGACAATTACTCCTGGCTTTCATATCATTAGCAATACAAAAAAAAAGGTCTTATTCAGCAATGTGACCTGTACAAATACAGACATTTAGTTTAAAATACTTCACATATGAAGAAATTTTATTCTAACGGATTATATTGATTCTCAATACAGATTGATTTTTTATTATGGAATTAAAGGAGAATTTACAGAGATGCAAAACTGACTTGGCATTTGTTGAAAAAATATTATACACAATAAAGTAATAGTGAATAACATTTCATAGACTTAAGAAAGGAGAAAAATGAATGTGTTAATGGAATATATTACTCAGAATTATTATTTTTCCTATCATGGATAGTGATTTGCCTGAGCATTAGTCTTTAATGTCTTTCATGGCAAGTAATTTAGTTTAAACTTAGCTGCAGAGGGTCTGACTTCTTGAAGCATTAGCACTGCTCCTAACTGATATATTAAATATTCCAAAAGTTTTAAAGGAGAAGCTTATTAAGGCACATTAGTTGCTTGCCTCACTTCTAAAATTTTGTCTTTTCCTTTCCAAGCCATGATTAAGTTCACATAAGAAGCAACAATGACATTCTACTGACAGATATTTCTGTTCATCTAGGATCCAGTGAAATTACTCATCCACATAAAATATTTATTCAGCATACACTTATTATGTATTTACTATGAGTGAGGCACTGTACTAGGTACTAGATTACAAGGATATAGATTTATACTTCATAAAACTTTTTATAGCACACCTGGCAATTTAGAAATAAAAAGCTATTTACTTAACTTTTATTTTTTAATGCACTTATTTTATTTTTTAAAATGGCAAAAATATGTACAGTGCTTAGAAGTGAAAACCAAAAGCTTGCTTTTTACATAACCTGATCTTTGGAATGCATCAGGGAAGGTCAGTAAATTAAGAAGTGGAAGTTAAAAGGAGCTTAACAATTGATGAGGACTAGGTATTAGCTGAACAAACTCAAGTTAGTTCTGCAAACTAGAAAGACGTAAGGGTTATCAAAAGTAATCCCACAAGGATTAAATTTGCATTGTTATGGATAAGATCTTTCTGTTTTCCCATGGAACTGAAGATAAGCCTGATGCATTTTGATAGGTTTCTAGAATACTTTTAAAATCTGCTGACACTTGGAGATAACAAATACTGCCAGTAAAGATGCCAAATGGCCAATTGTTTATTGTAATTTAAAACTCATAAGTAATAATAATCTATTTAATTACGACTATTGTATATAAACCTCTTTGAATTATGACTCATATATGTGATAGGTATCATACATGTATGAAAAAAGTAACAAAGCAACTCACAATTTAACAAAATATATCATTTTATATCATATGCATTTATATTTGAAATATATAAATCAAACTATATAGTGACAATATATATTTATACAAAGTTTCTATACATTTATTTGTATCATAAATAAACAATATGTCTTATATAGGAAGGGTGTGTGTGTGTAGGTATGTATGTGTGTGTGTGTGTATATGTATGAAAGCAATAATATACTTTCCAGAAATATAACTTAACTGCTTTCACAAATTGCTTTCCACTGGTTTGTATGTTGTATAACTAACTTACACTACTAATCCAAAAAAATATGTTTCATATGATTCTTCAAATTTTATTTAATAATCACAAATATATTTTTTGTACAATACAGATATTAATGCATTATATTTTAATATTTTTAGCTACAAAGATCATAATGTCTACTACTGTAAATTAACTATGTCTATTTCACCTCTAAATAACAGTTTTCAACTTTGCAATATATATTATGCTTTCAATTAAGTGGAATGAATATATGTAAATCTGACATTGTGGCCATATTCTGTGACAAAAAGCAAATGCCATGCATTACAGAAAAATCCTTCAGTTTACTTTATAACAGTTTAATAGTTTTGTTTATTATTATTTTTGGTTTTCACATAGCTTAAGCAGAAAGCAGCATTGAATAAGAAATATGATCTTTATTTGTTTAAATCACAAAGGATTCCACTCCACAGAGGAAGGCTATGTTGAGTCAAGAGGCCTGATATAAGGCTTTTAGCTCTAACAATTACTTGTTGTGTCATCTTGGACAAATGACTCCTCTTTGTCTCTTTTTCCTCTCATTTGTAAAGTGGGAAGGTTATAATAGAACCCACTCCAAAGGGGATAAGGAGGAGAAAATAAATAATCCACAGCAAATTCTACTCAGTAGGAAGCAACTGGTAAACATTAGCTTTTTTAGTTGGTGTTACCTATTTTGAGTCATGTGCATGTCTCTTATTGGCACAATTTCTTATATGTTATTCTTTTTCTCACCTTGGCAATATTTTGGACAAAGACAAGAGGATGAATAATAGATATTCTCTAATCTACAGTTTTTCTGAAAATGATTATCTTGCTTTTTGGTATAAGTTGCCAAATTTCAACAGCAATAAAAAATAAAGAATTGATAAATCCCATGAGCACGCAAATTGTACCAGATAGACAAAAGCATATTAAGAGGATAAGGCAGCAAGTCTGTTTTTCTTTTCTCAGAACTGTGCCCTACAAAGTAAAAGGATGTAAAAAGGTAATTTTTAGTCTAAAAAAGAATTATTGTATAAAATTTTTACATCATACCAAAATTATTTAATTAACATTGAATTAAATAATTAAACATTTAATTTATTTCTGGGAGATGGAAGCAAAAAATACCATTATAATTAAAAACATATATTAGGCAAGTCTATATTCTTGGTATATTACTAGGTTTTTTTCATTGCAAAATGAAAATTATTTGTCCTTATCTTTAAAGCTTAGAAGCCTAGAGCAATACTAATCATACAAATATTTAAAAGACTTGGCAACAACTGAAAAAATAAGGAACAAATACCAATGAAACAAAGTTCTTATTTGAAGTACACATTGGTGGGATTAGACCTTATTTACTCTGAGAACTGTGATTGTATTTCTTACAGAACTGGGTGGCTACTAACAGGGTTCAAAAGTTTACTACCCTTTTTACCCAGGGTTGTGTCTGCCTGTTTGGATTTCCCTCCAACCTCCCTCTTCCTTGCCTTGTATGTGCAGGCACACACACACACACACACACACCTTGTAGTTTCTGTGTAACTTGTTCTTTACTTATCTCCCCAGATCTGCACTTGGATCTCACCTCTGGCACATAATTAGCTGTGACTCTCAGCCCAGTTATTTACACTCCATGAGCTTTGGTTAACTGGATTCATTCATTCATTATAGTAGTAACTAACTCATACAATTCTTTGGTATGCTCAATAAGGAGGTAAAATATTTTTAAGCTAACTTAAGAGAGTTACATTTTTGTTTTAAAATACACTTCTATTAATTCAATGAACCTCTATCTTCCTCTAGAAAATGTTCCAGTAAAAAGGATCTTTATAAATACCCAAACATGAGACTTTCAAAAAATGTATTTTATAAATACTTGTTATAAAATGTTTCTACCAGTGGGAAAATACTGCTTTGAAAGGAAATTCTGAAGCCAGTAAAGATTTGATTAGAGACAGCTTCTTGGGGGAAACTATATGGTTTGCAAAGGTGACATTAATTTTCTTCCTACTCTGAAAAATTTGACAACAGTACTTAAATATCTTATTTTCTTCTTATTTCTCAGAGCTCTCCTGGCTCATCTTCTGTTTTCTTTGTCCTGTTATCTCACTAGACAACAAAGCCCCCTCTGCCGGAAAATTCTTTCCCTTTGTATCTGCCAAATCAAGGCCTTCTGCCAATTCCCTCTTCATGCCTGCTTCTCTGAAGTTTGCAATATGCACCAGATAGAACATCAACAGAACAACAATAGGCACCTCAGAAATAGGCTGATAAATAATAGATGGACAGACAAAGAGATGGCAAAAGCTATTAACTCTTTCTTTCCATAGTTAAAAAGGAGAAAAAAAAATAAGCAGGAAATATGGATAAGGAAATACAAGCAAAATCAGCTATATCTTTAAGCAATGAGCCCTTTCTTATAATTCATTAATGCACATATCATAAATAACAGCTAATAATTGTTTCTATGTATTATATGAAATAAATATATTAAAGAAGACTAACATTAAATGGATCAAGTTTCAACTACTAAACATAAAAAGTAATTTAATTAGATGTTAGTATTTCAAAGTCATAAAGATCAATGCCTCCAGATAAAATAGCTAATATTTATATAATGTTTAATATATATCTTAAGCAAACTAACAATTTCTAGATAGATTAACTTATTTAATTCATACAAAGAAAACTCCCACAAAACTATGAGAAAGATGCTGTCACTGAGGTGCAGGAAACTTAGAGACCTTTACAATAGGATAAAGAACTTACCTGAGTTTATTCACTTCAGAAGCAGAAGAGTCTGGGTATGGATGCCTCTGGAGCAACACTCTCAGCCTTTATGACCAAAGACCTAACCACCAAAAAAAGCTGGCATGAATAGCAAGATGTTCTTTATAAAAGACAAAATGCCTTCTGATGTCAATGACATTGTTTTATGTTAGAACTCAATTAGCCAACTATAATGTTGTGTTAAATTATTCCTGAATTGGGCTTTCTTTTCATGTTCAGGAGAGTTTTAATACAAGACATTCCTTTGTTGATATAAAATTCATAAAATAAATAGACTTTGAATAGTCTGTTAATAGATATTTCAGCAGAACATTTGTCTTATGTATGTTTGACACTTATCTCACCTCTAAAAAAAGAAGACAAAAGTTTTAAAATATTTGACTAAGAAAAGTTTTTCAGAATTGTCTATTCAAAATTCCACTATTTTTGCCTATTCATCTGTGCATTTAAAAATATTTATTTCTGAATGTCAGTTTAGAATGGGGAAGTTTTACTTTTCATATTCATTTTTATATGTTCCTCAGAATATTATATTTTTATATTATATGGTCTTAAGTAATTATTTTGTGATTTCAGTGTTTCACAATATAGACCTATCTCATTCATATTAACTCCATGAGAAGTGACTTTTCTTTCTTTACATGTAGGTAAATGGGACAAAATAGTAATGTTTTCATTCTGCCTAAAGAACACATATCAGAAGTCATCTTTGGATATGGCATAGTCTCAATTTTTTACCTTCCAAATATCAGATAGTTTTCCAAACTAATTTTTTATAATATGTATTATTTCCTTTCCTAGGAAAAACCATTCTTAACAAATAGAATTAAAACTGGTGTTGCACATACACACATATGCCTATATTACATGTAAGATTTTAATAATATTGTAAGTCTAGATTAAGACAAGTGTCAATAGACACTGACTATTAGAACTGAACTGATGTGAGTTCAAATCCAGGTGGAAGGAAATAAGGAAGCTCAAAACAATATGTTCCAAGAAAGATTTTTGTAAGTCTATTCTGAGGAGAAAGATTCATTGATGTGATATATAATTTACTAATATACTATGAATATTTAAGAATATTCTAATTACCCCAAGGCACTGGAAAAGGAAGACTAAACTAAGCCCAAAGTTGGCAGAAAGAAGGAAATAAGATCAGAGTAGAAATAAATGAGATTAGAATGATAGTAGAAAAGACCAATTAGACTGAGAGTTGACATTTTTGAAAAGAAAAATAAAATTGACAAATATTCACCTAAACTAAGAAAAGAAGAGCAATGATACAAATTAATAAAATTATAAACAAGATGAGACATTATAATTGATACCACAGAAATATGAAAAATGAGACTCCTATGAATAATTATTGGTAACTTAGAACAATAATTGGTAACTTAGAACAAATGGATAAAATCCTAGAAACACACACTTACCAAGACTAAATCATGAAGCAATAGAAAATCTGAACAGTCCAATAACAAACAATGGGATTGAATCAATAATTCAAAATCTCCCAGTAAATAAAACACCAGAACCAGATGACTTCACAGATGAATTCTACCAAACATTTGAAGAATAATTAATATCAATCCTTTCAAATTCCTCCAAAAAAATTGAAGAAGAAGGAGTGCTTCCAGACTTATTTTATAAGGCCAGGATTACCCTGATAACAAAACATACAAGGACATTACAAGAAAATAAAGTTGCAGGTCAATATCCCTGATGACCATATATATATAAAAAGAAATCCTCAACAAAATACTTGCAAAACATATTCAAAAACACATTAAAGGGATGATACATCATGATCAAGTGGGGCTTATCCTAGAATGTAAGGATGGTTCAACATATGCTAATCAATAAATATAATGCACCACCTTAACAGAATGAAGGATTAAAATCATGATTATTTCAATAAATGTAGAAAATTCATTTGACAAAATTTAACATCTTTTCATGATAAAAACTCTCAACAAACTAGGTATGGAGGGAATACTCAACATAGTAAAGACCATATTTGATAAATCCACAGCTAACATTGTACTGTTAACTCAGTTGTTGATGAAAAGTTAAAGCCATTCCTTTAAGATCAGAAACAGGACAAGGATGCTTGTTTTTCCAATTTCTATTTAACACAGCACTGGAAGTCCTAGCCAGAGCAATTAGGCAAGAAAAAGAAGAAGAAAAAAAAAGCACCCAAAATTGGAAAGGAAGAAATAGTTATGCCTGTTTGCAAATGACATGGTCTTATTTATAGAAGACTCTACCAAAAAACTGTTAGAACTAGTAAATCAATTTAATAAAGTTGCAGGACACAAAAGCAACATACAGAAATCAGTTGCATTTATATATATTCATAATGAATTATCTGAAAGATAAATTTCATTAATAAAAAGCAATAGAATAATCAGGAATAAATTTTACTGAGTAAGTGGAAGACCTGTACACTGAAGACTATCGAACACTGAAGAAAGTGATTGAAGAACATACAAATAAATGGAAAGAGATCCATGTTCTTGGATTGGAAGAATTAAAAGTGTGAAAATGTCCATGCTATCAAAGCAATTTGCAGATTCAAAGTAACACCTATCAAAATTTCAATGGCATTTTTCACAGAAATAGAAAAAACTAACCTAAAATATGTATGAAACCACACAAAACTCTGAAATGCCAAGGTATTCTTGAGAAGAAATAACAAAGCTGGAGGCATCATACTTCCTGGTTCAACCTATTTTACAAAGCTTTAGTAATCAAAACAGTATTGCACAGGCAAGGCATAAAAAGAGGCACACAGACCAGCAGAAAAGAATAGAGCCCATATATGAATTCAAAAATACATATGCACTAATTTTTTTACAAAAGCACCAAGAATACACTATAGGAAAGGGTAGTCTCTTTAATAAATGAGATTTGGAAAACTGGACATTCATAAGCAAAAATATGAAACTTGACTCCTATCTTACACCACTCACCAAATATTAACTCCAAGTGGATTAAACATTTAAACATGTAAGACCTGAAACTGCAAAACTCCTCAAAGAAAACATAAGGAAAAAGATCCTTGACATTGACCTTGGAAATGATTTCTTAGATAAGACATCAAAACATAGGCAACAAAAGCTAAAATAAACAAGTATGACCTCATCAAGCTAACGGGCTTCTGCACATCAAAGAAAATAATAAATTGTAAAGACAACCTACAGCATGAAAGAAAATATTTGCAGGCCATGTAAGTATTAAGGAGTTTATAGCCAAAATATAAGAACCCATACAACTCAATGGCAAAAAAGAAGATAATCCAATTAAAAAGGGGGCAAAGGCACTGAATAGACGTTTTCCAAAGGTATGTAAATGGGCAACAGGCACATGAAAAAGTACTCAACATCACTAGTCATCAGGGAAATGCAAATCAAAGCCACAATTAGATTTCACTCCAAACCTGTTAGAATGGTCATTATAAAAAAAGACAAGAGATAAATGTTAGAAAGGATGTAGAGAAAAAGGAACACTTATACACTTTTGGTGGAAATGTAAATGGTACAGCCATTATGGAAAACATTATGGTGGTACCTCAAAAAATTAAAAATTGAACTGCTGTATGATCCAGCCATCCCACTCCTGGATATATATCAGGAGGAATTGAAATCAGTATTTCAAAGAGGTAGCTGTACATCTGTGTTCCTTGAAGCATTATTCACAAGGCAAGATACAGAAACAAACTAAATGTCCTTCAATGGATGAATAGATAAAGTTGTGGTGTATATACAATGAAAGAGTATTCAGCCATTAAAAAAAAGGAAACCCTGCTTTTGTGACATGGATGAACATGGATATCATGTAGATGTATCCATTCACTTAGGATATTATCCTAAATGAAATAAGCAAGATAAAAAAAGACAAGTACTCTATGATATTACTCACATACGGAATCTTAAGAAAAAAAAGCTGATTTTACAGAAAGAGAGACAAGAATGTTGTTTTTCAGGAGCTGGGAGGAGGAAGAAATGGGGTAATGTAGATCGATCAAAGGGTACAAATTTTCTGTTGTACAGAGTAAGCTCTGAGTATCTAATGTACACAAACTGACAGTTAATAATAGCATATTGTGTACTTGAAAGTTGCTGAGGATATATCTTAAGCATTCTTACTACAAAAAAAAAAGGGTTAACATGTGAGGGATAGGTATGTTAATTATTTTGGTCTTGGTAATCATTCCATAATGTACATGTACATGATATCATCATGTTGTACACTTTAAATATATACAATTATTTTTGTCAATTATTCCTTACTAAAGTTTAAAAGAGTATTTCAATTAAATTTTAAAATCTGGCTTCATGAGAAAAGAAGGTTTCACTGCTTTCTGTATACAAAGTATTCAATGGGTAATCCAAGTTGCCTTCTTGATACATCCTCATATTCATACTTTGAAATATATTGCCAATTAATAACTGAAGATGATTGTGTTTTCTAAAATAACATAATTTAGCAAAAACCACAAGCAACTGGGAATGTCTCATGAATGCCACCTGATGTGCTTGATACACAAGAAATGCCATGCTTGTCAAATTCCACTGCACAAACATGCAGGTTCCCAATCTCTAAAGTCTCTTTCAGAGTCCTTAATGAAAGCTGAATTTTAGATATGAAGAATATTAGTCTCCAAAGGATATTCCCCGCTGACTTTTTTTCCTGTTAACAGTATTAAATCATCTTTGTACAGAAACCTTTTATAGTTTATCATAGCCTAGCAGCCTAAAGATACAGGTACCTTTTATTTGTGGTCATTCAGGTGGGACACCTCAAGTCACTGATATCTACCAATTTCTATAATGTAGCTTTGAAAGAAAAGATTATGCTTCCTTTTTTGTTCTTAATGTAAATATATCTCCTCCTCTGCTTTCTTCCCAGCCACCTTTCCCACCTTCAAAAAGAAATTTCATACATCCTGAAAACAAAAATACAGAACACCAAGAAAATCAGGAAGCCAAAAGCTAACCATTTTAATGAAAAGAAATGCAAATTGAAGGCGAGCTTCTGAGTGTTTTAATTTCCTTCCTACATTGCATAACCTCTATCACTGAATTGGATTGTCTGTGATGTAAAGATCTATTAGTGTTCAGCAGATAGTTAATGTAATATGCTGTCACTACAATGACTTCTGCATGAGCAAGAGAACACAGCTGAGAACTTTCATTTTGTAGTCAAACAAGGCAGCCTTCATATGTTGTTTGATAAATAGCTCCACTGTGTACATAATTAGGTCAGTGGTTTACTTCCAAGTTATTTCAAGCTTCAAACTAAACCCAGAAAATATATCAGTCACTTGCATTTGTTTGTAAAAGGGAAAGAATCCTGAGAAAATGAAATTTTACAAATTTGTTGACTGACCAATATCAGATGGCTACAAAACCATGGGAGATAATAGAAGAGCATAAAATGTATATTCTTATTGGAGAAACACTTTACATTAATTTAAAGAAAACCAAATTAAATGAAATAATTTTTAAAGTGTGGGAGAATTGTCTAGTACAGGCACACCTTGGAGATATTGTGGGTTCCCAAAATCTCAGACCATTTTAATAAGGCAAATAAAGCAAATCAAGTGTACATAAAACATGTTTGTAATATATTGCAGTCTATTAAGTATGCAATAGCATTGTTCCTAAAAACAATGTGTACACCTTAATTAAAAAGTACTTTATTGCTAAAAAAAATGCTAACCATAATATGAGCTTTCAGGGGTTCCTAATCTTGTTGCTGGTAAAAGGTTTTGCCTCAGTGTCAATGGCTGATAATTGATCACAGAGCTGCTGAAGGTTGGGGTGACTGTGGCAATTTCTTAAAATAAAACAACAGTGAAGTTTGCTTTATCAGTTGACTCTTTCTATCACAGATGGTTCTCTGTAGCATGTGGTGCTGTTTGATAGTACTTCACTCACAGTAAAAACTTCTTCCAAAACTAGAGTCAGTCCTCTCAAACCCTGTAACTGCTTTATCAACTAAGTTTATGTAATATTCTAAATCTTTTGTTGTCATTTCAATAATCTTTACAGCATATTCACCAGGAGTGGATTCCATCTCAAGAAACCACTTTATTTGCTAACCCATAAAAGCAACTCCTCATTCATTAGAATTTCAGCAGGAGATTGCAGCAATTCAGTCACATCTTCAGGCTCCACTTCTAATTCTGTTTTCTTTCTATTTCCACCATGTCTACAGTTACTTATTCCACTGAAGTCTTGAACCCCTCAAAACTATCCATGAGGGCTTGAGTCACTTCTTCTGAACTTGTGTTAATGTTGATATTTTGACCTCTTCCCATGAATCATAAACGTTCTTTATGGAATCTAGAATGGTGAATCCTTTCCAGAAGGCTTTCAATTTACTTTGTCAAAGGAATCACTGTCTATGGCAGCTATAGACTTATGAAGTGTATTCCTTTAGTAATAAGACTTGAAAGTTGAAATTACTCCTGAACTATGTATGCATTGCAGAATGGATATGGTGTTAACAGGCATGAAAATAACATTCAATTCATTGTACATCTCCAGTCAGAGCTCTTGTGTGACCAGGTGCATTGTCAATGATATTGAATGCAATTTGTCAATATTTTGAATGTAATTTGTTTTTCTGAGCAATAAGTCTCAACAGTGGGCTTAAAATATTCATTAAACCATATTATAAACATCTGTGCTGTCAGCCAGGCTTGTTGTTCCATTTGTAGAGTGCAGGCAGAGTAGATTTAACTTGATTTTTAAGGGCCTTAGGACTTTCAAAATGGTAAATGAATATCAGCTTCAGCTTAGTTAACAGTCTATCCTTTGAAACTTTTGAACCAGGAACTGACTTCTCCTCTCTAGCTATGAAAGTCCTGAATGGCGTTTTCTTCCAACAGTAGGCTATTTCACTGTAGGGAAAATGAAAATTCCTATGCAAGGATCCTCACCTGACCCTAAACTACTTGATGATGTAATTGGCCTACTGTGTAGCCTAATGCTTGCAAACCTGTAGGCAATGAGTCATTATTGATGTTGTTACTATATAAGGAGCCCCAGTCAGTGCTCTGCCCAGAGACAGAGATGGGCTTGCTGCATGCAGACTGCCACAGAGGCAGATATGATTTCACCATTCAACCTGCCACGGTGAGAATAAAGCTTGGTGTAAACCCTTTTACCCCTAAGATTTCATTGTTATTAGTTGGTCTCATCACATCCAGAGTGAACCTGCTTGGGGGTATAACCCTTAGGCGAGACATTCATCTACATTGAAAATCTGTTTTTTAGTGTACTCACATTCATAAACTATCTTTGGTAGATCTGGATTACTTGCTAAAGCTTTAACGTCAGCACTTGTTGCTTCACCTTGCACTTCTATGTTATGGAGATAGCTTGCTTCTTTAAACCTCATGAACCAACCTCTGCTAGCTTCAAACTTTTCTTCTACAACTCCTCATCCATTAGAGTTTCATCATGAGATTACAGCAATTCAGTCACATCTTCAGGCTCCACTTCTAATTCTATTTTCTTTCTGTTTCCACCATGTCTGCAGTTACTTAGGAAAGCAAGCTGCCTTGCCTCTCTCAGCCTCCTTAGAAATGAACAGAGTGAGGGGCCTTGCTCTGGATTAGACTTTGGCTTAAGGGAATGTTGTACCTAGTTTGATCATCTATCCAGACCACTAAAACATTTTAATATCAGCAGTAAGGCCATTTTGCTTTCTTACCATTTGTGTGTTCATTGGAGTAGCACTTTCAATTTCCTTCAAGAACTTTTCCTTTGCATTCACAGTGTAGCTACTTGTTTGGCACAAGAGGTCTAGCTTTTGGCCTAATCTCAACTTTCAACATTTTTTCCCTCATTAAGTTTAATTATTTCTGGCTTCTGACTATAAATGGGAGATGAGTGACTCTTTTCTTGGACACTTAGAGGTCATTATAAGGTTACTAATTGGCCTATTTTCAAAATAATTGGGTCTCAGGAATAGGGAGGCCCAAGGAGGGGAGAAAGATGGGGAATGGTTGATAGTGGCTCAGTCAGAACATAGGCAACAGTTATCGATTAAGTTTGCTGCCTAGCTGGGTGCAGTTCATGGTGCCCCAACAATTACAATTGTAACATCACAGATTATTGATCACAGATCATCATAACAAATAAAATAACGATAATGAAAAAGTCTGAAATGTGAGAACTGTCAAAAAGTGATAGAGAAATGAAGTGAGCAAATGGTGCTGGAACAGTGGTGCTGATAGACTTGCTGTATACAGGGTTGCCACACACCTTCAATTTGTAAAAATACCAGTATCTCCAAAGCACAATAGAGTGAAGTGCAATAAAATAATGAATGCCTGTAATTAAAATTTTTTCATTGGCCAAATGGTATTTTACTCATGGCTTTGTTAAAGAGCAAATTAAAATTTATTTTTTCTTTTGTCCATTAGGCACAGATAAATTGGGTAGCCAAAAACATCCTTTTGGATATAGAAAGAGGAGAGAAGAGAAAATAAGAATTATTTTTCTGATAAAATGAAGGACATATCTGATATGAATTTCATAAAACTAATAAACTCCAAACTTAAAAAAAGGTAGAATATTTTGCCCTTTATTTTCCTGGTGTTGTTTACGTTTCAAAATCAACAGCAATGGAATAATACAGAAGAATTAAGAGAAATTATTTTAATGGAAGAGGTTTCCATATTTGAAGTGAGTGAATCTAAAACAATATTTTTTCTTATTTTAGTTGAAATCATTACAAAAGAGATTCATTGCCTCTTTTGAATTTAAGTAATCATTTGAACTATAACCTGAAAAGAACTAGTTTGAGGTTCAGTTTTCTGCTGCCTTTCATATTACATCCTTATATATATATATGTATTTTAAAAGATTTTTACTTTATCACTGAGAACAGCAAAACAAAAAAAAAGATTAAGTGAAAATACAAATCATTTTAAGATTTTAAAAATCACTTACAAATAAACAGACTGGAGTTTAAATTTTGTCTGAGATTCCTCAGCTTTGTGTGAATTCGGGCAAATTAGTTAAACCTGAAACTCAGTTTCTTCATTTTTAAAACAGAGAAAGTATCTATCTCATAAGACACTTGTAATGATTAAATGAGATTCTTTTTATAAAGCCTGATTTGGTATCTGAGACACTTATAAATAGTAGTACTCGTATATAAAAAGGAAAGGATGCCAAAATTACAGATAATTTAGATATATAACTTAAAGATGCAAGGGAAAAGAAAAGCAGTGATATAACAAATGGCAGAGGATTCTTTCTCTTCCATGTCCCTGTCCTCCTTCCCTCCCTCCCTCTCCTCTTTTCTCCTCCGTCCTCTTCTCCTCTTCCCTCTTCTCCTTCCTTCCACCTCTTACTCCTCCTCCCAGTTCTCCTCTTCTGGTCGGCTCCCTCTCCCTCTTCTCTTTATTCTCCTCTTCTGACACTCCTCCTTTACCTCCTCCCTCCTCCTTTCAGATGCAATCCCATCAAGTTCAGTGAAGTGCATTCATTTTATCTGGTTTGAACCTCAGGGCAACCCTATGAAATAACTATTATAGCAACTTTTGTACATTAAAAAATACACTAAAAAAATGGAACATGAGTGGAAAAACCGTCTTGGTTAGTTTAGAAAGAGTAGATTTGTATTTTTTTTCTTTTAGAATTTCTCAGTCCATATAAGCAATCTTAATTCTAGATAAAAACATACTCTATTTGCTCCGGATTTTTTCTTTTTTAACTGGTTCTAATAATTTAAATCATGTTTATCGGTGGTTTTTTTTGGATGATAGAGCAATATAGAATCATTGCAAAAAATCAGAAAATATAGGAAAGTGAAGTGAAATAAAATAATGACAACAAGCAGGAATAACTAATGTGTATTAATTCTTTGACTTTGTAAGTATAGGTGGGGGGTAAGAAGGAAATGAGCTACTTCAAAAAATGACATATCAACATTGTCTTCTTATTGTGTACATGGCTAATCCTATTAATTTTGTTCTTTTATTCAGCATATGTTTTTGAGAGTCCCTGCTCTCCTCTACACATCTGGCTTAGTCAGTGGGGATAGAACAGTGAACAAGGCCCCCCATTCACAGAGCCTCCAGGTGCAAGTGATGAATAAAAGGAATTTTAAAGTTTTCTTAGTGGGCTTACTCTAGAAAGATCTTAGTTAAGACATATAAATTATCAAGAAAAGCATTCATAAGATATTGTGTATTAACTTACTATGTGGAATTATGAGAGATGCTTAAGACGGAAGAATATCGTACTACCATTTCCCATGAGGGACCAAATTTTTTGGGGGGAAGAGAAAACACCAGAAACAGATTATACTCATCACAAGTAATATTCAACACATAAAGATCATAATAATTGACCAAAAAATCTATTTTTATAAGGACTTGCTCATATGAAATCACTTCCAGATTTTTTATTATTTATTTCTATTTGATATATTTATTGTATATGTGTAATGAATCTCAAAAATTTTTTTGACATGGGCAGGGTAGAAATTGCATTTATTTGAAATCATGCAAATATTTTTGATTCATTTTTCTATAAATTACACACAAATCTTTGACTTATAACTGATAGTTAAAGATTGAACACCCTATGATTTCCCTCCTTAAATTGGTTTAATTGATTTTTTGGTATTTGATTTAAAATAACAAATAAGCCATAAGTTAATATTGTGCTTTTTATATAGGTATAGTCTATAAAATCTTGAAATTATAAGGAGTTTATATTTGGGTAGTTTTAAAGTTTTCAATTTTTGCCTACATCTTCAAAGCTTTAAATAAAATAAGGAATATATTTAATCTGAACATACAGATCATAAATAACTTAATTGCTAAAGCACATATTTTGATTCCAAATTACATATTTGTTCTGCTAGAGAAGGACTTCTGACTCTTCATTTTCTGCTTTGCAGTCACAAAGCAGTGTCATCTGAAGGCTTAATGCTCTAGTCATTAGTAATGAAACTGCAGTCATTAGTAAAAACAAAAGCATAACAATATGTTTAATTTCTATATTATGTCCAGTCATATCAAAAACTAAGTAATCTTAAATTTAAAATTTTACCTTATATCCAATCATCAAAAATTAAATAAAATTCTTAATTTTAGATAGTGTGCAATGGTACACCTGAAGAGTGGCTTCTTAGTCCACTCTCCTCATTTCAGTCCTACCACTGTTAGTACCAACAAGATACCCAGGGCCGTTGAACATTCTGAACGATGCACCTTGAAGGCTCAGTAAGTCAGCAAAGTCTCAAAGGTTGTACCATGTAAAAGTCAAGTCATTAAACACTGATCACTCACTGTTTAAAAAAAAAAAAGGACAGCTGGGAAAAGTTAGATTCAGAAGGTCTAATTTCACACAGAAGATTTCAACGAAAATTAAGCCTTTATATTCTGCTTGACTTGACTTGAAAGAAGAGGGTAAGAATAAAAGATTATAAAAGCTATTCAATACTATCTTTCTGTAGCTGAGCTTGAGGAGGTGACAAACAGCCACTGGTATTTCATTCAGTCATCTTTTCCCCAAACAGCATTTAGAGACCCCTTCAAAATTTGGCTGTAACTCTGGTTTCATTATCCTTTCAAAATACAAAGGCTCCTCCCTTCTGCACTACTGGCTCCAGTTGAAATGTTTCAGTTCCCTAGAAAGAGCTTATTTCTAATAAAGTTTGCAAACATAGCAAAGTTCATTTCACCTGATGCTGTTTTATTTTCCATACATGGAATAAAAAAGGCAACCCTTATCGAAGTTCTAAATTTGACCTATTTTCAACTCTACCATCTTTCTAATTAGGATAGTGAAAATTTAGAATATATTTAAATGCTATTCCTTCTGCTCTACGCCCACTCCCCAATTCATCCTGATGACTGGAATGAAAAAAAAAATGCCATAGACAACACAAGTCCTAAAATTCTTTTCCTTGCTGAATGTCATCTCAATTTTTATCCCACTCTTCCTGTTTTAGGAGGGCATTTATTTCCATTACATAGATGAGATCAAGAATTATCTAATAGATACACTTTTATTGCTATTAACACTTGTTTCTTGGAAATATCACCAACCATCTGTTCATAAGAATATATAGGATTATTTACTTTATAGATAAATTAGTCTAGAATTTATTGACCTTATTAGCCTAGAATTACCTGTGCCATATTTATCAAATATTTCCTTCTTCAAATGTTCCTAAGAAAGAATGTCAACTTCTATGGACAGTGATTATCAGTGTATCTTATTCATGCCTACTGGAACACAAACAAATATGGGAGCCTGTTTCTACCTATTATGGCATAAGCATTTCAATAGGCTAGATACTATTGCAGGAACTTATTTTGAGGCAAGGACTAAGGAACAAAGAGTTTCAAATCACTTAAGAGCTACTTAATAAATAAACATCTTTGACTATGCTATTGGTGAAATCTGTTATAATTGAAAGAAAAACTTTGATCTCTGAATAGGTTGTATAAAAATGCAAAGCATTTTGCTCTCAGACACCTTCCTTGACAGTGTTGCTTTTTTTTTTGTTAATTTTATTTTCATATGAAAAATACTCAGAATAGTGGTGGAGTCTGAGATGATTTTCAAAGTCCTTTTGGCAGCCAAACTGAAATTTTTATAATAAATATGAGATCATCAACATGTAATTGTAAAATAATATTTTAAATGCTAATATTTTTTCATGACAAAGCATTTAAATATTTTGTAGTGTAATTATAAGAATAAATTCAAAGCCCACGCAATATTTCTACTCTCTTCACTTATGGTAAGAATTTTTCATCCAGGCAAAGAAGTGATGAACTCCCACCTGGAAGTTAAGTGATTTTCCAGGAATATTAGTATAGTGAAAAGAAAAATATGTTGTTTTGTAAAGAAAAAAGATGGCATAAAAGGGGTGTTAAAATGGTTTTCAAAAAGTACCAGTGGAAACATGCTTTATACCAATAGATCTTTAACTGTTAGATGCTAAATGAAAGTAAGATGTTGCTTTTGTGAAGCACAAAAATAGAAAAGTGGACAATATTGTCCCTTATTAAGAAACAGAAGCCTTGGATTTCACCAAGAAAAGCAATATGGTTGCAGATGGATTCATATTAGAGAGAACTGCACTGGAAATCCTTTGCCTGAATGACCTTCAGAAAAATACTAAGGCAAGCGGTGCGGGTGGTATCTTTGCCATGCCTCTGGCAGAAAGAATGTAACAGGAGCTAAGAGTCTGAAATGCTTCATTTATTGTAGGACCCTAGTCTTACCTCTATTCTGACAGCATCTCATTTAACTTGATGAAGTAAAAATAACAATGCCCAGATTTTAATATAGGTCAAAGGGACTGTCAGAATGAAGATGTTTCCTTGGTTGATATCTTCTTTTTGCTTTTGATCCATCTATGAAAGCACAAAAATCCCTTAATTATTTTCTTGTTGAAGTTAGCATTAACTAACTTGATAATGTGAGCCAGTAATCCTTAGGACACATGTATTCTGGAAGAACTTTTTCAATGTAAAAGTTGTGCCAATAATAATTGTTTGCTAGTTACTAAAATTTCTTTTAGAAAGCATGCTTGCTTATAATTTCAGATATGAAACTTGTTAAAAATTAAAGGGTTGAAAAACTCAAATGCAAGTGATCTTGATACATCACAATTGCATTTTGTCAAGCCTCTTTCTTTGAATATGTAAACTATGTAGTTTATAGAGGACACATGATCATTGACTGACTTGAGATTTCTGTGTTCTTTCATCATTGAAATCTTTGTGTGAGCTAATTCATATCTAATGACAAAACTGATTTTTCACTGGAAATTTTAAAGTTTTTTTTTAAACAACTAGCAAATAACATATCCTTAATAAATTTAAACACAAAAGTGGTCAGTGTAATTCAAGAATTTGGGGAGCAATATTAAATTTCTTAAAATGTTTTTCATAGAGACACAAGGATATCAAATTCATAGTGATATTGAAATTTGTATGTGTCATAATGGATCAAAAACAAATTATTTTGGCTGAAGGGAACAGAAAATCTGGGCAATAGTGGCTGAAACAAAGGTGTTTCTGTTTTTGTTTTTGTTTTTTTGTTTTGTTTTCCATGTCAGTAGTCTCAAAATTGCAGGTATTGGTGGAGTAGCTAAATGATATAAAGACCAGAGCTAGACTTTCTTTTATGGTTCAAAGAGGCTCCAGTTTAGATATGAAATTTCTCCTGAGGCTGTGGGTAAGAGATGAAGGACTACCAATAGCCACCTGTCATTTTTAGCAGGAAAGCACGAGTTCTCAGATACATTCCAGCAGACATCGGCTTCTGTCTCACTACCCAGACTCTATTACATGGTCCCTTCTCTGCTGAGGAGGCTGGAGAAGGAAGGGCTTGCTTGTATTTGGCTCCTTCAGCCTCTAAAGTGAGGGCAAACAAGATTGAAAATTGTAAATGAGTGCTGGGTTAGCTTCATACAGTGCTTGTGCCATTCATTTATGCATTCCTCTTTAAAAAAAAATAATAAAACACTGACCAAAATTAATAGTCTCCTTTTCTTTTACAATATATCATAAGGCTTTTCAACATCTGTAAAGAGTCTCTTTAACCAGCATTTGTAATGGTTATCTAGTAGGTAGATTTGTTCCTGTTTTCCCAGTAATCCCCTATTACCAGTGCTTGGTCTTTTTACATCTTCATTTTCAGGTTGTTATTGTTAACAAAATTTCAGTGTAAAATGTTAAGAGAAAATATGGCACAGAACTAGGGGAGGTATAGTTAAACTGATGCAGGATGCACCTCAGGTAAATACTGGGAAGGGTTCCTGAAAAATTAAGAGTTGTAAAACATTAAAGTATATTATTATTGAGGGTACAATTGTCATCTTTACAGAATCATCTCTAGAATAAAAAGTCATATAGGATGATTTAATTTCTGTTCAGTCTTGGAAGAAAAAAACTGGGTGGCCTCTCTAAGTTCCTTTAAAGCCTGTGGATGTATGGGCATGTTCCGCTTACTTACGACTCTTATTCATAAGTTATGAGTACCTTTTAGAGAAAGTGATTCTGTTATATCTAAGGGTCCTTAGAAGTTGCTAATATTATGATTCAAATATTATGTTAAAATAATTGGGTTTTTTGATTGTTCCTTTTGAGCTTTAAGTTATAAAAGAAAATAAACTATCATCAATGTCTAAGCTTATAAAGCATTCATAAAAGGAGGAGTAATGAAATATTATTAAAGAATACATATTGAAATTAAACACAGTTCTTCCAAAATTACACACCAAAGGATTTCACTAACTTGAGAATTACAAAAGAGAAGTCACAAATAGAATGTAAAAACTTGAGTATTAAAGCTAATTCCTACTTTAAATAATAGGCTAGATGAAGCCATCAAATGGCATTTACACTATCCAGTGGGAAGGTTTTGTATAATTCAGCCCTAAGATTAGATATAAATGGAGCTTTTACAATGGTAACTATTTTTGAGGCTAATAAAAGTGTAACAATGTAACAAATATGGACTAAAAAGTACTTACAAAACCCCTACTCTGGCAGTAAATTCTCCCTTCTTAGTAAAAAATTTGTTGAAAAAATAATGCTTAGACAATAGACTCTGTTGTGTGGAGAACACTTGTTTTCAGCTGTTTTCTTCTTTTTTTGTGGAATGTAAAGCTTCCCTTCAGGGCAAAAGTGAGATTTATCCTGATGCATAAAGGGAGGAAAGTGTTCAGTGAAAGTGAAATTTGTGGAATACACACACTTTTAAAATATAGTTTCCTTACTGACCTAAGTGTAAATTATAGTTTATAAACAAGTTCTATTGTTCCTGGCTTTCTTTTAAAGCAGATAAGACTAAAGTGCAGGATTTGAAATTTATAACTGCCTGGAAAAAAAACTTTCATAGTTTTCATCTTTTTTTTTTTCCTGAAGTCTTCTCTGAAAATTATTTTATATCTTTCTCACTTTGGGAGGTAAAATATACTTTACTTATAATGTCATTGAAAAATTACAGTTAGGCTTCAAATATAGTTGTCAAAGGAATACAGATGAGGATCTGCAATGGAAAACAAATTTTACAAGTAGTTTGATTATTCAAAAAATAATTTTAACCTCTGTCTATTAAATTAATACCTCATATCTCTTTAGAAATACTACTAATCAAGTATTGTTTCACACAATGAAATGTAATATTCTGATTAAGGCAAGAGGAATAAAAGCTAAATATAAGATAATCTATTTATTTCTTATTCATTAATAGACCACTCCTAAAAATTCAAGCAAATGGTCCAGTGGGTGGTAGTAGTTCCCATCCTTCAGTACTGCTGGTCTACTAGAATGTTCACAGACATTAACACCAGCCACTCATACATTTTCATCAGCATCCCAGTATTTTTCTACTTTGCTATGAAAGTTCCCCAGCCCTAATAAGCAGGTGGTGCTTGACCAGGCTGTTTAAAGTAATGTGCACTGTCCTTGAGATTGAAGCAGTCCACTAGTCTGGCTCTTGGGGAGTATGAGTAATTGTTGGGTTATCCAAACACAATGGGAAGAAGAATCACAAGGATATTGACAGCACACTTTCAAGCCCTGTGGCCTTGGTGCAAACTGCTTGAACGTGGTATCACTTCAGTCAATCGGTCATAAACAAAGATATGGGATTGCCCCTTTTTAATCAAATATAATGAAGTGAAGGTTCTATATAGTGGCAATAGCTATGTAGTTAAACAGAATTATAGAAAAGAAAAAGACCTCAGACTGTATGCCTTTTAAAAATACTACTTGCAAAAGAAATGCTAGAATCAGTGGCATCGCCTTCATTCATTGATACTTATTCAGCACCCAGTATTCCAGGTACTGTGCATAGGGATGCAGTGATGAGTCGCACAAATCCCACAGGGGACACAATCTGCTGAAAGAAGATATGATTAAGTGAAAATATGTTATGGGCCTTGTATGTTATGAATTGAATAAAGAAATCATTATTTGTTATTTCATTTAATCATAACAACCTTTTGTTAAGTTTGTTCAGGCTGCTGTAACAACAGACATTTATTTCTCACAGTTTGGAGGTTGGAAGTCCAAGACCAGGGTGTCAGCATGGGGGAGCCCTGCTAAGGGCTCTCTTCTGGGTTGCAAACTTCCGACTTCTTCTTAAATGCTCACAAGGCTTAAAGCAAACAGCAGCAAGCTCTCTCCTGACTTATGAAGGCATTAATCCCATTCATGGGCGCTCCATTCTCATGACCTCATCTAATCCTAATTACTTCTCAAAGGGCTTACCCTCTAATGTCATCACACTGGGGAGTAGGATTTCACCATATGAATATGGGGTGAAGAGACGGTTATAAGATAGTGCCCACATGCCCATTTTACAAATAGATAAAATAAGACTTAAAGAAAAGGAGCCACTTAATCAAAAATCTGTGTAAAATAGAGTTGAAATTTGAATTTTAGTTAACTATAAACACAACCATATTCTATGGACTATACCATCTTTCTGTCTATCATCTATCCACTTATAATTTTTTTCAATATTTTTCAAAAACATGTCTTAGCCTTTAATGAAAAAACATATAACCAGAAAAATCACCTTGTGAATAAAAATTGTTACATTAACTTGAAGTATAAGTTGTTATACTTCAGATATAAAAATGTTTTCAGGAAGGAACTCTTAAATGGGCTGGAAGAGTCAGAGAGATTTCACAGAGAGATAACTGGGAAATTCTTATTATTGTCACCTCCTAGAACTTCCTCATAACTTACACTATGTTCACAAAAATGTTGAAATCAAAAGCACATGATAGAATCAGTATTTCCATTGTTATTTAGAAACAAAATCAAAACTGCAGATTCCAATTTTGCATATGGAGTTTTGTCAGGTTAGACAATAATAGCTATTATTTCTGTGCCCGTATTATGGCAAGACACTAGCCTAACTACTTAACAGTGGTCCTTCTAGCAGACAGATGAGGCCAGTATTATTATTAACCATTTTTCATATAAGAGGAAACCAAAGCTTATATAAATATGGTAACTTGTTTAAGGTAATAAACACAGGAAATGGGATGCCACCTAGTTCTATTTAATCAAACTTTAACTACCCATGTGTTACCTACCCCTCTATACTGCCTCACAATCAACATAGTTAAGCAATTTTGCTCATGGTATGGATGAAAGCTAAAAATATTTTTGACTAAAATTATGGATTTATTTGTTTTGAGTAGATAAAGACTTGATGTCCTTTCCATGTTAGATTTTGTTTCCCTTAGGTTTAAGAAGCCCTCTCCCACTGCACACACACACTGCTGTTTTTCATGCAATAGGGACTCTAGTAGTTCTGCCCCATCCCCACTCTGTCCCTCCCCAGCTATCAGCCACTGGGCTAAACTGGGGAGGGAAGGTAGAGCAGGAGGAAAACAAAACAAAACATATATATTCTACTTATGCTAATTGGAAAGATTATAAAGTTGAAAATAGGTCAAATCCCTATTCCCCCTCTCTGTGTGAAACAAAATTCCAAATTTTAAATTGTCACATAGGCCAGAATAAGAATTATTTTCCAACAGCCTTTGAAATTAGACGTGGACTTGTGTTTAAGTTCTGCCACAGGGTCAGTGTAAATGTGTAATGTATGCCACTTCTTTGTTCCTTTCCTGCTTTCTAGAATGTGGGTAGGAGCCATTCTGTGCAATGTGGCCTAGAGCAAGCTTAGAGGTAGTTCAGGAAAAAAATCAACGAAGAACCCGTGATCCTGACTCTGGTCCCAGCCATCATAGGTCTGATCTATTTTCACCTTGACAGTTACATGGAACAGAAATAAACTTCCGTCTTTTAAAAGTAACTGTTAATAGGCATCTTCTATATAAATCCACTCTCTTATCCCACCTATTCAAGCACATAGCTCTAGCAGTCATTTCCTCTCTCCTGTGTCACAAGATCTCAGTCTCTGCTGGAATTTCCCCATCATTATACACATATACTGTTATTACTACTATCTGTGAAAGAATCTTTTCATGAACCTCCTTCCTCCTCCGTCATTTCTCTGCTGTCATTATGGATAAACTCCTTGTTATCTCTACTCTGTGGTTCCACTCCACCCAGGATACTCCTTTCAATCCACCAAAATTGTTCCTGTCAGGGTTGCCATTGACTGCCATACTGCTAAATCCAAGGGTCAATTCATGCTTCTGCTTGATGACGTTTGTTTTTGACTTTTCTTCCTGCTTTGAACAGTTCCCCACAAGATATCATTAGAGTTTATCTCTTACTCCCTTCAGTCTTTTCTCCAATGTCACCTTTGCCACAGAGCTCTCCTTAACTGCCTTATTTAAAATCCCTATCCCCATGACAAACTTTATTCCACTTTTTTGTCTTATTTTTTTCTTTAGAGCATTCATTACTCTCTATCACAAAGTGAACATATTTATTTCATTTATTTCTTAACTCAATCCCCAAGAAGAAAATAAATTCCATGAGAGCAAGGATTTTATGTGTTGTGCCCACTGCTGTATCCCTAAGCCCTAGAACACTGCCTGCCATAGTAGGTGTTGAGCACTGAATGAGTGAACAGATACTGAGAATCTGTTAGGTGTCTTTCACCTTGTTAGGTGCTACAGTTACAAGTGAACGAGATAGATAGGGCCTTCCCCTTCAAAATACCTATGATTTAGATTGGAACAGAGGTATTCATTCATTCAAATTATGTACCAAATGAAAAATACTGTTGGAGATGTACAACGGGAACCTGCAGAAGAAATACGGAACCTGAGGTGGAGACATCAAGGAGGGTGGTGATATCAAACTAACTAAGAGAATGGTCTCAATCTTGGGACCTTTAAGACTTACAGAGGTTATTGAGAAGTAATTGGGCAGACCAGGGATATAAGTCCCTGCAGAAGAAATGGGTTCAAGTGAGAATGGTATGTTGGGAGAAATTTAAAAATTCAGTATGCACTGAGTATAAAATAAAAGTGATGAGAGAAGAGAAGGAAATATACAGTAATGTAGTTAAGATTAGGAGCTCAAAGACAGACTGCTTGTATTTGAAGCTTCATTGTGCCACTTACTCATTATAGCACTGAAGCAAGTTACTTAACCTCTCTGTGCTCCAGTTTATTTACCTGTGAAACAGAAAAAAATGGTATCTCACTTGGTGTTTTGAGTATTCAGTGAGGTACAAATGTAAGGAACTGAGCATAAAGTCTGATAAACAAGCCCTCAATAAATGCTAGTTGCTGTTGTTCAGCTTGTGAAATAAGCAGGGAAGAGATCATTATCAGTCTCGCAGGGCACATCAGGGAACTAGATAGCCCATACACTACCTACAACCTCTGAGACATTATTATTGCTAGGTAATCACTTTATGAATTTTATCATTATTATTACAAATGAATACTTTTCCTGTTCCCAGAATCATTTCAATGATATTGAATAGAAAATCGATGTGTTGGCCTTGTGTCAGTCAAAGGAGAATTGAGGGTAAGAGGGTAAGGGTGGGGGTAGGGAACTGTGTACTATCTTAATTAAAGAAAAACTGAAAACAGGGTTTATTTTATCTACAGACACATTTTAGAAGGATGTTTGTGATAAGCATACATAATGACTCAATAACTCACAGGTGATTAAAATAAAACAACGAATATAATAAATAAGCATATTTTAATTAATATTTGAACATAATATTTTATTAGAACATTATATATGTATATGTATGTGTGTGTGTGTGTGTGTATATATATATATATATATATATATATATACACACACACACATATGTGTATTTTAAATGGTCGCCTGATTTTTTGTTAGAAAGAAGTTCTGCAGCAGTGTTACAATGTATCTCCCCACCTCCTCATCTAGTACCACTTACCTGTTCTAGGAAAGGGACGATCTAAATTTCAATGAATTTGTGAACCTGGATAATTGGAATAATTACCTTAATTCTCCAGTAAAAAAGCTATCTTAAAAGGAATCTTCTTTGACTGACATGTGTCTGCATTAAAAAAAAAAGATCAACAAAGAGGTGTTTAGTTATAATTATTAGCTTTCACTGTGTGATGCAATATTGGGCATGAAGGGCCCCAAACCAGGAGATACAGTACACCTTAATGCAAACTCTTTTCTGGTCACTTGGAAGGCAATACTCACTGACTATTAACTAAATGTCAACTACACAAGTAATCATCAGTGAAATTATGCATCTATTTCTAATAGGGTGAGGAGGATTATTTTAAGCTTAGTTAAATCATTTGTGCTTCCTCTTGTTCATTTGTTGCATTGTCTCTTTTTGGCACAAAAGTGTCAACAGGTGTAACAAAATTTAAATGGATGCCTGATGCCAACTGCTTCTCTAGTTCTGGCATGAGAAAGGACCTCCTGTAAGATGAGCTGCCTCCTGAAGCATTTTGTTAGCTGTCATTGGTAAGAACTCATGTCATAGTACAAGAGGCCAGCCAACTTATGAGTAGGCAGCCTGCCATCTAAACAGATGGGCATGGGTTTGGCAGCCAAGAGGCCAAGTATATATAATGGATATAGGTATCAAGGCTTCATTCCCAAATGGGACTGCTGAGAAGTCTGTTTGCACTGATATCACATAAATTGCTGTGATGGCTTCAATCAGTTTCTTAAGGCACAAATGACATCACATACTTATTCTAATAAACATTTCAATACTTTGATTTGACTGGTTATTGAAACCATTAAGAAAAGTGGAAAATTAGAGTGGGAAAAGGAGAATTTTAAAGGAAAAATTGAGTGTATAAAAAATTAGGCTACTTACTGATACGCTTATGTCCGTGTGGTGAAGCTAACTTTTATGATAACTTCATATTTCCCTCTGACAGGACAACTATTCTTAGAGCCAGAATTTTGAGGTTGTTTGTGATAAAACATATAACAAAACTCAATAGATTGCAGGCAATTAAAGCATGCAAATAATGTTTATTAATCTTTAAATAAAAACTTTATGGACACTCAGCAGCCTCCTGGAAAGAGCTTCTTCGCAGCTGCTCTCCATCTCAGCCTCAACCTCATCATGGCTTCTGCTGGTCTGAAAATCCTGGGGATCATTCTGACACTGTCTGGCTGGGTGTTTGCTCTGGTGTCCTGTGTCCTGCCCCTGTGGAAGGTGGCTGCCTTCATTGGCAACAACACCGTGGTGGCCCAGGTGGTGTGGGAGGGGATGTGGATGTCTTGCATGGTGCACAGCACTGGCGAGATGCAGTGCAAAGTGTACGACTCACTGCTGGCACAGCCCCAGGAGCTGCAGGCTGTCTGTGCCCTCTGTGTCATCACCCTCCTTGTGGCCCTGCTCGACCTGCTGGTCTACCTTGCTGGGGCCAAGTGCACCCCCTGTGTGGAGGACAAGGACTTCAAGGCCTATCAGGTGCGCTCCCCTGGGATCATTTTTGTCATTTCACTGGTCCTGAGCCTGATCCCCATCTGCTGGATAGCCCACACCTTCATCCAGGATCTCTATGACCTCGTGGTGGCTGAGGCCCAGACGCCGGAAGTGGGGGCCTCCTTCTGCTTGGCTGGAAAGCATCTGGCCTTTTGTTGCTGGGTGGAGCACTGCTCTGCTGCACCTGCCCCTCTGGGGGGTCCCGGGGCTCCAGCGATTACATAGCCCGCTACTCCACATCTGCCCCACATGCCACCTCTTGGAGTCCCCTGAGTGCCCTCCAACTAAGAATTACTTCTAATTTTGGTAGAGAAGTGGAGGCTCCCTTGACAGGGAGCCTAACCCCTTGAGTTGCAGCCACAGAGATGGTGTCCACTGCAGCTTTGGGTTTTTTTTTCTTTTTTTTTTTGAGGGGTGTATTTTTAATCCATTTGGTAACCCAGCAAGAAGAAACCTGGATTCTACTGCCGATGTTCCTCACCTTTGAACAATGGAGCCAAGAGGAGATGTTTCCACGTTTCTGGATCTTTCTCCACCCTGGACATGCCCATCTCTGAGGCCAACCTGGAGCTGTGGGTGCAGTGTGAAGGCTGCTTGTCCAGCTGCTTTAGGCCTGTCCTCATGATTTCCTGCTGCTGTACGGACAGGGCCTCACTGGGCTTGCAGGGACAAGCCCCCCTCTGCTGCTCAGACCTCTGGAACCCTCAGGGCCTCACATAGCCTCTAGAAAGGCAGATGATAAGTTACCAAAGAACAGCCCACCTCAAGTCTTCTGGCCTCTGGCTCTTCCATCCTGAGTCACATTCCAGCTGTGCTGTAGACCCCGGACCCTCTCACCTCCAGCCCTTGCACAATTTTGCCCTGCCCTGCCACACTCACCAGTTTTTACTTAATAAAACATCTTTTGTTATTTGTAAAAGACAAACAAATAAAAACTCTATTGATCCTTGTCTTACTATTGCTACTTTTCTCAGTGCTTAATTAATATTCAATACATGGTTGTAGAATGAATATATAGTTAATAATTCTCTGGTTGATATGCAATATTTGTCATGTTTCAACTAAGTTCAGTGTAATATAAGACATAGAACATTAGATAAGAGTGAACTTGATTGAATTTCTGATGATTCGGAGGGTGCATAAAAAAATTCAGTCTAAATGTATGAATATTTGAATGAAATCTATGTTGACTTAATATTTGCATTTGGAAATTTTTTCAGTGTCAAAAATACCAGATTGACCTCATGTTTATTTTAAATATATACAAAGAGATAGACACTGAACCCTCTGTCTCCTGACATACACTTAGGGCTGTGAGAGCTACTCACAAAAAGCACACCTAGTCATCAGAGAAATGCAAATTAAAACGACAATGAGATATCACCTCACACCAGTTAGGATGACCGCCATCCAAAAGACAAACAACAACAAATGTTGGCAAGGATGTGGAGAAAGGGGAACCTTCCTACACTGCTGGTGGGAATGTAAACTAGTTCAACCATTGTGGAAAGCAATATGGAGGTTCCTTAAAAAACTCAAAATAGAAATACCATTTGACTCAGGAATTCCACTCCTAGGAATTTACCCTAAGAATGCAGCAGCCCAGTTTGAAAAAGATATATGCACCCCTATATTTATCGCAGCACTATTTGCATTAGCCAAGAAATGGAAGCAACCTAAGTGTCCATCAGTAGATGAATGGATAATGAAGGTGTGGTATATATACACAATGGAATATTACTCAGCCATAAGAAGAAAACAAATCCTACCATTTGCAACAACATGGATGGAGCCAGAGGGTATTATGCTCAGTGAAATAAGCCAGGAGGAGAAAGACAAGTACCAAATGATTTCACTCATATGTGGAGTATAAGAACAAAGAAAAAACTGAAGGAACAAAACAGCAGCAGACTCACAGAACCCAAGAATGGACTAAGTTACCAAAGGGAAAGGGACTGGGGAAGATGGGTGGGAAGGGAGGGATAAGGGGGAAAAAGGGCTATTACAATTAACACACATAATGTAGTGGTGTGGTGGTGGGGTGGGGGGATAACGGGGAAGGCAGTATAACACAGAGAAGACAAGTAGTGATTCTATAACATCCTTCTATGCTGATGGACAGTGACTGCAATGGGGTATGTGGTGGAGACTTCATAATAGGGGGAGTCTAGTAACCACAATGTTGCTCATGTAATTGTATATTAATAATAGCAAAATAAAAATAATAAAAATTAGAAATTAAAAAAAAAAAAGCACACATAATGTCCAGATCTTGGTTCTTAAATACTGTTCTCCAGTAAAAGGAGACAGGGTTCCTTGGATAAATGATTGATTCTGGGCTGGGGCAGGAAATGAATATGAGCCTGGAGCAGTAAGGAGGTGCTTAAGTGGAAAAAAAAAAGGATAGGGTCATGTCAAAAAGGATTTAGAGCCACCCTCAGAGAGACCCCAATGGTGAAAGCTGCAACTTTTTGACAATAAGGTGAATAACAGTAGTATTGGATTATAAGGCAAGAATAAAAACCAATGTTCAAGGTTCCATACTTATGTAAAAAATGATTAATAAACAAATGGTAGAGAAGGACTATACCTTCCTCACAGAATTCCAAGTAATAAATGTATAAAGAATGAAGAAAATAGGAAATCACAATTAGAAGACTGCTGTAGTAATTGCAGCATGCAAACCTACTGATGAATGTAAAAATTTGGTAAAACTTTAAAGGGAAATAGAATATTTGCATTACCTCAAAGTATCTCCCACAAATATTTATTAATTATTATAAATTGTTTGCTACTCCTTCTACTAGGGGCTGGGCTAAGTGAGGGAGATCTTATCTCTTGAGTATGGACCGGACTTAGTAAATTGTTTCCAAAGAAAGGAGCATGGAAAGGGAAAGATAGTGGAGAAATTTGGAAGACAGCACCTTAGCCAAGTAATAAAGATTAACATCACCAGGATGAAGTCATGTTGATATATATATCCCAATACGGTGTGATCAAGGAAGCACTTCACCTCTGTGATGCTCTTCTCCATATCATTATGGTCTGTTTAATCATGAGAAGACATCAGACAAACCCAAATAGAAGGACATTCTGCAGAATACCTGACCAGCACTCTTTGGAAATGTCAAGTAATGAAAACCAACAAATGCTAAGAATTATCACTGCTTTGGGGTACCTTAAGAGATACGATAACTAAATAGAGCATGGCATACTGGACTGGATCCGTGAACTAATCAGGATGTTAGTGGGAAACCTGGTGAAGTCTGAATAAAGTCCCTGCTCTGTTAACAGTATTATACTACTATTAATTTCTTAGCTTTGAAAAATGTTTCATGGTTATATAAGGTTTAACATTAGGGGAAGCTGGGTATAGGGTATACAGGAACTTTCTTTAATATCGTTGCAGCTTTTCTGTAAATCAAATTGATTTTAAAACTTAAAATGTTGGATTTAAAAAAATAATATCAATTTATTCACTTATTATTTGGCTTGGATTTAGAAAACAAGAGTAGAATATAAACACAATTTTGTTTACATGATTGATTGTTTTGAAACAAAAATTCCCTGTACTGTTATTAGCACTATAAATGTAAATTATCCTGGTAAAAACTTTGTTCTTCAATTCAAATATTTATTGGAAGGTGTTATAATTAGGATTATCATATTCAGATCAAGATGTAACAATGGAAATATAGCTATTACATATTTTTTCATCCTTCAAGAATAATTGACTTTGCAGACTTTGGTTTTACAAACTGTTATAGATGATCATGTAAGGGTCACTATTTTCTTCCATGAATATGAATCACATGAAAATCTGAAATGGACATTGAAAACTAACTTAATCTTAAAAGTCCCTCCAAAATTAACCACAAACATAACTACTTAAAGGGGAATACATTTGTACAGCTAGTGAAAACTGCTTAGTTAAAAAAGAAATCATTTAAAATAGATTGGTAAAATCCTAAAATCCTCTCCAGACCCCACCTGTGAGCTTTCCTGGAATAAGGCATCTGAAGAACAATACATTGTTATAGATCACTTAAAAACTCACAAACCTCTTAACATACAACTTCAGAAAATTTGTTTTACATTTGTTAGAAATAAAAAGTTATATACTGTGTTTGCTGAAGAGTGGGGGTTTCGCAATGATCACATAAAAAATGTCTGGGTGTGGTCTTAGTTCAAGTTCCTTTATTTTTAAGCACCTTGAATATTATAGGAAATTCTAAACAAAATTTCCAAATTCAAACTATATTCAGAAAGTGCATAATCACAAAAAGATTTTCTATAATTTTTTTAACTGAGTTTTCACCATTTCACTACATTTCACCACATGGGAAATTTGTGGGCAAATACATGTTTGAAATTGGGGAGATGCGTTGATTGAGGGAAGAAGATCTAGAAGAAGGAAATTTCATGACTCTAATTCAAACATTTTAGATTAATATTCAAGGTCTTTCTTGTTTGACCCAAGTTTATTTTTTACGTCATTCGGGTCAGGAAGTATTTGATTGCAAGGAAATAACCAGGACAGTTCAAATTAGCCCAAACAAACCAACAAACAAGGGTTTTTTTTTGAGAGGTGGATTAATTTTAAGAACACAAAGGCCCACATATGAGACATATAGGTAGGAATGGAAAATAATGGTTTGATAATATTGGTAATAGTTATTTTATTACCAATAATTGACATTGTTTTCCGTGTACCTGTCACTAAGAGCTCACAACAGCCCAAAGGTAAATCCTATTTCTTCTTCACCCTACTACTAGAAGGTTTATTAACTTTCCCATATATCAACATACTTTTTGGACAGAGAGCTGGGATTGACTCTTGGTGGTCTAGTTCCAGAGACCATCCATTGCAGTATTCTACATTATTTCATTGCTTAGCTTCATTTCCCTCTTCACTGAGCTCTCTTCTGCTTCCCCATAATGACTACAGTTTGCATGTCTTCAGTTTGTCCCTGCACTTCCTCTGATTCCATGATCTTTCTGTTTTTCTTTCTAGAGCTAAATGATTCAGTTGCACAATGTTCCTGTTTCAAATGTCTGGAAAAGATAATCTGGTTCATCCAGGCTGTGTCAGGTATCAATTCCTGATCCTATCAGGTGAGGGAGGGAGGGGACAGGAGGGAGGAGGACAGATTTGAATCACTTTATGCAAAATACTAGACCTATTCCTTTAGATTCTAGACTTTTGGAAGTGGTGCAAGAATGTAGATGGAATGGCAAGCATCCTCCTCCGTTTATCTTCCTATTCTTACTTTTTATACCTATTTTACAAATCCTTTGCAGAAGTCAGCCAGATAAATTTGTTAGTGTCTAAACACTAGATCTAAAGCATTCCTCCATGAGTGCTTTTGCTCACCCTATTTTTCTGGAGTGTAATTTAATCTGTCCTTATGATTTAACCCCTCTGATTATTATCAGTGCTTCAAGGCTCAAACTATGTAGTACTTCCCACCTCTGAACTCCTACGGACCTTGCCTTATCAGATGCTCGGAGAATTATGAGATTCTTTCTTATATCGTTATTTATGTTTTTATTAGTATGTATTTATGCTCAGTTATGTCAATTAATCAAGAGATAAGTTTCTTGAGATCACAATCTATGTATTTAAATATATTTTCTAATCACAACTACAGCAATGTTGTATATTGACTGATGTACCCAAAGAAGGAAAGAAGAAAGGAAGGAAGGAAGGAAGGAAGGAAGGAGGGAGGGAAAGAAGGAAGGAGGGAGAGAGGGAGGGAAGAAGGAGGGAAGAAAGCAAGAGAGCAAGCAAGAAAGAAAGAAAGAAAGAAAAGAGAGAGGAAGGAAAAAAGAAAGGAAAAGAAAGAGAAAGGAAGGAAAAAAAAAGAAAGAAGAAAAGAAAAAGAAAGAAAGAAAAAAAGAAAGAAAGATCCAAAAGCACAATTGAACTAGAAGGTATAAGCTGTTGGATGAAGGGAATATGGAGATAGTTAAAAGTTGAGCTTTCATTTCATTTTGACTCATTTTTATAATCTTTTATAGGAAATAGAATAGAATTTAAAGTCCTGATGAATAAAGTCTTTTCCCTTCACTCCTCAAGTTTCATCTAGTTCCAGGTAAATTTTGGCTGTTGGTTGATATTTCAATGTCATAAAAAGTGTAAGTTAAGTATTAGGTTTGTTTAAATCTTGTAATGCCAGTTATAAGCCTCATAAAATTTCAAATTTTAATCTGAGATTATAAAATATAAAAAATATCAATTATATATTTTAAATGATAATTATGTTCTAATCTGTGACTCTATTAGTCTAAATCTTCTTAAAAATTAATAACATATTTGCTTCATTATTTCCATTTGTTTGATATCCTTCATTATTTTATAGGATTAGAACACATTTTTTGACTGATTGAGACAGAAAGTCATTTCAGATAATTTGGACCTATTTCCTAACTCAATTTCTGGAAATCGTTCTGTTAGTGCTGGTTGCCTTTCCCATCTGAGAACTGCTAAAGACAGAGATGTGGAGCAGTTGACTTCCATGGTGGTTTGCCTTAGGTTCTATTGGTTATGTTTAATCTGTTCTAATGGTCGCCTAGGTTTAGTTCTGTGTGAGATTTTAACCCTAGAGATTTTAGGCAAAATGTCTTTTTCCAGAGTTACAGCCATTCAGTTATTCCAAAAAAAAAAAAAAGTATTCAGCACTTGTTTTGTGTCATCATTCCAGGTTTGGCCCAGGACAAAACTGTCACACAAGTGATGCTTGACATGGCCAAGCATTTCACGTCTTCCTTTGTTATGAACCCAGTCCTCAGGTCTCCAAAGCTACATCCCGATGCCCCAGCACCACAGTACAGCACCTCCCCTCAACCCGTGCTCCTTAAGAAGTGCTCCAGAGTCATTCTTGGATAGGCAGCATATACTTTTTTTTCACAAGAAATTTTCAAGGATATATTATGTTATCCTAGTAAGGTTTTTAAACTTTAAGTACCTGTACTAAGAGAAAGAAAGAAATTTACACTGTGACGTAATGAGGGTTTTATGCAACAAAATTTACACCTAAAGCTACAAAAAAAATCACAGTTAATAGTGGATATGATTTTATTAATAATGAACTGTGACATTGTATTCTATTTCATCTTCTTAAATTACCAATCAGAACCAACTAAATTTATCTGAAGACTTACTAAAGTGTCACCAACAGGAGTGACCTCATTGGAGGGTGCTCCTGGCAGGAAAATGGCTTTAGGCATACCTCCAATTATACAAAGTAGGGGCCAGCTGCTCTCTAACATTCACCCCTGTGTCCCAGACATTTCTACTTTGTTGTAACAAAAGGCTTTCTGAGTATAACAGAGTTTGGACAAAAGTGAAGACACCAGCTAAGGGGAGCTTACATCTTTAAGGAGTCCTTTAATTCTCTTTCTATCATTTTAGACTCCACAGAATTTGTGGGGAAGGCTTCACTGAGAAATTAAACACTGAGAAATTCATCTGGGTATCCAAATTTGGAAAAATGATGAATATGCAATTTTGCCTCCAGATACAGCTCCAGTCTCCTCCTTCCTCCAGTCAAATGTGTATATTCTTATTGAGTTTCTCTCATGGTGTTTTTAAGTGAAGTTTAAATAGGCATCATGACACAAAAGTTAATTTTTCCATGCTCAAGAGGGTTGTATAACATCTAATGTAATCAGACTCCTTACTGAGTAGTGAATATCAAAATTAGATAATCGGACTATAGTATAAGTTTAAAATGAACTCCAAGGATATAAATAAATAATGATGAAGGATGTGGGTAACTCTGTGAGTTACCCTGAGTAACTCTGAGTGAGAGTATATGCTAACAGTTGCTTCAGGGAATATATATATATTTGGATCCAATAATTCTTAAAATGATTGTTTTGTCCTCCTATAATTGAATATGACTATAAACAGGTCTGGTATAATGACCTGAGAGATACCCTGGACTTGATCAAAAATAACTCTGCACTGTACTTAGAAATCTTAAGTAGTTATATTCCAAATTTGGTGAATGGTTTTGGTGAAATGTGTCTTAAAAGGGTATAAAATAAGGGACCTGCCAATGTATTTCATGTCTATAGTTATGTTCTTTCAGTTTTAAATCCACTGACCCAATAAGCCAGGTTTAACCAAGTAGAAAGTGAACATTTATTACACTGCTATGGGCACTTTCTCTTGTCCTCTTCTTCAATCCTCTAAATTTCTGAGTTTCTCGATTTCTTATTATTTTGATTTTGTGCATATGGTCACCTCTGGTTATGGTTATATAAGTGAGAGACAGCTAGATCAATAGATTCTACACTTGTCTTGTTCATTACATAGTAACTTTCCTAAGGAGAAAGATTAAATCCTTACTTCCTTCACAATGACCTTTAGCCCCCACTGTTCTGTTCATAAATAGGCTCAAAAACTGCTGTTTATGTGCCGACCAGCTGCTCATAAATGAAATATTTTATAGATTCTTCCTAGAATAAGGGTTCAAGAAGGTCAAAACTGAGTTAACCTTTCAGTTAAAACTATTCTAATAAACCCAAACTTAAATTCAAGTCAGATTCTCAGGAGTAGAAAGAAGTTCCTTGAAGTCATAATGCAAGACAACTAGTCAAAGCTATGTACTTGCATATCAAATATTTCATATGTAGTTGGTAAGTATGTATACAGAAAACTTAGATCAGATGATAGATTGCATTTAGGAACAGATTCAGAATTTGTTTCAAATTGGCAGGAGGCCTGGCACAGAAATCTCCATGCTCTGATCAATCTAAGTGCATGTGTAAACACAAGATGAAGAGAGAGTGAAGGATACATATACCAGATTAGTAGAATAATTAAAAAAAATTATAAGCTAAGCTTAAGGACATTTTAACAACCATCTTCTATGTTATTATGTCATATGAACTTGAGATCAACTGCTTATTTCTAAAGGACCGAAAATAAAATGTACTATATATATATATATATATATATATATATATTGTCATTAACATATTCTGCTCCTGATGAATATAAAATATAAAAATTCTTAATAAAAACTGAGGTTTATTCTTTAACATCCTGTTAATAACTAGGCTTAAAATCTTTTTTGTGTGTCTTCTTCTGGTAGTTGGGTAGCGAGCTCTAAGATAGCTTTGCTAAGTTAAAAAAAAGAAAAGGAAAGGCAGAGAGAAAGAGAAAGGGAGAAAGGGAGAAAGAGAAAGAAAGGAGGAAAAGAAAGAAAGAAAAAGAAAAGGAAGCATGCTATTTCTTTACCTGAAAACACAAACATTATACCAGACATGTTCCAAACTTCTGCACCAAACTTCTGCACCCCCCTATGAGAATCTTTCCTCATGAGCAGCTGTGCTGTGTGGGCCTGGGCTGGAGGAATGGGAGAAGAACCTGTCAAGGGCAAAGGAGAGAGGCCAAAGCCTGGCTGCTCTCTATACGTGAGTTCACTGGGGAAAGTGCCTCTCATTCTTTCAGCCCAAAATAAGAAAAATAATTATTTGGTTTTTTTGGCAAAACAATAGACAACTTAAATAATAAATGAATTAGAATAATAGGTGCTGGTTTTCCATATATTAATTCTACTTACGGTTTCAAGCCTAAAATTACTATTTTTTTACTCATTCCTCCTCTATACTATGGCATATCAATAAACTCTATTTACTTTATCTTCAAAATGAATGTCTAATCTGTACTTTTCTTTCCACCTCTACTGCCACCATCCCTCCTATGCTGTCATCACTATTCCCCATTTGAAACATAGCCTAGTAATATGCTTTCCCACTTCTACTCTTGTTCTCTTTTAATCCACTATTAACATGACAACTAGTGTGGTCTTTGAAGAACTTCTCAAATCTTCCCAGATGGCTCATCCAAAGTAGGTATTCCTTATTCTTTCCCACTGAGTTTTACTCTTTTCCTTCCACTTAGCAGAATTTGCAATTACACTTGTTTGTTTGCCTGTCTCATCAAACTGTAAACTCAGAGGGCAAAGATCTTGTCCCATCATTGCATCCAACACCCAGCATGAAGTCTGAAGCCTAAAATGTACTTATACAATAGCTGTTGAATGGATTAACTAATGAGTTGTTATGTTAATAACCAACTGAACCAATTCATTAAGTCATACATAAATTATAGAATATTATCTGGATATAGATTTTTGTCTCTACTTAAGGAATTGGAATAGAACTTTAAGCACTTTTTTGGGGTTCGTTTGGATTATTCTCCATCCAAGTGTTAAACAATGTCTGAGGTCTTATTTATTAATTCTAAAATCATATTTTTTTATCTTTCAAATCACAGTGCTCACCTTTCCGGACCTACAGTGATCAGTGATCTCCACTTTATCATAATTGCAGGGGGATATTTTAAACTTCTTTTGGAAGAAAATTTCTTTCTGAAGAGTATCTAAAAAGAAAACCATCCACTGATGAGAAAGATGAGCAGGCAACTTCCAATTTGAAACTGTTAAAAATCCATTCCTTCAACAGCTCAGAACGTTGAGAATCATCCAGTGTAACTATACCATCTTCAGTATCCTACCTAGGTCAGACCTGGCAAGAGCCCGAGAGAGGCAGCTGTTTGAGCAACTTATTCATGGCCTGTCTAATCGATGATGACTGGGATAAAAGGTTAAATTTCCTTCAGAATGACAGAAGGATTTCTGAACCAACCCCTTTCCAAGCCATGTAACTGGAATCACTTAACAGCCAGTTGGCAAATTAAGTTCCCTCTCTGGCTCTTGGAATAATCTTCTTCCCAGGGAGAGGAAATGTATGCTCTTTAGTCTAATGACACAGGAGTGAGCCAAAGGCAGCTTGCTGCTCGGACACCTATGATATTGGATCTGCTTTCTGGACTCTGTCTGGATCCTTATGACCAAATCTCCTGAATCCAGATCTGTTCACTAGTGATTTGGAAATTGTCTTGGAATTCTTGCCTTATAATGTTGACTGGAAAATCTTTTCCTCTACCAGGGACTCTTTCCCTGTTATACTACGTCAGAGCTTGTTCTCTGGGGCCAGCCAGATCCGAGTGTGAGTTCTCAGGGCATAAATGCTATGATTTTTTTGCACAAATTATGTAACCTTTCTCAATTTTAATATTCTCATCTGTGTAGAGATTATAGCAGCAGTTTTCTCATAGGAATATTGTGGGGATTAATTGTTATTAGGCATGTGGTGTGTTTAGGACTGCTTTGAAAGTAGTGGAACTTCTGTCCCTGGAAGTGATCCAGTAGTGGATAGTGGTCCATGTTTGTATCATCCTTAGATTTGGGATGCTATCCCTGTGTCAAGAGGCAGAACTCTATTTTCTCACCTTCCTGAACCTATCTTTCACTACTGTTTTCTTTCAGTAAATGTAACTATCATCTACCAAACTGCTTAGGTCCAAATCTCAGGAGCTGCTCTCTTCTGTCACTCCTCACACATCAGCTTTCAGCAAGTCCTTTGGGTTCAATCTCAAAGCATTTCCTGAACTACACTACTTCTCGTGATTTTCACTCCTAACCACCAAGTGCAAGTTTGTATCATCTCTTCTCTGGATTATTGTAGTAGTTTCCTGATCTCTGTTTTAGTCTTACTTCCCAAAGGTCCCATTTGTACCTTTATAAATCAATACATAAATATAAATTTATATAAATATATAAACCCTGCCATAGCACTTCTTTGCTCAAAACCATACAAAGCCTCTTGATTTTACGTTTGAATAAAGTCCAGTCTTACCATGGTCTTCAAGACCCTCATAATCTGGACTGCAGCTAACTCTTTGGCCCCATTCCCTTGACATCTTGCCCTTCCATGCTCAATTTTCTTATCATCTCTCTTTTCCTCACACATGATGAGCTTGTTATTACCCCTGAGCCTTTGCACTTGTGGTTCCCTATGTCTGGAATACATCTTTCCTAGGTCTTTTCCTGGCAAACCAGTTCTCATTATCTAGATGTCAATTTCAGAGTTGTTCTCCCTATTTTGAGTAGGATTACCCTTCTCCACTCCCCAGTCACTGTATCCCAATCCTGTCATCTATTTTCTCCACTGCAGTCATCACTATCTGATTTTTTTTCATCTCAGCTTCTCATTCTACCAAAATATTCACCTATAATTTCAAGAATCCTCATTCCCTATCATATCCCCAATCTGTAGAACAGTGAAAGCACATGGTAAATCCTTAATAAATATTGGATGCATCTAATTTAATGAATGAGATTTGCGAGTTTGCACTAATTTGCTCTGCTAATTAGTGCTAGAAATGATGTGAAAAAAGAAAGCATCAAAAGAAGAGTTCATTCTACAAAAGCCTCTTGCTACCTTTTCAACAATTAGAACCACACACAAAAGTTTGACAGGTACTGTAGACCTGACCTTTTTAAAGTGCACCTACGGCTAGGCTGGAACGTCATACTTCGTTTTGTTTCCACCACATCTGCATGCTTAAATAAAACAACAGCTGGCGACAAGAGTAGCACTTCAAAAACAAAGACAGGAATAGTTCCCTGGACATTTATTTCTCTAACTATTTTTAGAATAGTTGATGATCTATGTTTTTTTCCTACGGAGAACACATTCTTAAAGAGCATTTAATAATTTTTAAAACATGAACATAAATGCTAGCAGTAAAAACAATCATGGATTCTCTTCTAATTTCCATTCTCTCTCTTGAAGGTTTGTATTTCAAACTAATTACTTCATATGCTCAATGAAGTAAGATTGTTTGGTTTTCGCAGTTTAGGTATGTCCCCACCTCCTCCTGCCCCAAAAGAAAGGAAACAGTTCACGTAATTGTTCTGTTACTATAATTAAATAATTTAGTACTCATTTAGAAGAAAGAGACTACTTCTCCATGTAGAGCCTATGAGCAATGGTATATAGTTAAAAGTCAGTACAAGATGCATTATCCCCAAGGATCTGAAACATTCATTTTTGAATAGCTAAGGAACAGGATATTATTGATCACAAACAAGACTGAAGAGGGCATAGTTAGAGTATGACACTTCACTTTTACAACTATAAAAGTTTTGGTTTGGGTAGACAAAATAGAGCACAGAATTGATACTGCTAATGAATGAACACAGCACGGACAATGCAGTTTGTCTTACAGCATTTGATTTCTTCAAAGAAAAATGTTTCAAGTCTTTTTGCCTATGTTTCTATCTCTGTGCCCAGAAAAGTATGACAATAATAGAATAATAAAAAGAATTTTATTATCTGTTAGGAAGATAGTATATTTTCACACACTTTTATGATCTTGAAGTAACCAAACAGATATGAAAAGATTTATAGAACAAAACTTAAGACAAAACGAAACAAAACAAAAAAAGAGAAGAAAAAATGAAGGCAGATGATTGGATTCATTTATTAACATGATTGACTTTTTTTTTTAATGTTCCACATGTAAGTGACACCATGTATTATTTGTCTTTCTCTGTCTGGCTTACTGCACTTAGCATAATGCCCTCCAGCTTTATCCATGTTGTCACAAATGGCAGGTCTTTCACAGTGTTGTCAATTATACCTCAATAAAGCTGAAAAAAAAATGTTTAAAAGATGCAAATAGGCCTTACATTACATTTTAAAGAAAAGCTTTTAGTTAATAAATAATACCCATGCTTGGATATTTGGAAATCTGCCTTTTTATACATACCTGTAAATGTGCAATTTTTACATATGAATCAGAATATGTACACAGAGACATGATCCTCACTAGAATAACGCAGAAGTTGGAAATACAAGTTACCAACTGATATTCACTTCCCAGTCATGTATATACATTAAATAAATAATTCAAATATGACAATAAAAACATACTCATTGAGAGGACACTCAGCCTGTAATCTGGATGTTGAGAGAAGCACAATGAAACTGAGATGTATTTAAGTCTCCAAATTAGATGTCAAGAGTCTGGATACTAAAGCTTTTTTCTCTACTATGAAAAAAGTCTCTTAAGTCCTGACATAGGGATTACAATTTTTGTTTAAATATAAATTTGGACAACTTGCTTTTTAGTTCCTAAATAATACATTTTAGAAAATTGAAAGTGACCCACAGAAAGGGGCTACAGTTAAATTCAGTGACCTGTGAGCCATGTTAACTGGACAGCAAGGGGAAAATCAGAAAGATTTGAAATGTATACCAAGGAACTCAAGGAGCTCCTTGAACTTAAAAATTATATTTTAGACCCATTTAGTGTATCATCTTATATACTTCCTTACAGATAAGTAAATAATAAATTTATAGATAAATGTAAATATCTCTTAAAGACATCAGTTCTATTTAACAAATTCCAAGTTCCAAGAGCCAAGGACTGAGTCTTCACAGTCACATCCTTGATGTGGTACAGCAGCTGGCACATAACAGGGGCCCAATAAGAGCCATGTTGTTGAATGACTGAATTTATGTTTCAAACTCTAGGGAGAATATATGTTCTCTGAATATTTTTTTATCTAGCTACTGACTCCCTCATACTTGGAAGACTTCAGTGGAAGTCTTTATGTTGATCACAGTCATTAGTAATAAACCGTATTGCTAATAGATGCACCATGGCTGGTTCTCTAAGTAGTAGGTTCTAAATGAGGATTCGCTCTGTGGCTCATACATGAGTAATTTGCTGTGTCACCTTGGACAATTCGCTTAAGCTCTGTATGATACAGATTTCCCATCTGTGAAATGAGGGTAACACTGACTATCTCCTGCCTACTTCACAGGAATATTGTGTCCCCACCTGCGATAATGGCTATATACCATTTGGAGCTTACTGGAGAAAAGCACTATTTAATTACAATTATTATTATTTCCTAGAGAGAGTTAACGATGATGGGGGGAAGAAGAGATGTCATCCAAGTTATGTTTAAATGCATCGAGGGTAGGGGGGGAAAAAGGCAAAAATAGACCATAACTAAAATTCTATGCCTAAGTAAAGCCAATTGACTTATTTTTGCTTTGGATTACCAAAAATTAGAACATTTCTTTTAAATAGACAAAAATAAAATGTTAAAATAAAAGTGTAATAATAAAAAATTTTTTGTGTGATTTTTATCTGAACAAGGGATAAAGAATAAAAAAATAGAAAACATTAGCAAGAAAGAAAATTTTAATAGGTTTCTAGTTCACTTTTTACAGACAAGTGCCTCACGGTTTTCTGTTTGTGGCTTATCCACTTTCCTAGATACTATCTAGGTTAAATCTGCACCCCTGGGCAGACTTCTCCCTTGTCTGTATGTTTCTGGGTCAAGTCCCTCTTTCTGTGCCCTCTCCCTCAGGCAGTTTTTATGTCAAGGAATGCAAACCAATTTTAATATTAGCCTAAGGTAAACATAATTAGAAGGGTAAATTTTCTGCCAAAAGTGGGGGAAATTATATAATGCATTTCAAACTCAAATGTAATTTGCATAAAAAACCCATGACTTAAACTTCTCCAAAATATCATCATATCAGAGAAACTCAAGGTTAGATATCATCCATACTTGATTATCACTTGTCCAATGAGGAAAGTATCTTTGAAAATAGTTTTTGAAGTCACTAAGCCTGCATTTTCGTGCAATATATTCAACAAATCTCCTCAAACTCATCAACAAATTGCAACACCACATAGAAATGTATAGAGAACTCTTTAATATTTAGTATCTATAAAATATAATTTAGGTAATTGAAAAATAAGAAAATTAAGGAAATATGAGAAAAAAGGGAAATAAGAATAATAATTATTTAACAGTGGGGTGATTTAATGAATAGGGATAGAAAATTGAGCACCAAGAATATAGGTAGGGGCCATTTGAGGACAGGAATTTGTTGCCTTTTTTCATCATTATTGTCTCCCAGCACACAGGAAAAGCTCTGCAGGTCACTGGAGAATGAAGGGAAGGATAGAATAGGCAAGGAGTAAAGCAAGCCTGAAATTAGTATCAGAAAAAAAAAAAAGAAAGAAAAGTCAGAGGCTGGCAGAAGGAAAAAGGCACATAAGTAATGAAAACCAATTTAATGTAGCTCTTTTAAAAAATTTGATTTTTTGTAGTCCTATAAATGCATTTTCAGATCATTATGATTTTCGTGGTTTTTCTTTTTCCTATTTTTTAGTGTTTTCTAGTCAAACTGATTTATCTGTTTTGATCCTTTCCTTGTATATATATGTGTTCACATACTTGTATGTTTTCAGTCTTTAAGTTTAATTAGGATAGAGGAACTATTTTCTAGTTGGCAACAAAAGGATCACCAACCCAGATGGCAGCTGGATTTTTAAGAGCTCTGACAAACAAGGGTGATTTGAAACTTAACATCCATGCTGAGGTTCCCACCTCTGCCCAATGACCTCTGCCACAGGGTGTTAGACTCAGGACCCAGAGAAGAACAGAATTCCAAAACAGTGAACACTCACTGTGCAACAAGAATGGATAAATCCCCACCACATTTTACAGTGTTTCCATCCCACATTTTCTCCCATTGGTGTTGGTTTTCTCTTGGAAGTAGCTTTTAAACATAAGCCCCACTCATGCCACCAGTCAATCCTAATAGAGTGATAGTACAGTTTTGACATGTTCTCTCTCTTCAGATTTAGGAACCCTCACCTCACTGCTTCTACGAACTTAGTGGCAAAGAGCTTCCTAAAGCAACCTGAAAGGAAAGTCAATACTAAGGAACAATTTTATGTTTACTTTCACAGTTCACAATCCACAGCTAAAGACAAACTTGGGTGCTTCAGAAAGAGTTTGGCCTAGTGCTGTTTAATCGATAGGTTTCTTCTTTTAAAGATGTTTAAGAGGCTTCAGGTGTTTCAGCGACTTGAAGTAGCAAAGCTGGGATCTGTAGCATCTCGTGGTACTACTTCCTGAGAAATAACCCTCATGTGAAGCAGCAGAATCTGGGTTCTATCTCTGGGTGTCTCTTTGGGGGCAGGGAATAAACTGCATAAGCAATTTCTGGAGGAGCGAATGATCTCTACACCAACAAAATTTAAAAACAGCAACCCCAAATAGGCAAATTCTCCTGCATGAGAATTCAGTACAGAACCCTTTGACCTTAGTCCTCCTATACAAATGGATCTGTGATTTTAATGGGGTTTTATGGATAGATATTAGGCACGGAAATGAAACTAACCTACACAGTGAATTGAGGGAATAAGTCATATATTTCTGTGATCTTTGAAGACAAGAAAAGTTTGTCAACAGGCTGATCTTGCCCATCTACGATTATTAATGGCTTTCAAGGTTTCAGAGCTTGGCAGTATATTGTTCCCAAGATTTCATATTATTCTGTCTGTTTATATCTCCCTGTCAGACACACTCCACTTTAAACGAGGAGCCCCTTCCTAAGAGACAGCTGCAAAGGATTCTATTTATGCACACAAGCCTTGAAATAAGACAAATCCTAACCTTTAATTATGAATTACTGCCTAAGTTTCAAGGCGTGTGAAAGGGAGTGGGAAAACAAGGAGAAAATCATATGAGTTTTTTTTTTAAGGTGACAAAATCTTGAGGTTGATTTAACAGGGGTTCTTTGACTTTAAAAGTCACAGGATGAAAACTCTTGTAAAAAAAAGATCGCAGAGGTCACACTGACAAAGATAAACAATCATTCTTAAGTCCTTTGTTTCAGGCCACAGTGAAACTTAATCCCCAAGGTGTTCCTGTCTGTCCGTGCATGCGTCTAGATCTCTAGCCATTTCTCTAGTCCTGGTGCTGGCTTTCAAGCACAGAGCTCCTGACTGCAAGGCATTTGATTTCTGGTAATTAATCAGCTCATCATACATGCTGTGTTTTTCCCTGAGGCCCAGCTCAAGTGAGTGATCCAAATCTGGCTTCAGGAGAAAAAGTATTTATGCTCTGAGTGCACAGAATGAAACACTGATAAACAGTTCTTGGTAAAACATTGCATTCAGATGGTATTATTTTTCTTTTTAAGACATAAGTTGTCTTAAAAAAAAATACACATAGCAAAAAACCAAACCAAAACAAAAGTCAGACAAAAACATGTTGGATGCCCTTTAAACAGAAAACATTTCGTCCTCATAAAGGGAATTATCAAAATTTGCTGGTGTTTGTGAGTTTGGTACCATGCCTTTTAAAGTGTTTCCCTAGAATGTTAATGTTCATTTTTTAAACACCTTTTTGTTCAAATCTTTATCCAAACAGTATTTTATGTCAGAATTTCTTGTTTGGTTTGTCTCTGTAATAACCCAATTACTACTAATTTTATCAGTTGTTGTGAACAATCTGAACATGCATTAGCAATTCTTCATATCTACAGATTTGGCAACTTTCATTCTTTTCAATTACTTACTTGTCTGCTTCAACAGCCATTTGTAAAGTCAGATTTTGTTATTAGAATTGAGAATAGCCTCATATATTCATCTTGCTGGTAATTTTGAGCCCTTTTGTTTTTATAAATAATGTATTCCTCTAATGGGCTACCTTTTTCTGCCAATTATTCTGCTCAAAACTGAAGTAAATCAATCAGCTGTCAAAAATATTTCTGAATCGGCTATACCTGATTTATAGAAGCTACACATGAACATTAAACAGTGGGAAACATAGTATATCAAAACTATAACAAACTTTAATGATTTTGAAGGCAGCATGAATTTCAAGCACTGCCAGTCCCCACAATTTTCTCCAAGTCTGATGATAATTACTCATTGCTATGATGGAATGATCTTAAGAGGTTGTTTCTTTGGGATATCTGATTTATAGTCTTATAAAGATAGGCTTTGTCAAAGGTTTTCAAGATTTTGTTTTCCAGGAGACATTTAGAAATTCTGGAGACACTTGATTGTTGCAACTGAAGAGGGGAGCTATTACTGGCATCTAACACATACAGGTCACAATCCTGAATGCTTCTAAACATTTTACAATACATGTGACATACCCCCAGAACAAAGAATAATGAGGTCTGAAATATCCATAATGCCAAGATTAAGAAACCCTGGGTTATATATATATGTGTATAATATTTAATTTTTATTTTAAATATAAATAAAGGGATACAGAAAGTATACATATCCTAATTCTACAACTTCAAAATATTTCGCAAATTGAATATAACCATGTAAATAATAGCAAGATCAAATGAAACAAGATGATCGACACTTTAGAAGCCCCTTCATGCTCCTTACCAGCTCCAAATGTAACCTCAATCCTGATTTCTAAGAGTACCTACACAGAATCACAGAGTAAGTGTTATATATACATGTTATATAAACTATATATACACACTTCTCTCCTTCCATTTGAATCCTGAGGGCCGCTGAATCCTACAAATTGGAGATGGGACTTTCTCTGACTCAGGGAGAACTGAAGGACTTTGAGTTTATTCTGCATTTATTGAGGGTTGCCATTTATTATTACTTAAGCATTGAAAGGGAAGGTAGTTATTTCCAGTGCATATCTGTTTACACACCGTCACCCTACTTCATTTCATGATTGTTGGGCCCGCTATTGCCAGGCGATGGAAAAACCTGGTCTCTGGGTCAGAGTCAGAAGCTTTCCCATTATGCCTGAGGTAGCCCAGGATTCATAAAAGAAAACAGACAAGGGCTGGTCTATAAAATAAAATGAAGAAGTGTGCTCTGAGCTTTTGTTTGTTTTACTTCAAACGAACTCAACATACAGAAAGAGAGCCCTTGAAGCCACGAGTAAATGATGCAGACTCTTAGCCAAATGCAAACAAGGGCCTTATGTGTCATGTCTTGCACCCATGTGCTGTTTTCAATTTTTCCTGCCTCTTAGTTCTAAGCATACCATACACATAAATGAAATAAACCACATTGGGTTAAGCTTAAGTTAAATATCAAAATCACTACATGCTGACCATGAAAACTCACTCATGCTGAACATTTGTGGGTTATCAGGATCAAAGAAACCCTTGATATTTATCAAAAAATTTGGCCCACCATGGTTTAGCCTTCATTAACCTTGAATGTATTTGAAGAATTCAATGGAGCTAATGCAGACCAAGCCTGAACTGGATTTTTTTAAACTTAGGAAAACACTTATCGTCTTGATGAGATAGGGATCAGTTTTTAAATATTGAGAAAGGGCAGAATAACATAAGGTTCACACATGCTATTTGGTTGACTGAATACAATGAGCTCTCTGCAGGACCGAATTATGCTTTGTACATGAAGAGATACAGGAGCAAATTTGTCTTTTACAGAATGCTTCTATAAAAGGTACTATGGGAAATTATACTGAATCTAGAACACACAATTTTTCTGGTTTAGATCCAGAATTATTTTAAATGAGGACAAGCTCACTCAGTTGTAATCATGGGCTACAGACATAAGAATAAACAGAGAAACTCCTCCAACAGTTTCACTTACAAATCTATTCCCCACAAGAAAATCTGAGTGATGGGATGATTTCTCCTGAATGAGAGACAAGGAAAAGTTTACTTTAAAAAAAGACCTATTTGTTTATGACACCAATGCCTTGCTACATACAAAGTGGTTAGAGAGTCTATTATTTTATTAAGAAAAAAGTTTAACACTGTGATCACTGGTGTGTTTATTGCCTTTTATCATATTAATGTATTTCTTGGTAGTAGGGACATTTCACTCACTGTAACTGTTAGGGAGTAGTCCTGTTGGAGGTGAGGACTGTGGAAGGGTGGGATGGAGAAAAACATATGTATCATTTGAATCAAAATGCTAAAGAGATCACAATGAGATATCACCTCACACCAGTTAGAATGGTCAACATTCAAAAGACAAGAAACAACAAATGCTGGTGAGGACGCAGGGAAAGGGGGAACACTCCTATACTGTTATTGGGAATGTAAATTAGTTCAACAGTTGTGGAAAGCAATATGGAGGTGCCTCAAAAAACTAAAAATAGAAATACCATTTGACCCAGAAATTCCACTCCTGGGAATTTACCCAAAGAAAACAAGATCCCTGATTGGAAAAGACATATGCACTCCTATGTTTATCATAGCACTATTTACAATAGCCAAGATATGGAAGCAACCTAAGTGTCCATAAGTAGATGAATGGACAAAGAAGAGGTGATACATATATACAATGGAATATTATTTAGCCATAAAAAGAAAAGTAACCCTACCATTTGCAAAAACATGGATGGAGCTAGAGGGTATTATGTTCAGTGAAATAAGCCAGATAAAGACAAGTACCAAACGACTTCACTCATTTGTGGAGTATAAAAACAAAGCAAACCTGAAGGAACAAAACAGCAGCAGACTCACAGGCTCTGAGAAAGGATTAATGGTTAACAAAGGGGAGGGATTGGGGAGGAAGGATGGGGAGAAAGAAGGAGATTAAGGGGCACTATAATTCACAATCACAATAAAGGTAGGTCATGGGGAAGGCAGTACAACACAGAGAAGACAAGTAATGACTCAATAGCATCTTATTACGCTGATGGACAGTGCCTGCAATGGGGTGGCACAGGTAAGGGCTTGATAATATGGGTGAATGTTGAAACCACAATGTTGTTCATGTGAAACCTTCATCATAAGATTATATATCAATGATACTTTAATAAAAAAATGCTAAAGAAACTTTTCAGATGATTTCCTGGTTAAGGGAAACATTCTGCATCAGAAAAGGATAGACAGAATGGAGGGAGAAACTCACAATTTCAATCAGAATCTAAAAACTTTCCAGGCAAATATTTAGCATGGTACCTATTATCACATGATTTTAAATATGTCATCTTATTTAGAGATAAAACAAAACGTTTTTTTCTAAGAAAGTATGCTTAGGAAAAAAATCACTTGCTCTTAGAGACTTTGCTTCTTTCCTTAAATGTCCATTATTTACATAACAAAAAATACGGATTTGCTATTTTCCTCTTCAGGCATAGTTTAAGTCAGTGCTGCATTACTTTCAAGGTCAGTTTTCTCTTCTGCAACTCTAAGAAACATTGTTTTGGTAATAGAGTTGCCCATGCATTATAAGTATGCAGTGTTATAATTATTTGAAACTATCACTTAATTTCTGTAATTGTAAAATCAGTGATCAAGTTAACTTTAATGTCATATGAGTTACCTCTGTGTTTTTTCTATTAGCCCAAGGCATTCCTTGCAAACTGAGATCAGGATATCTCAATGTTGTGTCTAGCAAAATGCATTTGAATATGTTTGTGAGTAATTCTTAGGTAAAGTTTGAGACTCACAGCTCTAGAAAAAGCTGATATGTTTAAATCAAATGAAAAACTACCATTTCTCTAAGGAAATGAGAAGTATTAAACAAAATCTATTTGGAAGGCATTCAGAGAGAAACAAATAGCTTTGGTAGGAAATATCTAGATGCAAAATCATTTCAGGAAAAAAACGTTTCTCTTTTATATATTGTCAAGGCTTTAGTTTTAACACGTAAACAGATGTCTGGATTTAAAAAAAAAGTTTTTTTATTTACATAGTTAATCTACCATCTCCACACAATTAAGCTAACCTTGAAGTAAAGAATATCATTATCCATTATCCACTGAGGAAACCCAGGCTCAGAGATGTGACTTAGTCAAGGTCTCACAGACAGCAAACTGTAGAGCTGTCATTTATACTAGGCAATTTGATGGTCCTTTCATAGTTCCTTGTTCATTTTTCCTATTTAAATATTATAGGATATTGAATCTGATTTTTAGTTAAAATTGAAGATGAAAAGGAAAGATGTTAGGTAACCCCTCATTCCGAACTCAGCCTGTACCTCCACTGGCTGATTGGCAGAGGTCCTGGTACTTTAATTTTCTTTCAGTCAGGTTCACCATGGAAGGTTTTAGTTCCAGTTTAGGGGCTGAAGAGCTGAGCTTGAGCCTGAGCCTGAGTGCACTATTGAGGAAGCTCTATTGGGCTACTCCGAGGGGAAGATTCACAGCCCAAGAGTCAACATTCATACAGGGATGACACAGAGGTCATTGCCAGTCGGTACTAGCCAAAGAAATAGCAACACAAGGGAGGTGTGTAAAGTGCAATGGATGCTTCTATCTCCACTCTTGTTCCTCATTCCAGAAGCTCAGTCTCTGTTGGGAGAGGAAGAGCTTGAAGAAGCAGATACACGATTGAAGTTTAAACCAACTTGAACGGAGTTTTGTCAAAAGCATCCTGAGATTTGAGGAATCTCATTACTCTCTTTGAGGGCTGAGTCATCAAAATTTAATGCAGCCTGACTAGTAGCAGTGACTGAGAAGAAGTATTATACCACCTGTGCCTCAAGTAAGTCTTCTGAGTAAACTGTTTATGTGAACTACATATTTCAAATAGAATTTCACCATCATATTCCTTGAACTTATTCTGAGAGTTCATAGTAAGTATAGTGAGGTCTTGTAAGGACCTCCAGATATTTCCTAAGGTCTAGAATACAGGAAATGGAGCTCAAGCGTATATGACTGCATATTCTTAACACAATCGTGTTAAGAATCTTAAGACATGTTTTGACTTTAAAACTGGGACAAATGTTTATGGGCTTAAAAAAAAAATAGACCCTTTTGATCCCAGTCATCTTCTATCACATGCACATAGGCTTGCCAATAATAATACACCTAAGGCTATGGGCATTGGAACAGAGCTTCTCTATGGCACAGTCTTCTTTCTTCTAGTCCAGCAATAAACTCTTAATACCAAGCCAAGGGGTAAATATTATAATACCTTTTGTGCCGTAGAGCTAGTAATCTTTATCTACTAGCAAGGTTAATGTAGAATTCACCACACAGAAGAGTAACTTGGTGTCAATAGCTTTATTAATAACCAGAAGTGAGGGTACCCCAGAATCAGAACCATCCACTTTGAATGCTTCTCACACAATTTGTCTATACTTGAACTACTCCTGCTTGGTTTTGTAGAAGCTTTCTCCAAAAGTGTAGGGTTGTTATTGTAAGAACATAAAAATGGTTGTACAAGAGGTACCACATAAAATGGCAAACATGAAAAGCATACCTTGAATTACACAGGCTTAGAATGAGAACACAGTGCACCTTATCTGTGTATTAGTGTTGCCACTTAATTCAGTTGCAAGCAAGAAAATTCATAACATTCATGTGGGTAGCCAACTCAAATTTTAATACTCTAGGAAAAAGAAAAGAAGAACTCTTCTATAACTGTTTGAAATGTACAGAAAATAGGAATGCTTCATCTAAATCCAGTTGAAGGGCCTTTGATTTACATTGCATGAATACTTTATCCCCACGAATAGCTAAATTGCTGCTTATATGCATTCACAGTATAGAGCAATAGGAAGTAGCATTAGTGGTTCCCGTAGGAAGAACCAGCAGGTCACCTGTCTTTATTGAAAATGACACATTGGAATGTATCTGCAGTTGTCTGAGTTGAGATAGTGAGGCAAATTATTTTACCAGAAACCCTCTCTTTGGGACAATGTTTGCACATGTTACAGCACTGAGGAATTGACAGAACTTCACTATGGTTGGGGACCAGTCTCATCATTCAAAGGATATGTCTGGATGACCATCTGAGACCTCTCATCACTTTATGGGAGACTTATTCTAAAGTGAAACAATGAGACGTTGTTTATTCACCTTACCCTTTACTCAGTTTCCTTTGGTATTTTTCATCTAGAAATCAGTAGACATAATTGTTTCTTGATAAGCTTAGATGGGAGCAAAGTTTTGATCTGCAGGCTTTTGGTAATCTACAGTTTATTATCAAGATGTGAATGCCAGGAAATAGAACACAACTGAGTCATGTACCATCAAAAGACTCAGAATTGTTTGCCTATGAATGGGAGAGAAATAAAGGTGTACTAATGGAGTTTTTGGGGGAGGCTATGATATACTTAAACACTGTGTAATTGTTTAATATTAGGGCATAGAGCTGCTTCATTATTAATGCATTTGGCAAACTCAGCAAGAAGTAGTGATAACATTTGTAGATATTTTGATGTGGCATATCTTTCTGAACATTTTCAGAAACAAGATGAAAAATTTGCTTCATTATCAAATTCACTTGATATTCTGTTTTATTTAGAAATAGTTCCTTCTACCAAGGGATCTACTATCCTAGATTTCAATGGGCACATTCATTTATAAAAGCAGTTATTCAACATAATGATAGAAGATTATATGTGTCATACTTGGCAAAACCAGTTAATCAACTAACCAATCTATTATTTGGTCTCTGACACTCACCAACGTTTATTTGCAGGCTTTTAGAGATGGTTGGTATAACACCACACTCCATGAAGAATCCTAAAAGCAAACATTTCTCATTTGCTTAAAATACCCATCACAAATTAGTTGCAACATCAATGTGTTTTAAATGGTTTTTGAACTCATTTGTATATGAAGTGTTTCTTTTAGAAGTGATGAGATTATAAAGGTTGCAGAGTCCAAAGACCTTTCTACAGCAGAGGTGAAGAGCCCCTCCCCTGCGGGGCTCTTTTCTTTCTTGCTGAGAGCTGGCAAGATTCAGCCAGTTTTCTGTCGCCCACTCTATCTTTTGGGGTTTTGTTATTTACCAAGAAGGAAGGCAGAAGCTTGTGAAGTCTGGCCAGTTTGACCTTTTATTTACCTACTTTTGACAAAATCACACAGACTTCTTTTGTCTTAAGGGTTTTACTGCTAATTCCTCTGGGAAAAATATTGAAGAGATAAAAATAACAAACGTGGGAAAATGATGAAGGTTACAGACATTTACAAAGTTCTTACAGTCTTATTCCCTTGGCAGTGATTCTTGACTCTCTTCAGAAGACAGGAATTGGAAACTTCCCTTTGAATTCTGTCCTGTGATTTTATTTCTAAGAGTGAGGCTAATCCAAATGTCACTTCTCTTCTGAGCCATCTATCAAGTAGGTGATGTGCTCTTTTCTCTCCTTGAGGGCTCCTGGCTCACCATGGGAAAGGCTCGAAGCAGATGCAAATTTTCAGGCTTTTCCCCATTAAACTAGTCTTTATTCACACAGGAGTTACACCTTTCAGACACTTTCTCACAATATGTTACATTGTACTGTCTAGAGTCTTGATTCCTTACCCACAGCAAATAATGCACATTATTTTTTTTCAAACTTCAAGGTATGTTTCCCTGTTTAGTGTTTATATTTCAGTTATAGCCATCTCAGTTTTAATTATTTCACCTTTTCTCATATGTAATTACATCTCTCTTTTTAATTTTTCCTCTTCTTAGAGACTTTCTTGCAGTGTGATGTCTAGGACTACAAATGACTCCATTTTAGCACAAGGTCAGATTCCCCCTTTTTGCAAATATGTATTTTCAGCTAATGAATGCCAGGGACTCCTACAGGCATTGAGGAAACAGCTGTGAAGAAAGCAAAAATGCTTGGCCCTCATGAAGGTTGCATCCTAGTGGGTACAAACAATAAACAAAAAAGTAAAACACACGGTGTGTTAAATGGTGATAAGTTACTATAGAGAAGAGAAGGTAGGGAAGGAGTAGAAATTGCTGGCTTGTAGGGGAGTGTTTATAATTTCAAGTAGAATGGCAAGGAAAATGTCACTGAAGAGATATTTGAAACAGTTTTCTGTGGGTTAGATTAGGGAGAGAATCATGTGGGTATCTAGAAACGAAAACTAAGAGCAGCATCAATTTCAGCTGTCCATTAGATAGACCAAAGAGCCAATGCAAAAGCCCAGAGATGGGAACATGCCTGACATATTTGAGTTAAAGCAAGAGGTTTTAGGTAGAGCAAGTGAGAAGAGAAAAGCTGAGTAAGTCAGAAGAATCAGAGAAATACTTTTCCACCTCTATGGTTACTAATGTTCCTGACATGCCCAGTGTTTTGTATGACATTTTGACAATAGCAGATTTAATGCAATGTCTTTAAAGATATCTCCAAAGATACTGGTCCAGAGATTCTTGTTATTCAGTCTTTGGTTATCAAAAGTGATACATTTGGTTGAACCTTTCCAAAAAGTTATAAAAATGCTTAGATTTGTCCAATTTTTGGATCTCTTGGCAATCTATACCAGAAAACATAACAACATATAAAACAAACATAACACAACACAAAACAAAAAACACAATCCAAAAACACTGGCAAATCAGCTAACTAATGGACCCTTTGTGGCTAAGTAGCTGAGTACCAGTGAGATCCAGGGAGCTTAAAATACATGCCAGGAACAGTTGGGCCCGAGGATAACTCATTTTGCTAGCACATTCTCATGGTTATTAAACATAACACTTTAGATCACAGTCAACTTAGGAACTTAAAGCAATCAGAAAATAAAATTCAAATTTTATTGGCTTAAATAATAAAAGGGAATTTATTAGTTCACATATAACCAAAAGGACTGGATAACTCAAGTTTCAGGGGGTAGCTTAATACAGCAATTTAATAAAAAGCATCAAGGATTGTTTTTGCTGTAATTTCTTTTTTTTGTTTTTTCATGTGAATACTCTGGTGTCTATAGAATTGTTTTCATACTAAGGTTAACTGGCCTCAAGAAAGAAATTTGTCTGCTGGAAGCTCCAAGACATTCACATGATGTCATCTAGTGTGAGAGAACCAATGTCTTTGTCCCAGAATTCTCAGCAAACACCAAAGTTTCAATCAAATTGGTAGGATTCATTCATCTACCACTCTTTGAACAAATCATTTTAGCCAGAGGGACACCATGTGATGGAAGCTAGGAAATAATATCAGTGTTCCTTAACCTTGTAAGCCAAGAGTGAGGTACAGAACTCATTTTTCCCAAATCACATTGAAGGAATCTTACCCCAAGAAGGAAGAAGATGCCTGGCAGTAAGAAATAAAAACATCCCCATAGTGGTACAACACAAATAAATAGTCTGTGTTCTTAGAGATTTGTACTGTTTGGTATACAATAGGTGTTAATGTTGCTTGACTTAATGAATACATGTTCACTGAATGAATAACCATTTCTGATTAAGAATATGAACGAAAAAACCTGTAATAATCCTCACCTTTGTATATTTTGTAGGAAACTTTATAGTCTAAAATCCATGTTGAAACCTGTATCTATCAGCTCAGCTATACTATTTTGAAGGAATCATCTTCCATGTATTTTTACTGAGATATACATACAACTTTCTTAGTACTAAATGTCATCTGGGTGAAATCAGGACTTTGAGTATTCTTCATAAGTACTACAGGATTCTTGCATAAGGGTGGACACTAAGTGGGAGCTCAATATATAAAGCTAAAGTGTTCAGGGAGCTTAAATATATTCCAGGAACACTTGGGACCGAGGGCAACTCATTTTGGTGGCACTTTGTGGGGGAATCCTTAATCCAGATTGGAATTAGAAAAGGCACTATCACTAAACAGACTCCTGAAAATGCACATCCTCACCAAGGAGGATGGGGGCACATTAGCCCTCCTTACTAGCTTTTTTTCATAAATAGCATGCCATAAAACAGTTTATCAGGTCAATTGCTTGTTATTTTACACAAATTGGAAGGGCACAGAAAATCAGATTAACAGGGTTTAAATAATAAATTTATTGGTTCACATAGACACTTAACAGAGTGTACATAATGGTCACAAGTTCTGGGTAAAGATGACAAAGAGATAAAGGAGAATTTACACATGGGTACCAAAAATTATGCTGCGAGCCCTCAAGCTTCCTCATGCAGGTGAGATTGTTACTCTTCTATCTATTGTGTGCTGAGAATAGCTGTGAATAAAGTCATAAAGAAAAACTAACTGTTTTCAAATGCAATGGCTTCAAGGAAAAACACCAAAAATACCAGCAATGATGGGGGGGGGGATTTTAGCTATTTTCATTTGTTCTCTTTTTTTTGTATTTTCTTTTGTAATATAGTATTAGTTTATGTTAAAACAAATTTGCATTTAAGAAATATGGTAACATTGAACTTTCTACTCAACTTGAATTGCCAGAATAATCTTGAAAAATTTGAACTTAAGAGTTTGTTTTTATCTGCGTCTATGTTGAGTTAGTGATGTTTTCTGAGGAATTACACGGCATAAAACTGAATGAAAAATGATGTCGTACGCTGAGCAGAAACAATTCTCAGGAACTGTCAGATGCATATTCAATGTGGAGACAACACACACACACACACACACACACACACACACACACACACACATACACACACACACACCCCATAAGCACCAAACACATCACAAACATAAAAAACAAAAAATTCACAAAGAAACTAATTATATCAATATATAATTCCTATTATAAAGAAAGAATTTCAGAGCAAATTGAGTCACTTAGATAAAATACAGCATATTAAAAACATTAATATACTTTTAGTCTTTAGAACTTTCATCAGAAGAAAAGGTTAGCCTATGTGTGCGTGTGCGTGTGTGTGTGTACACACTATTAGGTCATTTATGCATTATCCAAAGCATATTTAACAACATGCTGAAAGATTGAGAGCTAATTACATTTCCTAGAGTACATTTGATCTCATTCCATGCATTTTCACTCCCCAATATTTTGAAGGAAGTTTAAAGACAAAGAATGTGAAAAGATGCTCCTTGTGTGTGCAGTTGTCAAAGGAATCCTGCGATTTAGTAGGATCTAGGACATTTTGCAGTAAATGATCCAAAAAGGAGAAAACCAGATTAGTCTGATCTCTCTGTGCTAAACCTGATCAAATAAAGCTGCATAACCAACCCAAAATGGTTAGCAAGGGAGATGGGTAACAGGGTGGAAAGTCAAAAAAGAAAAAAGGATTCACACAAGAAAAAATATGACAATGTGACGTTTTGTCTTTGAAAGTTGGGCTCCTGCCACCAAGGAGACTGCTTTTGAGTAGAGTCTAACCCAGAGCATTGTGCTCCGTAAAAACCCTTTTCAGCCCTTTAGCATTTTATACATTTTGTCTATGAACAAAGAGAGAATAGAATACTTTTAATACATACTTTTACAATATGTAAGAATTATTTTTACTTCTTTACATTTTGGAATCGATATACCAGAGAAAAAAGTGATTAAAAAAGAAAAAAAAAAGCTAAATCAGATCATGATTCGGTTCAAACCTATTTTTCCTTTTGTCTTCTGCATTCATAGATGTACAATAACTCTATTTTTAATCTTCAGGAATTTTGGTCCATAGTGTATTACACTTGTAATTGCTCTAGTTTCTCTTAAGTGTACATAAATCTTTCTCTTTCTCAACTGAAAACAATGAAATGTATTGATATTTATAAATGCTCAGCATTCAGCCATAGGATCACAACACCGGTTATGAGAGATGCGACACCCGCAGGGGTAGTTATGTACCCCAGGCTTTCTTCTGGTCATGAGCACCAACTCCCAGGATCCACCACGGCTCTTTGGGGGCTAGCTAGCACCGTCAGTAAATGAGAATCTCGGAGCACACACAGAGGAAATGGGTGCCAGTCCGTGTCAGACTTAGCTTGATTCTTACTCTGAAGGAAATGTGGAAAACACAACTACAGATTTTATTTTGAGAAAATTTTCCTTTTTGTTTTGCTTCTTTGAGTTGAGTCCCTGGAACCTGGGTGACTTAACTGCCCTGGAACTACAGTAGACTATGAATGCTTTCTGCCACCGAATAATATGGAAGAAATCAGGTCTGAATTTGGGTTTTACAAGACGTAAATCTGGTCTGGGATGTAAAGTCAGGGACACCATTCTGTCTCATATGTGTGGAATGGTTTAGAAGCTCTGCCGTCCTATTGTCCTGCTCCTGGGTTGTCATGGGTATCATGCCACCAGGGTTGCTAGAGTGACACAGAGGCAAAGATGTACTAAAATGATAATATTCGTGTCTTTCTTTGGTTTGGTTTGTTTTCAGCCTGGTTAAAAGTATGAAACAAACAACAAACAAGATAGGCAGATACATCTGCTGGGAACAGAGTCCCAAATCAATATTCAGTGCTTGCAACTGCCCTCTCTGTTCAATTCTCAGCTTTGTGTCTCTCCTTTGCATGGTTATAGCTTTATTTAGTTAGTTGTTTACAGCTACTTTATCTTCAGGTTTTTCTTATTCAAGATGAATTGCATTTAAATGTACTCAGCTAATCACTAAATGTACTTTATGGACGAGAAAGCCCAGGCAGGCACTTCTGAGGCACTGACAGCAAAACAATCCAATCATTTATTTAAATGAATTAACCTAAATGTTTTATGCATAAAAAGTTCAATAAGTTATAAATCTCAGAAGTGAGCCTGCGTTTATCAGAATTTTAAAAGGCTTTTATCCTCTGCAAAATATTTCTGTCTAAACCATGGTCATGACATTTCACTTAAAATAAAAGGAAGGCTCTGAAAAATCCCCACAATTTCCCTATGTGTAATCAGGAATCCTGATTAAAGCAAGTTCGGTTTTCCATTACGGGTAATACAGTGATAAGATAAAGCTTCAATTTCAAGGTTGAAATAATACTGCTTAATTCTACTGTATGTTTTCACCTTGAATATTTTGTTTTTAACTGGAATAGTTACGTTCCAAATAATTAAGATGCCGCAACTCTCTTTGAAGCCCCAAGAATCTAATCACGTACGAAAAAGGTTTTATTCCCACAGGTTAACTGCTGGCAATTGCAGATGTTTCTGAGCAGCCCTGCATTCCAGAGTTCTGCCACACCTCCTGACTAAAGATAGGATGAACTTTGCTACTTGGTGTCACCCACAATTTCCTAAAAGAAAACTGATTCACCTTTAACTTCACCTAAATTTCAGCCCCTTTCACCAAGGCAGTATGTAATAAAATAATTTCTATTGATTTTTCCATAGAAAGGCAAAAACTTTCTAAACATCAAGCTCCAATTTCTTTGCAAAAAAACAATCAGGATTTGTAGCCATTCCCCACCGGTTAGCCTAGCTAATTCTCCATTTATACCTTTCTTTCAAATCCTTCAACAGACAAGCTGCAAAGCAAAAGCCCATGGGCAATCTCCCCTCTCACATTCTGCAGTCTCCTTTATTTTTTTTTCTTCAACCAGAGGAGGTTTCTTTTATTTATCTGGGGCAGAAAGTCAGCATTTTAATCTCCTTGCATTTATACCATAGAAGTATTTTCATCAGTGACAAATGGATAGTATCAATTAACAACCAACGGGAACGGAGAATGAATAAAAAACAGTTTTACAGTTGACACCTGAGGTGACTTGAGAGCAAGATAGCAGTCAAATTTAACAAAACATATGACCACTCTTCATACATTCTCATACACAGAAATAACTGAGGGACACTTTGAAGTAGAACTTGAGGATCGTCTAACATCACACAGGAGGGAATTGCTAACAGATTGTGAAATATATCTTATATCAAAATAGGTATTACTCATAACGTATACAGTATATGTATAGCCATGCTGTTGCTAGGCAGCTGTGTCTGGGAGGCCTCTCCCTGTGCACCAGGTGAAACCTCAGCCTAGACAGGGCAGGGTTCTTGACTCTGAACGAGAAAGAATTCTCAGCAGGTCGAAAGAGTGCAGGTAAGGAAGGAATCCATTAGAGTGGGAGTAGAAATGAATGGCAGCAGCCTTGCAGGCAGCTAGAGAATGAAAATGCAGAGGTGCAGAGGGAAAGTTTGCTGAACAGTTTCTTGGTATACGGCAGATTCCCTTGCCATCTGTTAAATCCAGGGTCACATGGTGTCCCGTGTCCGCTTGGATCTGCACTGCGTGGGGAGAATATCTCCTACCATCCCGGGATTTGGGGGAGCCATGGAGCCCAGGATGGAGCGAGATTAGGTTCTGAGAACTTCCCAAAGAAAGGAGATTTTCAGACAGTCTCCTGCAGCTGCGGTCCGTCCGGGTCACCAGGCAGCGTGAATTCCCGGGCCCAAATATGAGCTCTCAGCAGCCCCTCCCTACTTATTGATGCCGGGGTTCTTGTTCAGGAAGCCGAAGAATGAGTTTAGCAAACACCCAGAGTAGGAGAGCAAGGTACAGGCTTTTATTTAGAAATAAAGTGGAAGGACAGAGCTCCCGGCTCACGCCAGGAGGGGACAAGAGGAGCCCGGGGTGGTGCGTTGTCTAGGGGGTTTTATAGGCAAATGAGGATTTTTTGAGAACATGAAAAGAAAGGATTAGGGGTGTGGACTTGTACCACCTGCCCTGCCCTCAAGGTGGGCTGGGTTGTTCTCTGCTTGCTAGGGCTGTTTACAGTGAAGTCACGGGTTATGCTGAGATACCCTTCTTTATTTGTGAAACACTCAAGCATTCTAGGCCAAGTTGCTTCTGGCCTTTTGACCTTTAGCTGACCTCATTGAAGATGTCTATATTCTTAGTCTGGTATCTTGATCCTAGAGAATTAGTGTGACCTTGACTTTGCATAATGCTTTCACAGAGTTTCAAAAGGGACTTCTTTGGCCATTGTTATATTGCTTTGACTGTAAATATCACGCCCTGCTTTTTCCGGAGGCCCTCACCCTACTCTGACTACACCCACAGTCCCTGTCTTATTATCAGGGGTAAAATGGAGACTTGGAAATAGAACGAAATAGCAAAGGACAAAATGTGGTAAGTTGAACAGTGAGAAAGCTTTATTTAAAGGTATGCTCTTAAAGAGAGAAAAAATGTGGGTGTCCTCAGAGAAGAGGCATGCTGAAAGACTGGGATTTTTGTCTTTTAAGCATTTTCAAAGGGCCAAGGGGTATAGACTTGTAAAGTGGTCTCAAAATGCTTATCTCCAGTAAGAGACATTAGGTCTCTTCTATTATCAGTACTTCAGGTAATTCTGTAAAATTAACACAAGAAATTGGTCAGTTCCTCTCTAGTATAGCAGCTTCCCTCTGGGAACATATCAGTTAAGATCTCCCACCCTGCTCCCAGCGTGGGTTGAATTATTGTCTGTTTGCTAAAAGAATATGTTAGGAATCTCATCTCCTAACTTCCTGGATTTTAAAAATGGAATCTTAGCTTTAAGATGGAATCCTTCCTGTTCCTTCTATACTGTTTAGATAACTCTTGCATGGTGTGGAGGAGGAAAAATAATTTTTCTTCTACTTTTGTAGGTTCTTGACTAAGATACTCTTTAATGAAAAGACAGATTAACAGGAGAAAAATTAAACAAAAGATTGGTAATATGTTATCTCCCATATCCCAAAAATACCTAAGAAAACTGAGTAACTCTCCAAAATGTCCCAAGCCACAACCTTAAATCCCATCTCCAGCTAAAGACAAAAGATGTTGGGGATAGGGAGACAGTTGTGGGAGTTACCCAGGAAAAGCATAGTAACTAAGGGTAACTAAGGGTAAGATTGTTGTGCAGATTTAGGTCAAGATCTTCTCCACTGATGAGAATTTCTAGAGATTTAGTCATTCTCCTCTTCCTGGTACAGAGGAGGGTGACACCCTTACAAATGGAGATCTCCCTTGTAAATGTAAATGTTCCTTACAAAGGAGAACTCCTACTCAGTTTTTAGAGCTTCTCCTGTACCTGCTGTTTCTTATGAACAATCATCCTAAAATAATGACAAAGAGGCATATTTTGGTGTGACAAATTCTGCTTCCCTTCAGTGGGCCTATATACATGAGCTATTGCAACAAATACATTACAAAATACTAGCAATAATTTGTTGACCTGAAAAACACTGAAGAGCTCAAAAGTGAAATAGTGTGTTTTAATGATAGCCACTTATAATAGCCCTTTGATAGGTCATTATAGTGACAAGCAAAATAAAAAGAATAGAAAAAAAGACAGTCAAGTCAAATTAAAAGCATTGACTTGATAGAAATAAGATGTAGGACTTCTAAACACCTGAACAATTATTAAATTTCCCAGAATTGCAATGCTTTTATTGGTTAGCTTTGATTATATAGACTCTAAAGTAGCAGCCAAAAGAAGAACTATAAGCTTGTCATGAAATTTCAATCTCTTGTTGGAACAAAAGGATCTTCTGTTTTACTGTTAACAGAATAGATGAATATGTAATGCATTGGTTGAAGGCATATATGTGTTGATTGAATGCATGAGTGACTGAATGAATGAATTAGATATGTAGGGGAGGAAAAAAGTGTTTTTCTACTCTTCTAGGTTCTTTTGGTTGGTCTATTAATTAAATTCATATAAGACAGATTAATAGGGGAAAAAAACACTAATTTTCTTATGTATGGAAGCCCTACAAAGATATGGTAGGTTCAAAGACAGTCGGGCAATTGGAACTGTAGGGGCCAAAGACAGGCCACCTCAGATTTGCCATTGTGACGTGCTAGCTGAAAATGATCAAGGCCCAAAAGACTCAGAAAGAAACTTTGAACTTCGTCTGCATAAAAAGGATTCAGACAGGGGAACTGCTCCGGGAGGAGTGATATCACCATAGATAACTTCATAATAATGTGAGCTAGGTGTTGTAGACTGGGAGGAATGTGCCTAAGTCTGTTAAAATTCCTCTCTATGTCCTATTGTTTCTGTGTGGCCCATCCAGCATGTTTACCAAACATTTACTCTTCCATATTCCTCTGACTTGCTTCCCTCTTTTTCTGAAACCTCAAAACCCCATCCTTTCTCCTATTTCCAAGAAGACCTATACACCTTATTGTCTGTGATTGTCTTTGGAACCCGTGTTTATGGATTCCTCTTACATATACAATTAGACTTTGTTTTTTTTCTCCTGTTAACTTGCCTCATGTCAATTTGATTGTTACACCAACTAGAATAACCTTGAGGGTAGAGGAAGATTCTTCTTTTCCAAAGACTGCTTCTGTGTCATCCTCAGCTAAGCAGAAATGGATAGGCATCTGTGGCTTCAAAGGGAAGGAAGACATTTCACAAGGAGAGGCAAAGAGCAAATGTTTGGTAAACAAATGTTTGGCATGCCATGTAAGACAAGGGACACAGACAGGAATTTGAACCAAGAGGCCCTGCAGAGCTCTCCCCAGCTCACCACATCTAACCCATAAATACTCTTTGTAGTTATCTATGCTGATTGTTCTCTTCTTGGACTAGACCCTCTCTCTAAATTATAGAAGCAGTTTAGGAGGAGGAAAAAAGCTCTTCCTGAGTCTTTTGAGCCTTGATTGTCTT
>JAVSCE010021674.1:0-25441 GCA_032199065.1 Smutsia gigantea | reverse complement strand
GTGTGAGCTACAAACCTAGGAAGGAGACCACAGAACAGACCTAAGTAATGTGCAGTCTCCTTGATGGGTTCATGAATCCACACAGGGCTGTGTGTACTGGAGCACAGCTTCCTTTGGCAAGGTACTCCACTTAAAAGAGAAAAACAGAAGGGTTCTACTAAATACAGTACACCCAGGCACCTCTGGGGAAGACAATTCAGGATACAGAGAGCACCAATACCACAGAGGTGAATTGGAAAGCCATTACAAGCTTAGCTCGGCTAAAGAAACAAGGCCATCCGGTTTAGAGAATAATTACTAAACAAAGAGAGTTACTTTCAAAAGGAGAAGAGTGTGGACAAAATTTACCCTAATTCTCAATTATCCATGCTGAAGATACAGGTTGCTCTCTGGTTTCAGCAACAATACAAACAGTAGGTATCCTTGAAGAGAAATTTAGCCTCCTGATGAGTACTTGGTCCGTTCAATCCCATTTTAGTGGAAATATCACAAAGGATTTGCTCATCTACTTAATAAAAAAGCATCCTATGGGAAATAAAACCCATCACAAAGCCAAAACTAACTGCCCCAACAATGTTCAAATCCTATCTGTCCATCCTGTAACAGCCTTCACAAAGACATAGAGGCTGTAAGAGGAACAGTCTGCAAAGTCTCTCTCTACCTGAGAATTTGACCTTTCCAGGGACGTGGCATGACATGAGTGGCAGACACCAAAACTATACTTTTAGATATACTTTTTCAATTTCTTACACATAAATGAAAAAATGCCATAAACAAAATTTAAAGGTCAAATAAGACCTAGGAAGAATTACAACACATACAACAGAAAAAGTATAAGAAAGATGGAGGAATACGAAGGCAAGGTGGAACCTCCTCCTGAAAACACATAGAGGACAACACAGCAAATCCAACAAGACCTGAAAATAACCTGAGGACTGCAGAACAGAACCCCTGCACCTGAGGGAGGAGAGGGGACCACACAGAGACAGGTGAGGCGACAACACCGAGATGGAGCAGGACCCAAGCCCTTGCCCAACACAAGCCTAAAGAAACAGAAATGGAGAGGGGAGGGGGTAGAAGCCCAGGAGCGCTGCACACCTGGCCCTGGAGATCTGTTCTGGAAGCACAAGCCCACATTACATTGAGTTCTGGTGATAATCAGAGCTGGACACCAGGTGCAGGCAGAACCCTCTGGGAGGCTGAGACTCCCCCCAGTGTGGAGGGCAGGCGTGCTCCTCCAGTCGAGACCCAAAGCAGAGGCGGCAGTCTGAAAGACTTGCCAGCAGTGGGAGGGATACCAAAGGGGACACGGGTTGGATGGAACTTTCTCCTGAGGAGAAGGGCAGGTGGAGGATACCTCCCCAGCCCTTCCTTGGCCCAACAATCGGCAACTCCTGGAAGCTCCAGATGCTCCATCCCCTTGCTGGCAACAAAGCCCCAAGGAACCTCCCTGTGCACACACTGCCAGGAACCAACCCACTTGGCCCAGGAGCATCAGACTTTGCTGCCTGGCAGACTGAGTGAGACTCTCCCAGCTTCCTTGGCTCCATTTTAGCCCAAATGGGGAGGTGCCTGCAGAAGCCAGTCCCAAGTGCTCCTTCTTCCCGGCAGGTGTTCAAACCCAGAGCTGCAAGTCCAGCCTGAGCAGAGCCGCACACTGGTCCACCCACTCCATTAACTCTGCAGCCCCACTACTGCTACAAACTAGGCAGAGGATGACCCACCCATAAAGAGCTCAACAGATTCCTGAGCTGATCACAAAGGCAGCAGCTCAGGCAAACTGCCCACCCAGACTTAGACCACTACAGAAGCCAGACAGAAAGGCACCCCACGCATGGCACACCAACAGCTGAGGCCCCCAAAAATAGAACCAGGCATTAGAGAGTAAAGAATCTTGAGCTCCTGGGCACCACAGCACACCTTCTTCATAAAGCTATTATTCTTTAGACCAGAAAGCATAGCAGAGACATCTAATACAAAAGAAGAAACAGAATCCCTGACAAAATGAGCAGGCAGAGGAATTTGATTCAATCAAAACTACAAGACAGAACCCGGGAAAGGGGCTAAATGAAACAGAGATCACCAGTCTTCTTGATAAAGATTTCAAAATAAGTGTCATAAACATGCTCATGGATTTACAGGAACGTATTCAAGATCTCAAGGAAGACTTCAACAAAGAGAAAGAAAACCTGAAAAGCAGCCACTCAGAGCTGAAGAATATAGTATCTGAAATGAAACATACAATGGAGGGATTTAAATGTAGATTAGACCATGTGGAGCAGATGGTAAATGAAATAGAAATTAGAGAACAGGAAAACAAAGCTGAGGAACAGAGAGAAAAAAGATCTCTAGGAAAAAAATAATGGTAAGAGCTATATAACCAATCCAAACAAAACAGTATTTGCATAATAGAGGTACAAGAAGGAGAAGAGAAAGACAAAGGGATAGAAAGTCTTTTTAAGGAAATAATTGTTGAAAACTTCTCCAATCTGTGGAAGGAAATAGACACTCAGGTCATGGAAGCACAGAGGTCCCTTAAAAAAGGAACCCCAGCAAGAAAACACCAAGATATACAATAACTAAAATGGCAAAGATCAAGGATAAGGATAGAGCATTGAAAGGAGCCAGAGAGACAAAAGATTACTTATAAAGGAAATCCCATCAAGCTATCAGCAGACTTCTCAACAGAAACTCTTCAGGCCAGAAAGGAGTGGCATGATATATTTAATGCACTGAAACAGAAGGCCCTCCAACCAAGAATTCTCTATCCAGGAAGAGTTTATCATTTAACTTTGAAGCAGGGATTGAACAATTTCCAGACAAACAAAAGTTGAAGAAATTTGCCACCACTAAGCCAGTCCTACATGATGTTTTTTTTAATTAAGGTATTACTGATATACACTCTTATGAGAGTTTCACATGAAAAAACAATGTGGTTCCTACATTCACCCATATTATCAAGTTCCCACCCATACCCCAATGCAGTCACTGTCCATCAGTGTAGTAAGATGCCACAGATTCACTATTTGCCTTCCCTGTGCTACACTGTTTTCCCCGTGATGCCCCACACTATGTGTACTAAACAAAATACCCCTCAATCCCCTTCTCCCTCCCTCCTCACCCGCCCTCCCACACCCCTCCCCTTTAGTAACCACTAGTTCCTTCTTGGAGTCTCTCAGTCTGCTGCTATTTTGTTCCTTCAGTTTTCCTTCGTTGTTATACTCCACAAATAAGGGAAATCATTTGGCACTTCTCTTTCTCCACCTGGCTTATTTCACTGAGCATAATATCTTCCAGCTCCATCCATGTTGTTGCAAATGGTAGGATTTGTATCTTTCTTATGGCTGAATGGTATTCTATTGGGTATATGTACCACTTCTTCTTTATCCATTCATCTCCTGATGGACACTTAAGTTGCTTCCATATCTTGACTATTGCAAAAAGTGAGGCGATAACATAGCGGTGCATATGTCTTTTTGAATCTGAGAAGTTGTATTCTTTGGGTAAACTCCAAGGAGTGGGATTCCCGGGTCAAATGGTATTTCTATTTTTAGTTTTTTTGAGGAACCTCCATATTGCTTTCCACAATGGTTGAACTAGCTTACATTCCCACCAGCAGTGTAGGAGGGTTCCCCTTTCTCTGCATCCTCACCAGCATTTGTTGTTCTTAGTCTTTTCAATGCTGGCCATCCTTTACTGGTGTGAGGTGATATCTCATTGTGGTTTTAATTTGCATTTCCCTGATGATTAGTGATGTGGGGCATCTTATCATATGTCCGTTGGCCATCTGAATTTCTTCTTTGGAGAACTGTCTCTTCATACCCTCTGCCCATTTTTAATCAGGTTATTTGCTTTTTGGGTGTTGAGGAGTCTAAGTTCTTTATATATTTCGGATGTTAACCCTTTGTCAGATATGTCATTTACAAATATATTCTCTCATACTGTAGGGTGCCTTTTTGTTCTGTTGATGGTGTCCTTTGCCGTACAGAAACTTTTTAGTTTGATGTATCCCATGAGTTCATTTTTTATTTTGTTTCCCTTGCTTGAGGAGATGCGTTCAGGAAGAAGTTGCTCGTGCTTATACTCAGGAGATGTTTGCCTATGTTGTCTTCTAAGAGTTTTATGGTTTCATGACTTACATTCAGGTTCTTGATCCATTTCGAGTTTACTTTTGTGCATGGGGTTAAACAATAATCCAGTTTCATTCTCTTGCATATAGCTGTCCAGTTTTGCCAACACCAGCTGTTGAAGAGGCTGTTATTTCCCCATTGTATGTCCATGGCTCCTTTATCATATATTAATTGACCATATATGCTTGGGTTTATATCAGGGCTCTCTAGTCTGTTTCATTGGTCTATGGGTCTGTTCTTGTGCCAGTACCAAATTGTCTTGAGTACTGTGGCTTTGTAGTAGAGCTTGAAGTTGGGGAGCATAATCCCCCCAGCTTTATTCTTCCCTCTCAGGATTGCTTTGGCTATTCGGGGTCTTTTGTGGTTCCACATGAATTTTAGAAAAATTTTCTCTAGTTCGTTGAAGAATGCTGCTGATATTTTGATAGGAATTGTATTGAATCTGTAGATTGCTTCTAGGCAGGATGGCCATTTTGAAAATATTAATTCTTCCTATCCATGAGCACTGAATGCAATTCCATTTATTGGTATCTTCTTTAATTTCTCTAATGAGTGTCTTGTAGATTTCAGAGTATAGGTCTTTCACTTCCTTGGTTAGATTTATTCCTAGGTATTTTATTCTTTTTGATGCAACTGTGAATGGAATTGTTTTCCTGGTTTCTCTCTCTGTTCGTTCATTGTTAGTGTACAGGAATGCCACAGATTTCTGCATATTAATTTTGTATCCCGCAGCTTTGCTGAATTCAGATATTAGATCTGGTAGTTTTGGAGTGGATTCTTTAGGGTTTTTATGTACACTATCATGTCATCTCTGCAAAAAAAAGACAGTTTAACTTCTTCCTTGACAATCTGGATGCCTTTTATTTCTTTGTGTTGTCTGATTGCCATGGCTAGGACCTCCAGTACAATGTTGAAAAGAAGTGGGGATAGTGGGCATCCTTGCCTTGTTCCTGATCTTAAAGGAAAACCTTTCAGGTTCTCACTGTTAAGTATAATGTTGGCTGTGGGTTTGTCATATATGGACTTTATTATGTGGAGGTACTTGTCCTTTATACACATTTTGCTGAGAGTTTTTATCATGAATAGATGTTGAATTTTGTCAAATGCTTTTTCAGCATCTATGGAGATGATCATGTGGTTTTTGTCATTCTTTTTGTTGATGTGGTGGATGATGTTGATGGATTTTTGAATGTTGTACCATCCTTGCATCCCTGGAATAAATCCTACTTGATCATGATGAGTGATGTTTTGATGTATTTTTTAGTTTGGTTTGCTAATATTTTGTTGAATATTTATACATCTATGTTCATCAGGGATATTGGTGTGTAATTTTCTTTTTTTGTGGTGTCTTTGCCTAACTTTGGTATTAGAGTGATGCTGGCCTCATAGAATGAGTTTGGAAGTATTCCCTCTTCTTCTACTCTTTGGAAAACTTTAAGGAGGATGAGTATTAAGTCTATACTAAATGTTTGATGAAATTCAGCAGTGAAGCCATCTGGTCCAGTGGTTTTGTCCTTAGGTAGGTTTTTGATTACCTGTTCAATTTCGTTGCTGGTAATTGGTTTGTTTAGATTTTCCGTTTCTTTCTGGGTCAGCTTTTGAAGGTTGTATTTTTCTAGAAAGTTGTCCATTTCTTCTGGGTTATCCAGTTTGTTAGCATATAGTTTTTCATAGTATTTTCTAATAATTCTTTGTATTTCTGTGGTGTCCGTAGTGATTTTTCCTTTCTCATTTCTGATTGTGTTTATGTGAGTAGACTCTCTTTTTTTCTTGATAAGTCTGGCTAGGGTTTATCTATTTTGTTTTTTTTCTCAATGAACCAGCTCCTACTTTCATTGATTCTTTCTATTGTTTCATTCTTCTCGATTTTATTTATTTATTCTCTAATCTTTATTATGTCCCTCCTTCTACTAACTTTGGGCCTCATTTGTTCTTCTTTTTCTAGTTTCTTTAATTTTGTGTTTAGACTGCTCATATGGGATTGTTCTTCTTTCCTGAGGTAGGCCTGTACTGCAATATACTTTCCTCTTAACACAGCCTTCACTGCATCCCACAGATTTTGCGTTGTTGAATTATTGTTGTCATTTGTCTCCATATATTGCTTGATCTGTTTCTATTTGGCCACTGATCCATTGGTTATTTAGGAGCATGTTGTGAAGCCTCCATGTGTTTGTGGGAGTTTTCACTTTCTTTGTGTAATTTATTTCTAGTTTCGTATCTATGTGGTCTGAGAAACTGGTTGGTATAATTTCAATATTTTTGAATTTACTGAGGCTCTTTTTGTGGCCTAGTATATAATCTATTCTTGAAAATGTTCCATGTGCATGTGAGAAGAATGTGTATTCTGCTGCTTTTGGGTGTAGATGTTCTGTAGATATCTGTTAGGCCCATTTGTTCTATTGTGTTGTTCAGTGCCTCTGTCTCCTTACTTATTTTCTGTCTGGTTGATCTGTCCTTCAGAGTGTGTGGAGTGTTGAAGTCTCCTAGAATGAATGCATTGCATTTTATTTCTCCTTTTAATTCTGTTAGTATTTGTTTCACATATGTAGGTGCTCCTGTGTTGGATGCATAGATATTTATAATGGTTACATCTTCTTGTTGGATTGACACTTTTATCATTATGTAATGTCCTTCTTTGTCTCTTGTGATGTTCTTTGTTTTGAAGTCTATTTTGTCTGATACAAGTACTGCAATTCCTGCTTTTTTCTCCCTATTAGTTGCATGATATATCCTTTTCCATCCCTTCACTTTTAGTCTGTGTATGTCTTTTGGTTTAAAGTGAGTGTCTTGTAGGCAGCATATAGATGGGTCTTGTTTTTTTATCCATTCAGTGACTCTGTGTCTTTTGATTGGTGCATTCAGTCCATTTACATTTAGGGTGATTATCGATAGGTATGTACTTATTGGCATTGCAGGCTTTAGATTTGTGGTTACCAAAGGTTCAATGGTAAATTCCTTACTATCTAAGAGTCTAACTTAACTCAGTTAATATGCTATTAAAAACACAATCTAAAGGTTCTTTTTTTTTTTCTTACTCCGGCATTCTTTATATATTAGGTATCATATTCTGTACTCTTTGTCTATCCCTTGATTGACTTTGGGGATAGTTATTTTAATTTTTGCATATGTTCAGTAATTAGCTGTTCTACTTTTTTACTGTGGTTTTATTACCTCTGGTGACAGCTATTAAACCTTAGGAACACTTCCATGTATAGCAGTCCCTCCAAAATACACTGTAGAGACGGTTTGTGGGAGGTAAATTCTCTCATCTTTTGCTTATCTGGAAATTGTTTAATCCCTCCTTCAAATTTAAATGATAATCTTTCTGGATAAAGTAATCTTGGTTCAAGGCCCTTCTGCTTCATTGCATTAAATATATCATGCCTTTCCCTTCTGCCCTGTAAGGTTTCTATTGAGAAGTCTGATGATAGCCTGATGGGCTTTCCTTTTTATGTGATCTTATTTCTCTCTCTGGCTGCTTTTATAGTCTGTCCTTGTCCTTGATCTTTGCCATTTTAATTACTCTATGTCTTGGTGTTGTCTTCCTTGAGTCCTTTGTGTTGGGAGATCTGTGCACCTCCATGGCCTGAGAGACTATCTCCTCTCCCAGAATGGGGAAATTTTCAGCAATTACCTCCTCAAAGACACTTTCTATCCCCTTTTCTCTCTTCTTCTTCTTCTCGTACCTCTATAATGCAAATATTGTTCTGTTTGGATTGGTCACACAGTTCTTTCAATGTGCTTTCATTCTTAGAGATCCTTTTTTCTCTCTGTGCCTCAACTTCTTTGTATTCCTCTTCTCTAGTTTCTATTTCATTTATTTTCTCCTCCACGGTATACACTCTGCTTTTAATGCCATCTATTGTGCTCTTCAACGATTGGATCTCTGACCAGAATTCATTCCTGAGTTCTTGAATATCTTTCTGTACCTCCATGAGCATGTTAATGATTTTTATTTTGAACTCCCTTTCAGGCAGAGTCATGAGGTCGATGTCATTTAAATCTTTCTCAGGAGTGGTATTAATAATTTTACTCTGAACCAGATTCCTTTGGTGTTTCATATTTGTATATGGTACCCTGTAGGGCCCAGAAGCTCTATTCCCTGGAGCTGCTCAGCCCCTGAAGCAATGTCGGGGGTCGCAGGGGAGTGGTATTGCTGCCTGGGAGGAGGAAAGAGCTGTTTCCTGATACCCGACTGCTATGCCTGTCTCCACTGCCTGAACCAGTGGGCTGAGCACACAGGTGTAAGCCTCTATGCTTTGCCTTTGTACCTACATGATATGTTAAAGAGATTGCTGTAGATGGAAATGACCCTAAGGCTAAATAACTTTCACCAGTGAAAATAAAACCACAGTAAAGGTGGTAAACCAACTAATTACCAAACATGTACAAAATTAAAACAAAAGAAGCAAAATCAACTATACACAAAATCAGTCAAGGGATACACAGAAAGTGCAGATTATGACATCTAATACAAAAAATGGTGGGGAGAGGAAGAAGGGGAAAAAAGTACCTTTAGATTATGTATGAAATAGAGTAATCAGCAATTTAAGATAGACTATTATATAGTAAAAAAGCTATCCTTGAACCTTTGGTAACCACAAAACTAAAGCCTACAATAAACACACAGAAAAAAAATAAATTTTAAGAAAGACAAATCCAATTACAACACTAAAGAAAACCATCAATAACAAAAGAATATAAGAGTAAGGAAAGAACAAAGAGGAGATATAAAAAAACAGCAGAAACAATTAATAAAATGGCAATAAGTACCAATCTATCAATAATCACCTTAAATGTAAATTGACTGAATTCACCAATCAAAAGACACAGAGTAGCATAATGGATAAAAAAAAAATAAGACCCATTTATATGCTGCCTACAAGAGACTCATTTCAGACCCAAAGACATACACAGACTAAAAGTGAAGGGATGGAAAAAGATATTCCATGCAAATAATAGGGAGAAAAATGGAGGAGTAGCAGTACTTCTATAAGACAAAATTGATTTCAGAACAAAGAAAGTAACAAGAGACAAAGAAGGACATCACATAATGAAAAAGGGGTCACTCCAAAAAGAGGATATAACCATTATAAGTATCTATGCACCCAATATAGGAGCACCTACATATGTAAAACAAATACAAACAGAATTAAAGGAGGAAATAGACTGCAATGCATTCATTTTAGGAGACTCTATGCCACTCACATCAATAGACAGATGAACCAAACAAAAAATAAATAAGTAAACAGAGGCACTGAACAATACATTAAATCAAGTGGACTTAACAGATATCAACAGAACACTCCACGGAAAAGCAGCTGGATACACATATTTCCCAAGTATACATGGAATGTTCCCAGAATGGATCACATACAAGGCCAAGAGAAGAGCCTCAATAAATTTAAAAAGATTGAAATTGTATCAAGCACCTTCTCAGATTATAGTGGTATGAAACTTGAAATAAATTACACAAAGAAAACAAAAAGACTTACAAACACATGGAGGCTAAACAATATGCTTTTAAATAATGGATCAATGAATAAATTAAAACAGAAATCAAGCAATGTATGGAAGACAAATGAAAACAAAAACACAACAACCCCAAATCTGTGGGACTCAGCAAAAGCAGTTCTAAGAAGACACACACAGCAATACAGGCTTACCTCAATAAACAAAAACAATCCCAAATAAACAGTGTAAAATAAAAATTAAAGAAACTGGAAAAAGAAGAACAAATGAAACCCAAAGTCAGTAGGCAGAGGGACATAATAAAGATCCGAACAGAAATAAATAAAATAGAGAACAATAAAACAATAGAAAAAAATTAGTGAGACCAGGAGCTGGTTCTTTCAGAAAATAAACAAAATAGATAAACCACTAGCTAGACTTATCAAGAAAAAAAGAATGTTCACACATAAACAGAATCAGAAATGAATATGGAGTAATCACAACAGATACTGCAGAAATACAAAGAATTATTAGAGAATGTTATGAAAAATTATATGCCAAAAAATTGGATAACTTAGAAGAAATGGACAACTTCCTAGAAAAATACAACTTCCAAGACTGACCCAGGAAGAAACAGAAAATCTGAACTGGTAATCAAAAACCTCCCCAAAAACAAAACTCCAGGTCCAGACAGCTTCACAGCCAAATTCTACCAATATTTAAAGATCTAGTACCCATCCTTCTTAAAGCATTTCAAAAAGCAGAAGAGGAGGGATAACTTCCAAACTCGTTCTATAAGGCCCACATTACTCTAATACCAAAACCAGACAAAGACACCACACACAAAAAAATTACAGACCAATATCCCTGATGAACAGAGATGCAAAAATCTTCAACAAAATATTAGCAAACCAAATCCAAAAATACATCAAAAAGATAATCCATCATTACCACATGAGACTTACTCCAGGGATGCAAGGATGGTACAATATTCGTAAACCCATCAATATCATACACCACATTAACAAAAAGGATAAAAACTGCTTATCATCTCAATAGATGCTGAAAAAGCATTTGACAAAAGTTAACATCCATTTATGATAAAAACTCTCAACAAAATGGGTATAGAGGGCAAGTACCACAACATAATAAAGGCCACATAGGACAAACCCACAGCCAACATCATACTTAATAGTGAAAAGCTGAAAGCTTTTCCTCTAAGATCAGGAACAAGACAAGAATGCCAACTCTCACCAATTTTATTCAACATAGTTCTGGAGGTCCTAGCCACGGCATTCATAAAACACAAAGAGATCAAAGGCATCTAGACTGGTAAGGAAGAAGTTAAACTCTCACTGTTTGCAGGTGACATGATATTATACATAGAAAAACCTAAAGAATCCACCAGACTATTAGTAGAACTAATAACTAAATTCAGCGAGTTGCAGGATACCAAATTAATACACAGAAATCTGTTGCATTCCTATACACTAACAATGAACTAGCAGAAAGAGAAATCAGGAAAACTACTCCATTTACAATTGCATCAAAAAACATAAAATACCTCACCAAGGAGGTGAAAGACCTATGCTCTGAAAACTACAAGATATTCAAGAAATCAAAGAAACACCAAAGAATAGAAATCTGTCCTGTGCTCATGGATAGGAAGAATTAATATTATCAAAATGGCCATCCTGCCTAAAGCAATCTACAGATTCAATGCAATCCCTACCAAAATACCAACAGCATTCTTCAATGAACTAGAACAAACAGTTCTAAAATTCACAGGAACCACAAAAGACCCCAAACAGCCAAAGTTATCGTGAGAAAGAAAAACAAAGCTGGGGGGATTATGCTCCCCAACTTCAAGCTCTACTACAAAGCCACAGTACCCAAGACAATTTGGTACTGGCACAAGAACAGACCCATAGACCAATGAAACAGACTAGAGAGCCCTGATATTAACCCAAGCATATATGGTCAATTGATATATGATAAAGGAGCCATGGACATACAATGGGGAGATGATAGCCTCTTCAGCAGCTGGTGTTGGAAAAACTGGACAGCTACATGTAAGAGAATGAAACTGGACTACTGTCTAACACCATACACAAAAGTAAACTCAAAATGGATCAAAGACCTGAATGTAAGTCATGAAACCATAAAACTCTTAGAAAAAAACATAGGCAAAAATCTCTTGGACATAAACATGAACGACTTCTTCATGAACATACATCCTCAGGCAAGGGAAACAAAAGCAAAAATGAACAAGTGGGACTATATCAAGCTGAAAAGCTTCTGTACAGCAAAGAACACCATCAGTACAACAAAAAGACATCCTACAGTATGGGAGAATATATTCATAAAAAACGTATCCGATAAGGGGTTGACATCCAAAATACGTAAAGAACTCATGCACCTCAACAAACAAAAAGCAAATAATCCAATTAAGAAATGGGCAGAGGACGTTAATAGACACTTCTCCAAAGAAGAAATTCAGATGGCCAACAGCCACATGAAAAGATGCTCCACATCACTAATCATCAGAGAAATGCAGATTAAAACCACAATGAGATATCACCTCACACCAGTGAGGATGGCCAACATCCAAAACACAAACAACAACAAATGTTGGCAAGGATGTGGAGAAAAGAGAACCCTCCTACACTGCTAGTGGGACTGCAAATTAGTTCAACCATTGTGGAAAGCAGTATGGAGGTTCCTCAAAAAACTCAAAACAGAAATACCATTTGACCCAGGAATCCCACTCCTAGGAATTTACCCTAAGAATGCAGCAGCACAGTTTGAAAAAGACAGATGCACCCCTATGTTTATTGCAGCACTATTTACAATAGCCAAGAAATGGAAGCAACCTAAGTGTCCATCAGAAGATGAATGGATAAAGAAGATGTGGTACATATACACAATGGAATATTATTCAGCCATGAGAAGAAAACAAATCCTACCATTTGCAGCAACATGGATGGAGCTAGAGGGTATTATGCTCAGTGAAATAAGCCAAGCCGAAAAAGACAAGTATCAAATGATTTCACTCATATGTGGAGTATAAGAACAAAGAAAAAACCTGAAGGAACAAAACAGCAGCAGACTCACAGAACCCAAGAACGGACTAATAGTTACCAAAGGGAAAGGGACTGGGGAAGGCGGGTGGGAAGGGAGGGATAAGGGGGGAAAAGGGGCATTACGATTAGCAGATGTAATGTTGGGGGGATATGGGGAGGGCTGTACAACTCAGAGAAGACAAGTAGTGATTCTATAGCATCTCACTACGCTGATGGAAAGTGACTGTAATGGGGTTGGTAGGGGGGACCTGATGAAAGGGGTAGTTTAATCACCATAATATTGCACATGTAATTGTAGATTAATGATACCAAAATAAATTAGAAAAATAAATAAATAAATAAAATTTCCAAGCAGGGGAAAAAAAAGTTGTTTATAACCTGCATTTTTTTTTAATATATAATGAATGGCTTTCTGGGTCAATAACTGTACCTAGTCTCCCTTCTTCATGGTGGCCTGTCAACAGCTGCACAGTGTGTGAATATTTGGTGGGTTCTGACGGCCTGTTGCTTTGCTTATTTGCCTCTGGAAAGCCTCACTTTCCCACCACCCATGCTTTCAAGCTGATTGACATGTATTTTTTATGTTACATGCATTATATGCCATAGTCTTACAATAAAGCAAGCTAGAGAAAAGGAAATCTTTTTTCAAATTGTTGCAAACCTCAAAAATTTTTTTCAGTGTGTTTATTGAAATGAATCCCCATATTAGTGAACCTGTGTAGTTCAAACCTGTGTTGTTCAAAGGTCAACTGTACTTTTATCCACAGTGCCACTACGCTAGTCCAGGATACAGTATTTTCTCATCCACATTAACACAACAACCTCATTATTAGTTCCCTTGACTCCAGTGCTGCTCACTTCCAATTCTCCATACAACAGTCAGAGTAACCTCTAGGCATATAAATCTAACCGTATCATTCGTTTGCTTAAAACCCTTTCTTGATTCCCTTCTGTCCACAGAATAAAATCCAACTCTTCAATGTAGGTTATAAAGATCTTCCGATCCAACATTTAATTCAAAGTAGCTGCCACGCTGAACAACTTGCAGTGCCCCAAATACTCCATGTGCTTGGTTGGGCCTTCACACCTGAAATAATCCTCCCACCACACGGTGATTACATAACAAAAGCCTGTTGATCCTTCTGACCTTTTCTTTCTTGTCTCTCCCTGAAGTCTGGGCCAGGGCCCCTGGGATGTGCTCCCACAGCACTCCGCACTCCTCCTCTCATAGCCCCATCATTACTTCTTTATCTGGCTTCTCTTTAGCTGGACTGTGAGTTCCATGAAGGAAAGGCCAAATCTATCTTGCTCATGATATTGTACATAAAAAACCCTAAAGACTCCACTCCAAAACTACTAGAACTAATATCTGAGTTCAGCAAAGTTGCAGGATACAAAATTAATACACAGAAATCTGTTGCATTCCTATACACTAACGGTGAACTAGCAGAAAGAGAAATCAGGAAAGCAATTCCATTCACAATTGCATCAAAAAGAATGAAATAACTAGGACAAGGAAGTGAAACACCTATACTCTGAAAACTACAAGACACTCTTGAGAGAAATTAAAGAGGACACTAGTAAATGGAAATTCATCCCATGCTCTTGGGTAGGAAGGATTAATATTGTCAAAATGGCTATCCTGCCTAAAGCAGTCTACAGATTTAATGCAATCCCTATCAAAATACTGACAGCATTCTTCAACGAACTAGAGAAAATCGTTCTAAAATTCATATGGAACCATAAAAGACCCCGAATAGCCAAAGCAATCCTGAGAAGGAAGACTAAAGCAGGGGTATCTCGCTTCCCAACTTCAAGCTCTACTACAAAGCCACAGTAATCAAGATTATTTGGTACTGGCACAAGAACAGACCCATAGACCAATGGAACAGAATAGAGTCTAGATATTAACCCAATCATATATGGTCAATTAATATACAATAAAGGAGTCATGGATATACAGTGGGGAAATGACAGCCTCTTCAACAGCTGGTGTTGTCAAAACTGGAAAGCGACATATAAGAGAATGAAACTGGATTACTGTCTAACACCATACACAAAAGTAAACTCAAAATGGATCAAAGACCTGAATGTAAGTCATAAAACCATTAAACTCTCAGAATAAAAAATAGGCAAAACTCTCTAGAATATAAACATGAGCAACTTTTTCATAAGCATATCTCCTCAGGCAAGGGAAACAAAAGCAAATATGAACAAGTGTGACTACATCAAACTAAAAAGCTTCTGTACAGCAAAGGACATCATCAGTAGAACTGAAAGGCATCCTATAGTATGGGAGAATATATTCAAAAATGACATATCCAATAAGGGGTTGACATCCAAAATATATAAAGAACTCACGCACCTTAACAAACAAAAAGCAAATAATCCAATTAAAAAATGGGCAGAGGATCTTAACAGACACTTCTCCAAAGAAGAAATTCAGATGGCCAGCAGGCACATGAAAAGATGCTCCACATTGCTAATCATCAGAGAAATGCAAATTAAAACCACAATGAGATACCACCTTACACCAGTAAGGATGGCCACCATCCAAAAGACAAACAATAACAAATGTTGGCAAGGATGTGGAGAAAGGGGAACCCTCCTACACTGCTGGTGGGAATGCAAATTAGTTCAACCATTGTGGAAAGCAGTATGGAGGTTCCTCAAAAAACTCAAAATAGAAATACCATTTGACCCAGGAATTCCACTCCTAGGAATTTACCCCAAGAATGCAGCAGCCCAATTTGAAAAGGACAGATGCACCCCTATGTTTATTGCAGCACTATTTACAATAGCCAAGAAATGGAAGCAACCTAAGTGTCCATCAGTAGATGACTGGATAAAGAAGAAGAAGATGTGGTACATATACACAATGGAATATTATTCAGCCATAAGAAGAAAACAAGTCCTACCATTTGCAACAACATGGATGGAGCTGGAGGGTATTATGCTCAGTGAAATAAGCCAGGTGGGAAAAGACAAGTACCAAATGATTTCAGTCATCTGTGGAGTATAACAACAAAGAAAAAACTGAAGGAACAAAACAGCAGCAGACTCACAGAACCTAAGAATGGACTACCAGTTACCAAAGGGAAAAGGACTGGGGAGGGTGGGTGGGAAGGGAGGGTAAGGGGATTAAGGGCCATTATGATTAGCACACATAATGTAGGGGGGAGCATGGGGAAGGTAGTATAGCACAGAGAAGACAAATAGTGACTCTGTAGCATCTTAGTATGCTGATGGACAGTGACTGTAATGAGGTATTTGTTGGGGACTTGATAATGGGGGGAATCTAGTAACCACAATGTTGTTCATGTGATTGTATACTAATGATACCATAATAAAAAAATTTTTTGAGTCTATAACAAAATCTACTAGAAGTAATAAACAAATTTGCAACCTTGTATGGTACAAGATCAACATGCAAAAATTAGTTGTGCTTCTATGCACTAACAATGAACAATCTAAAAAGGAAATTAAGAAAACAATCCCATTTATTACAGCATTGAAAAGAACAAAATATGTAGGACTAAATTTAACCCAGTAGGTTAAGGACAAAATATTGCTGAAATAAAAGATATAAATAAATAGAAATCCCATGTTTGTGGATTGAATGACTTATTATTAAGATGGTAAGGCTGCCCAAAGTGATCTACAGAGTCAATGCAATCCCTATCAAAACTCCAATGGCCTTCTTGCATAAATGGAAAAGCTGATCCTCAAATTTATATGGAATTTCAAGGGCCTTGATATGCAAAACATTATGAATAAAGAACAGAATTGGAGCATTCTCATGTCCCAATTTCTCAATTTGCTACAATGCTACAGTAATCAAAAGAGTTTGGTACTGACACAAGGATAGACACATAGACAAGCAGAACAGAACTCAGAATCCAGAAATAAACCCAAAGATGTGTAGTCAGCTGATTTGCAACAAGGGAGCCAAGGCTATTCAGTGGGAAATGAATAGTCTCTTCAACAATGGCGATGATAAGACAGCTTAATATCCACATGCAAAAAAATGAAGTTGGATCCCTAACATACACTATACAAAAAAAAATAATTCAAAATGGGTCAACAATCTAAATACAAGGGCTTAAAGCATAAAACTCTTAAAAGAAAACATTTGAATAAATTTTCATGACTTAGGATTTGGCAGTGGATTCTTAGACATAACACCAAAAGCACAAGAGGCAAAATTAAATATAGTTAAGTTTGACTTACCAAATTAAAATCTTCCATGCATCAAAAGAACATACTCAATAAAGTGAAAAGACAACCTACAGAATGGAAGAAAATATTTACAAATAGTGTATCCAGAATATACAAAGGACCCTTACAACTAAATAACAAAACCCCAAATTATCCAGTTAAGAATGATCAAAGGACTTGAATAGACATTTCTCCAAAGATTTACAAATGTACAAAAGCACATGAAAAGATGCTTAACATTATTAGTTATTACAGAAATACTAATAAAACTACAATAAGATACCATTTCACACCCACTAGGAGAGCAATAAACAAACAAGGGAGGAGGTTAACAAATGTTAGTGAAATTGGGACCCTGGTACATTGTTAGTGGGAATATAAAATCGTTCAGTCACTTTGTAAAACAGTTTGGGACTTCCTAAAAAAAATCAACATGGAATTCCCATATGACCCAGCAATTCCACCTCTAGAAATATGCCCAAGAGAACTGAGAGCGTATTGACACAAAAACTTGTACATGAATATTCACAGCAACATTATTCATAATAGTCAACAACTGTAAACAACCCAAATGCCCATTTACTGATGAATAAACAAAATGTAGTGTATTCACACAATGGAATATTATTCACCGAAAAATAGGAATGAAGCACCCCATATGTGCCACAACCTGTGTACATCTTGAAAACATTATGCTAAATAAAATAAGCTGGGCTCAAAAGTACAAACGGTATGTTACCATTGCAGGAAATGTCCAGAATAGGTAAATCCATAGAGACAGGAAGTAGATGGTGGTGGTTGCGGTGGAGACACGAGGAGTAACTGCATTATTAATGGGTACAGGCTTTAATTTAGAGTGATGAAATCCTTCTGGAACTAGAAATAAGTGGTGGGTGCGCAACTTCAAGTACACTAAAGGCCACTGAACTGCTCACTATAAAACCATTAATTTTCCCTCACGCGGATTAGCCCTCCATTATTTTGCGGGCGGTGAGGGGAAGCCCAGGAGGGAAGGCCTTTGTGAGGGGAGCTGGGCGAGGGGAGGCATCTGCGAGGGGCGCTGGGGGGTGGCGAGAGAGGGGCGGGACACCTGGGGGTGGTGTCGCGGGGGGCTCGGGGGACCCCAGGCCCTCCCCAGAAGCTGCCCGCCCCGGGCCCTAGGCAGTAGCCCAGCGCCAGCAAGAGCCAGACGGCGACGCGCAGCCAGAAGCGCGTGCGGGCCCACATCTTCATCAGACAGTGGCGTGTCTTTATGTGCACAGTTTCTTGTGTCTTAACAGTGCCCCAAATCATTGCTTCTCAATAACTTTTTTAATATATTGAATATTTCAGTTTCTCTGCTCTTTCCAAAGAAACAGTTTTTGTGCCCATTGGTGTTATTACTTTCCTAATTTCAGCTTTATCGATTTCTGCTTTTATCTATGTGATTCCCATCCTTCTGGTGCCTAGGGTTTAATTTACTTTTCTTTGTATAGTTTTTTTAAGTGGAAGCTTAAGATTGTATAGCTTTCTAATAATAAGCATTTAATAACATAAATTTCTCTCTAAACACTGTTTTAGCTCTCTGACCTGATTCCTACAAATTCTAATATGATGCGTTTTCATTTTCATTCATTTCAAAATATTTTCTAATTTCCACCAAGAACTTCTTTTGAAATATGAGTTAGTCCAGATGTGTTTCTTAATTTCCAAATATTTGGGGAATGTAGAGAATCTCTTGTTTTCTTTAATTCTATTATAAGTAGAGAATATACTTTGCATGATTTAAATTCTTTGACATTTGCTAAGGGCTATTTTATGGGCTATATTGGTGACTGTTCCGTGTGTTCTTGAAAATAATGGACATTCTCCTGTAGCGTGGACTGCTCTGCAAATGCCAAAGACATGAACTTGGTTGATAGTGTTGTTTGGGGTTCTTCAACATCCTTGCACATTTTCTGTCCACTCTTCTGTCATTTACTGAGAGGAGTGGCACAGTCTCCACATGTAATTGTAGATGTGACTTTTTCCTTTAGTCGTGTCAGTTTTTGTTTCACATATTTTGAATATCTACTTTTATTTGCACTGACACTTAGGATTGCTATATCTTCTTGACGAATCCTTAATGATGTTATGTAATGTTCCAGTTTATCCATGATAACGTTTCTTCTAATCAAATCAGTATTTTTCTGATATCAATGCACTCTCCAGCTTTTTTATTTCTTATTTTAATATTTTAAATTGTTAAACATCAGAAGTACCTTTTTATTCTGGAGTATGCTTAATGCCTGTGTATAGATTCATGTAACCACAAGCACAGTCGGGAGTCAAACTTAGTTCCATAACTGTGCACACACACACACACACACACACACACACACAAACTCCCAAGTGCTATTCCTCTATGGTCTTACCCTCCTCTTACATCTAACTTTGACAAAACTCAACTGTCCTCCATCACTGTAAATTTGTCTTTTTATGAGCACCACAAAAATGGAAGAATAGAAGAAGTAATTTTTGAGGCACTTTTACTCAGGAAAATGCATTTGAGGTTCATCCAAGTTGTTATGTGTATCAACAGTTCATTCCTTTTTACTGTACAGATTCATAACAGTTTGTTTATCCATTTGCCTGAGGAAGGACACTGAGTTGTTGCCAGATTTTGGCAAATATGAATGGAACTGCTATAAACATTCATTAGATTTATTATCTGTTTGTATAAAGCATGAGGTTTAGGTTTTCATTTTTAACATATGGTTGTCTAATTGTTCCATACAATTTATTGAGAAGAACAGCATTTCTCACTTGAATTGTTTTAATCCTTTATATAATCCATGGGCCATATTTGTGTTGGCCTATGTCTGGACTCTATTCAGTTCCCTTATGCACATATCTATTCCTTAGCCAGTACTGTACTGTATTGGTTACCATGACCTTACAGTAAATATTAATATCAGGTCTTGTGAGTCTTCCAACTTTATTCTATTTTTTCAAAATTGACTTTGCTATTCTAGCTTCTCTGTCTTTCTGTAAAATGTTTGCATCAGCTTATGTATATCAACAAGAATTTTTGCTGGGATTTTGATTGGCATAGTTTTGAAACTGTATATCGGTTTGGTGAGAATTGAGCTCTGTACTATGTTGAGTCTTTAAGTTTGTGAACAGTGTGTTTCTCTATTTATTTGGGTGTTCTTTGGTTTCTTTTATCAGCATTTTGTAGTTTTCAAAATACCTATCCATGTTTTGTTTGCTTTATACCTAAGTATTTCTTTTTGGGGAGCTATTGAAACAGTATGTTAAAAAACTTTGTTTCCTTATTTTATTATTATATGAAAAAATGATTAGCCTTTGTACATTGACTTTGTATCCTGCAACCTTGACAACTCATTCGTTCTAGATTGTTCTTTTTAGTTTCCCTGGGATTTTATTCATAGACAATTTTGTCTCTGAGAATAGGGACAGTGCCATACATTTCCTTCCAATCTGTTTGCTTCTTATTTGTTGTTACTTATTTTTGTTGCTTTATTTCACTGGTAAGAGTTTCAGTAAAATATTCACTTGAAGTGGTGAGAGTGCATATCCTTGCCTACTTCTTGATCTTACACAGTGGCATTCACATTCGGTGTTGCACCATAAAGTTTGATATTAGCTGCAGTTTTTTGTACATGCACTTTGTCAGGTTAAGTTCCTATTTATTTCTCATTGCTTGAAAGTTTTTCTCACAAATGCATGTTGTATAGTGTCAAATGCTTTTTGTTCTTCAGTTGAGATGATCATCAAATTATTTAGCCTGTTATAATGGTGCTTTATATTGATTAATTGTAAAATTTTGAACTAGCCTTGCATTCCTCAAACTGTCTGGTCATGATGTGTTATCCCGTTTACACATTTTTGGATCCTATTTGCTATTATTCTGTAGGGGATTGTTGCATGTTATGTTCATGAATAGTACTGGCCTTAGTTTTCCTTTTTTGTTCTATTGTCACTTGCTTTCATATGAAGGCTCATGCTAACCTCATAAAATGAATTGGGAAATAGCCCTCTTCTAGTTTCTTAAAGAGAATTTTTAGAACTGATGTTAATTCTATTTAAACATCTGGGAAAGATCTCCAGTTAAGCCATCTGAGTCTATAGATTTCTTTTTTCAGAAAAAAAATGTTTAAATTATGGCATCAAATTCTTTAATAGTTTTAATTCAATTCATGTTATTCATTTCATCTGGGGTGAGTTTGGTAGTTTCTGTTTTGAGGAATTATTCAACTTCATCTAAGTTCTTCAATTTATGTGAATAAATGTGTTTTTATTTCCTATTTTCTTCCTTATGTGTGTGGTATCTGTAATGATATACCCTCTTTAATTTCTGATATTGGTAAGTTGTGTCTTCTTTCTTTTTTAGTATGTCTGTCTAAAGTTCTATAAATTTTTGTGTATCGTTCCAAAAATGTAGGTTTAGGTTTCCTTGACTTTTTAATTTGTTTTCTCATTTCAATTTCATTTTTGTTATTGTCTTTTTTATATCCTCTCTTCTTTCTGCCTTGAACTAATTTTTTCATCTTTTTCTGGTTAATACAGGTGGGAAGTTAGACTACTGCACTGAGACCTTTCTTCTTCTTTATTCTAAGCATTAAATGCTCTAATTTCCCCTTGAAACAGTGTTTTAGCTACATCTCTCAAGTTCTGATCAATTGCATTTTTATTTTAATAATTGCAGTTTTATTTCCTGGAGACGTTTTCTTTGACCTGTTATTTGGGAAGATGGTTTAAGAAGGTACTGTTTAACTACCAAATGTTTTGAGATTTTCCTTTTGTCCTTTTGTTATTGCTTAATTTCTAATTTGATTACATTATGCTTAGAGAATATACTCTGGATGATTTGAATTTTTCCATAATTTGTGGTGTTTGTTTTATGAGTTAGGATACATGTTGGTGAATGTTCCACATGCACTTGTAGTGATATTTGTGTTTACAATTTTTGTGAAGCACCCAGGAGCATGACTGAGAAGTGGGCAATGGTCTAGTGCTACTGCAGTTCTCCAAGCCTTTGATATCTTGTTTTTGGAAGATTCCTGCATGAGAATCTCAATTTGAGCCCAGTACTTGATGCACAAAATGGTGGGATCCCTTGTGTGCATTCCCTGACTGTCACCCGGGGATCCACCTTGTCGTCCTTTAGCTAGAAAGCGGGTTTTCCATCTCGCCACTCTGCTGTGCATTTCCCTTGAATGGATCTGCCTTGAACGCTAAGTGGCAGGAGGATGGAGAGAGAAAAATATCAAGTGGTTTTCCTCTCGTCCATTGTGGCCCCACGTTCTCTTGTCAGAGAGAAGGATTTCTAGCCCCAGTGTTTGGTCATGCTGCCACCTTGGGCCAGAGACGGAGGCATTTCTTAGAATTCTTCCTGTCCACAGCTTGTGTATAATTATTGAATTTTGGCTGCATTTGAGTCAAGACTGAGAGATACAGGAGTAAAAAACAGCACAGGAAACTCACCACCATATTGATCTTACTTCAAGTTCTGGTTCCCTTTCTCAGTCATGCTACCATTTAATTTTTTAAATACACTTTCTTTTAAGAAGAGTTTTCACTTTATAGAAATGTTGTGAAGATAGTACAGAGAGTTCCCATATACCCAACACCATGTTTCCCTTATTATTACCCTTTTATATTATTATATTTATCACAAATAATAAACCAATATTTTCTTAGTATTTATCTAATTTCCTTTTTCTGTTCCATGATACCACATTATATTTACTTTCAATGTCTCCTTAGTCTCCTCCTCTTGGCTGGAAAGGTTCTGAGACTTTTCGTCTTTTCTTTTCAGTTTTGGGGCTTTTTTTTTTGATGATCTTGACAGTTTTGCGTATTGGCTACATGTTTTGTACAATGTCCCTCAATTGGGGTTTATCTTGTCTTTACCATGGTTAGACTGGGGTTATGTGTTTTGGGTGGGAAGAACATAGAGGTGGAGAGTCGTTCCCATCCCTTTATGTCAAGGCTCTATGGAATCAGTATGACTGATCGCCAGACAAATACAGTGTGATCACTGGAAGAGAAATATAGGTCTACCCGAGTAGATGGACAGCACAGACAGATGTAAATTCTGGATTGCCATTTCCCCCTTCTTTCAACAATTAAATGTATCACTCCTTTCTATCATGCTAAATGCTGCCGGGCTGCTCCCCTGGGATTGGGCACAGGCCTCGAAGGCGGCAGCATGGGGTCGCGGGTGAGCCAGTTAAGGTGCCGAGCTGGACGGCAGGGCACCCAGGGCAGCACAAGGGGAGGGGCGCCGTCACGCGGGAGGACATGCCAGCACCTCAGCTCTCCAGGAACCCGGGGTTAATAACGCCCGCCGACAGTGCCCGGGATCCTGCCCTGTGCTTCCTGACAGACATCTTACAGCGACAGGCCACGCCTGGGGCAGAGGACACCCCTGGGGGGCAGGTGCTCACCCCCAAAGAGCAGCCCTGGAAGCAGCCTGGGTCCGGGCTGCCAGGAGCCTGTGTCCGTGCCAAGGCCTCTGCCGTTCCCTCTCCCCCGGGCCCCGGGGTCCGCAGCGCCCACCTCCTGCCCGCCTGCCCTCCGGCTGCTCAAGTCGTCCCGCCTCCTCGTGGGTGCACAGGGTCCTCAGGCTATGGAGGAGCTTCCCTCCAACTCCTCCTCCCCCTCCCCCTGCTCTTCCTCCTCCTCGTGTTCATCCTCCTGTTCCACCTCCTGCTCACCTTCCTCCTCCCCCCTTCTCCCTCCTGTTCCTGGGACCCCCTGGGACCCCAGGCTCCTCCTCCTCCTCCTGCTCTTGCTGTGCTCTGATGTCAAGCACTCTGCAGGAGGCATACGCTGCCGCGGGGACCCCGAGTCCCCTCCAGGGCCCTCAGGGGGCCTGCCCCTCGCCCACTGCCACTGCCTCCATCCCATGGAGCCCACCCGATGGTGGCTCCGGCCGCCCAATGACAGAGAGTCTGAGCACAGCACGGGCCCTGCCCCACACGGCATCCCGTCCCAGAACCGTGATTCATAAGGTGGCGGCTGACCTGGCGGCCTTCCTGCTCCTCAAGTACCGCGCCAAGGAGCCGACCACAAGGGCGGAGATGCTGGAGCTGCTGGGCCAGGATCACCAGGACCTCTTCCCTGTGATCTTCAGCCACGCGCCTGAGTGCTTGCAGCTGGTCTTTGGCATCAACGTGCAGGAAGTGGAGCCGGACACCACGCCTACCTCCTGGTCACAGCCCTGGGAGAGGGAAAGGTCTTCATGAGGAACGTTTTAAGAATTCTCCATTGCCAAGGTGGATGTCAGAATAAAGAGCAAGAACACCCTGTGGGGGTGGGAAGGGGGCAAGCTCGGGATTTTAAAGGTTTGCAGTCATTTTAAGACATGCTGCTGACGATGCAGAGGGCTTGTCAGGGCCCACGTCTGCCACTGCACGGGCCTCCAAGCCCCATATGACGAAGACCTTGGAGTTGCCACGGGAACCCTAACCTAACAGCTCTTCCTCTGTGGTCTCTCTGTGCAAAGCTCGGGAGACGCGTGACCCTCTGCCGGGGCTGCTTTGCTGAGCAGCCCGTGGGGGGTGCAGAGCTGGTGTCATCACAGGCACATGCAGGAGGGGGAAATGCAGGTGGGTTGGGGAGCATTTGCACAGTACATCTGGAGCCCACCCTTAGCTATTGAGTGCTTTTCTACTGCCTCCGTTCCTGCTGACAAGGGACATTCTGAAGGTGGCCCATGACCCCAGGTGGAGCCTGTGGCCCTTGAGTGGTTCTACTGTCACTTGCTTCCCACTGAATATACAAAGACCCAAAGGGGCTGGGTGAGAGACGGGCCACATGAGGCTTCCCTTCCTCCTGCAGCCTCCCTAACCCTCAAGGTGGAAGAGCCCTTGCCACACATGTCCAGGCTGTCAGCAAGGCCTCTCTTCCTGCCTCCCACCGTGGCCCAGCTTCCTCCAAGCCCCGGCAAGGCCTTCCAGGGGCCTATTGGTTCTTCCATGGTGCTGCAGACCCAGTCCAGGTCTCTCCCAAGCTGTCCTCCTGATCAGAATCTCAACGGAATTAGCAAGGTATACAGGACTGAGGCAGGTATGTTTTATTTTTTAATAACCTCAAGTGCATTTTTTATACTGATATGTTTAAAAGTAATAGGGGATAAGACCCTAGTCATCATGAATTCTAGCAAGTTTCTGTCCAATGTTCTGGAATCAGCTCAGTGACTGTACAGTGATCAAGGGTCAGAATTTGGACCTGAACTCTTCTGATGGCCAGGCTAAGATATGCTGCAACAGAATGCAGTTCTTTGTCCTCTACTCTAGATTTCTCAATTTCAATTACAAATCAGTTTCTTAGAAAACCTCCCTTTAATATCACATGGGGGAATGAATGTTAAAAATGTATTAGGGATATTGGGCCCCAGACGCCTTCTCTTTGGAATACCCTGCATACCCTTGTGCGAGACCCTATTCATTTGGGGGTCTCTTCCAGTCCTCTCCTTTCCCAGCCTCTGACAGTTACCCAGCCATTGTCACTCCAGGCCAGGTGCACTGTTCAAAGCTCTCCACATTAGGAAGATTTTCCCTTCCCACT